>CM038005.1:7683359-8283359 GCA_021234005.1 Nephelium lappaceum | reverse complement strand
CCATTGTCTGGAGTAATTCACATGGTGAGTTTTGTTGTTTCTAATGTAGTTTATTAAGTTCATTTGTCTGATAATTGATTTTTCTTTGTATTAGCCTGCGGAGCGATATCCAAATATATTTTCAAAGAGCTCTATATTTGGGAGGTATTACTGCATCTGTAATTTCTAGAGCTTTTTTTTTTTTTTTTTTCCTTTAATTTTTGTATTTTGTTCTTTTGATGTGGATTTTCTGGGTTGAATGAGCTTACACTCTTTTATTTCTTTTATTAATGGTGCTACTTTGAACTATATAATTTGCTTTTGATTATAAATATAGGGCATAGTAAAGATGGTTGTGGTGTGTGTACCCTATATTTTATTCTCTAATTCTTCTTTAAGTTTTGTTAATTCATGTAGGATAGGATAGATAAATAGAGATAAAGAAGAGGAATTGAGTGAGTCAAAATGGGGAGACATTAGAGAAGAAAAGGGAGAATAGTCAATGGCAAAGGAAGGAAAATGGAAGAAATAGAGATGGGAGAAAATTGGAAGTTTTATTCATTAATGAAATTATAACTCAAAACAAGTGTGATAGAGGTGCCTAGTAATGGACAATAAAAATTAATTGACTAAATCAAGGGAAACGATAAGATCCAATTTATATGTGTAAACTAACTTAAACAAACAAAAGTTCTTAAAATTTAAAATTAAAAATAAATTGAACCGTAAGAAAATAATAAAATTATTTTTTACGTAAAAAGTTTGAAGGGGTTTTTTTCTATCGAAGGAGTAGAATAGTTGTTCTAACCTTTGGGATTCGGGCATGAACTCATGCTCAAATGGGAGCTGCTTAAGGGGCAAAAGCTCTTGGAATCTTTACCCAAAAAAGAGGAGTCAGAAATCTTAGCACTGAGATCAGTCAACACAACATGTCTTCGTAGACATCCACCACCTTTTCATCCCCGATGACTATATCATCACCGAGGACTGAGGAGAGCGTACTTTTGAGGGGCAGCATAATTGATTTTTAGGAGTTTTTCTACCCATCTTGAAATGGAGTTTGACCTTAGTCTCTGTATGCCATCGTAACTCCCCTTAAAAGTAAATCGAACCACTAAAACTCACACCACCACTCAATGTAGTTTGGTGGTAATGTTTATGCAGCTTGACAATGGTCCAAATTCAAGTTGTCTCCACCCCAAGTGGTATCTCTCCTCCCTCTCCCACCCACCACCCGCGCCCCCCGCCCCCCCCTCAAAAAAAATCACTGAAAGCCACTATGAGTGGTATTTGACTTCTTACTCAACTATAAGAAGCCTTGGTAGCTGAACTTGCTAGCGCCTGAAAATTGGTGAAGGCCTCAAGAAAACATTGTGTTCAGCCGACTTCTTCTTTAGCTTCTTATTCTCATTTCTTCTTTTCCACTACTCATGTACATCTACCATCTTTTTATCTTATATTTGACTCAAATAACTTGTACTCCCACAAGGTATAACCCCTCTCCTTTTTATCTATCCCTAAGTTGGTGGCTGTAGCTCCCTCCAAATAATTTTAAAATATTAAAACTTTCAGACAAAAAGTAAAAATGCGACCGTTGTTGTATACAATCTTAAATTAGTTGTTGTATACAATCTTAAATTAGTGGCAGCTCTGAAGTAACAAAAGAGTCACATGAATTGCACTTGTGGTTATTATCTTTCCTTGAAATTTATTCTTCTATTAGATATGGTTCAATTTGGAATGAAGAAATTTATTTATCCACTGATTGGTGTTTCTATACTTCTCTTGTCTTATGTTTTGTAATCATTTTTATGTGATGATATTCTAATATGACCATGTTATCTTGCAGGTTTCCCTACTTTTTGCCTTGCTTAATAATATCTATTTATGCTGTGGGAGTTCTTATTGCTTGTTGGTGGCTTCCTGTAAGTTTCAACATTTATTTTGTTATCTTGTTTGATAATTATACCATTATATAGTGCTTTTGGTTCATTCAACACAACTTGTTAGATCAAGTAGAATTGGATTGCTTTGATAAGCAGTGACTAAAATACATCTTCATGCATTTTAGTCTTTTCATTATCTTGTGGCAAACGTTGGCTAGAGCCACTAAGGACATTCTAAATCATCTCAACAACTAGGCATAGTCAAATGTCAGTTGCCTTTTGGTTCTTAAGATTTTTCTATTGGCATTTATTCTCATTGGGAAAGTTAATTTTAATAGGAGAGAAATGTTTTGGACACTTCAAATGGAATCAGATGCTTGTTGTATAAATTTAGTTGATTATTTGCACTGAAAATTCAGTAGAGACTTTTCAATAAGACTGGTTGTGGCACTGAAATAAACTATCTATAAGAATTATTGTAAATGCGAAAGACATTTTAGGCGATTGCTTGCGCAGACATCTAATGTTAATTCTAGGAAGCTACAAATATTTACACTTGGCCATGTTTTTATGGGTTGTAGAGAAAGGATAGTTGTGTTACTAATTGTCAGTAGTTCTGCTTTATGATATGAATTCAGATTATTGTTATAGATTGGTACATTTAGATAAAATAGATTTGATATTTTGGATATTGATGTCTTTGTTAAAGTTTTACTCATGGCTTTTTAAGAATGGAATAAAAGATTAACTAGAGACATGCGTGATGATAAACTGTGTTTTGTTGTTGAAGTGATATAAATTCAATTGTCAAGTTTGAATTTCCAAGTCTATTATGTTTGTTTTAGTGCATTTATTAACCAGCCATGTATGGAATTTTCATAGAACTCTTATTTCACTTCAAAACTTTTCCCTTTAATAATGATTTATTTATTGTTTTTCTTTATGCATCTCTCTCTCTCCCTTTTGCTGCCATCTTATAAAGCATAGATATCTCTCTGTGCCATCTTATAAAGCATATATATTATGAGTATGCAGGAGACAATGCACTTCCATGATAGAAAGTTAGATGAAAGAGACGACGCATTGGAGGCTTCATCATATGCTAGTGGCACAGAAGATGGAGTAGAAGCTGAAGAAAGAAAAACTCATCAAAAGCCAAATCTTTTTAAGAATTGGCCCTTAATGTCTACTATCATTGTTTATTGCGTCTTTTCACTTCAAGAGATTGCGTACTCTGAAGTAAGTTATTGGCCCTTTAGTTGTCTTCAACAAAGTTGATTGATTGACATATTAAAAGTGATGAGTAACACAAACAGAAATAAATACCGCTTTCCCTTTAAAGGCCAAGGAGGGAGGCACCTTATGTGGCATTAAGTTCCTGGCCAGGCCTCATATAGCCCTCTAGCTACAATCAAGGACCTCAATTTATTCCATAACAAATGTTAGATCACATCTACTTATCTCTGAAGCAGTGGGGTGTGGTCCTGTCTTAGTCATTAGCAACGAGAAACTTAAGGCCATCGTTCCTAGTTTTCACTATCACAAGGTAGGAGAGTTAGACTAGTGTCTCCAAAGGAATAGCTTGGTTGGGTGGATCTCTAGTAATGAAAAAAGAGATCAAGGGATCAATCCCTTCGCACCAACTTTAGAGGGGTTTAATTTCAGTTTATGTTTTTAAACCGGCATCGTGGTTTGAGTATATGCTAAAATAAGAAAGGAAAGAAAAAGAATTAGAGTGGCTGTCTTGTTACTGAAACTGGCAGTGCGTTGCTTGGCTTGTGGCAGAATTAACTAGGCCATCTCGGTTTTGTTTTTGCTAGAGTGCTCCATTTTTTAATGAGCATCAGTTGATTCTAAATGTTGGGGTTTCAGAACCTCATGACTCCCTTCACATGCTGGAGTCTAATGTTGATTTATTAGCTATTTAAACCCTTATGATGCCAGCACATTGTGTTGTTTCTTTCCAAATCTTAATCTAGCATTGTGCCTGGTTTTCTTCATGACTAAAGTAGGAATACTCTCAAAGGAATTTCTTTTCAGTGATTTGAAGCTCTAACAAGGAAAGAAAACAACAATGGTATACTGGAAACCTGTAACTGAAGACAAGTTACTAATTTAATATTTAGTAGTATATATGGTAACATCGATCCTTTCATTGAACATGATGGTTGTTCATATTTTGAATTATTAGTTGTGTAATCCATGACATTTAATGGCTTTGTAGATATTCTCACTTTGGGCAGTTAGCGATAAAAGGTATGGGGGGCTGAGCTTTTCATCTCAAGATGTTGGTGAAGTTCTATCAATTTCTGGTGTGTATACTCATGATTGTGTTATAATTTTGTTTCTTGAAGTAGGCATTATAATATGCTAACCTTATGTTTTGCTCTCAGAATTTGTTTGGTGCAATTCATTGAAAAGTATACTTTATAGTTCTTTTGTTTGGTTTGTCTACCACTGTTTTGCGGATAGACTCTTAGTACCAAGGGTGAAAATTTATACGGTCCCTTTCTGTCTGTTGAAAGGATAATGGATTTTTAAACAATGTCTACTGTATTTCCTCAAAGAATTCCATTGTGTGGGGGAATGATAGTGTTCATATGTTATATTCAGTAAAGCCTTAAGCTTGTAAGGATTATATTCTGTTTTCATTTTCAGTTATGTCTTCAAGCAATTGTATTTGATCATGAATATGCTATTTAACCAAGCTTCTTAGAATGTGCTATTTGTTTATAAATTTAAGCACATTTAGTTGATTATTCTTTTTTTTTTTTTTTTTGAATCTGTATATATCGACTTTCAATGTGATTTCCTGTCAAACACTAGCAGTGAATCAGGTCTTACCTCGTTATTAAAGTTGCAAATGTATTTTTTTCTGATAGGAAGTTAAATATGTCCATATGAATAAACAGATCTTTTGATTAGTTTATGAAAGATATGATCGAAAACTTATGCAGTCTCTCTCTCTCTCTCTCAATATTTATTTTGTACTTCATAGTTCTCATCAATGCAGTATTTTCAAATAAATTTACTGATAATTTGACTCGTTATTTTCAGGTTTTGGACTCTTACTGTTTCAGCTTTTATTGTATCCTCCAATTGAGAAGATCTTAGGGCCTCTTACGATTACACGCCTTTCAGCGGTTTACTTTAAGCTCTTTTTCTATTTTTTGCTTCCTTTTCATTCCTCCTTTTCCTGCTTCTTGTTTAAGACTGCGGATAACATTTCTTTGGTAATTGTATTTCAGGCAATATCTATTCCATTGTTGTCAAGCTACCCCTACATAGCTATGCTCTCAGGGATAACCTTGCATTTGGTGTTGAATTCTGCATCTATATTACGGAATACTCTCTCTGTAAGTGTATTTTGACATCAGAGGTTGATAAGTTTTGAAGTGTTATTGCTTATACATATTATGAAGTATAAAATTATTGGTTCTTGGAGATTCACCATCAAACTTGTGGTTTAAAATTGTTATGTCCACTGTAAACATATTAGAAACTTTCTACAATAAGCCATGATTATTCATAAATGCATAATGATTATTAATAGTGCTGTACAAGCAAAAAATTTAACCCCAAACTAAACCCAAATGATGTGGTAAGTGATTTGTCCTTATCTTATTATTCACCTCATTATCTCATGATTTATATGGTAATGACAAATCGCTTGTCATATTATTTGAATTGATTTTTGGGTTAGGTCAATTGGATTATGTAGTTATAACTCATGATATATATATATTTTCAAATCTATCAAAATATATTAGTCATAAATTACAGCTATGAATTGGTAAAGTGTATACGTAGGATAGCATAATAATTTACTTTGTTATGGTTATAAGGATTTACCAGGTAGCTTTACTATTATTTTGCAGGTGTCTCTTGTAACAGGACTGTTCATATTACAAAACAATGCTGTGGTATGATTTGATTTCAGTCTGCATTCTGTGAAAGCCTTGGTCTTTTCTTTTTTCTTTTAAAAAATCTTCTGAAGGTTAGATGGTTCTATCCAACTGTGTCAAATGATTATAATGCTTATAATGTGTTTGTTTTGTTTTATTTGATGCTGCTTGTATAGCCCCAAAGCCAAAGAGGGGCTGCTAATGGCATTTCCATGACTGCGATGTCTGTTTTCAAAGCATTTGGCCCAGCAGGAGGAGGTGCACTGTAAGTACGCTAGTGTTTTCTGGGTTGTATTAATGTATGATGTGATCAATGTTTAGACTTTACGCAAGAAGATACATTCTGATCGGTAACTTCTACATTTTAAACATGTTACATATCAAAAACCAATTTTCTAGTCTTGGGTATAAACTGCAGGATTATGTCATCTTAATGTAGATAGAAAAAGTAATACAAAATTGTTTATGTCAATAGTACTGTGAGACTAGTACGAGGAAAAGAAAGAAGCAGATATTGTAATGTTGAGTCAAACATCAATATTAAAGTAGATGGCAAAATATAATAGTTAACACATTATTTATACACTTAAATGTGAAATTGGTAAAACACAAGAAATAAATAATGGTGCTTAAGTTTTGTGGAGCATGTAAATGCATGCTTGCTTAAGTTTATAATTTCTAGTAGCATGTTAATTTTATGAGCAATAGTTACTTATCTTGAATACTAGTTTGTCAAAATATTAGATGGATCATCACATTAGCATATCTGTGTCCTATCTGTAATAAGGTGGCGGACCATAACTAATCATTAGAAAATTCTATCTTTTTGGGGTTACCAATATGGTTTGCTTATGAATATTCACATTTATTGAGAGATTTGTTGTTTATTATGACAAATTGAGTTTATAGCATAGTTTTCTAAAGTTTTTTATAGTGGCTTTCTTATAAAACAGGATGTAAGTATTTATAGAATGCTCAATCAATTAGTAAATACCCTTGTCATCAACCCAAATTACTATTGTTAATACTTTCACTATATACATAGATATGTCAGATTGTGCACGGTTCGATTGTGGTTCAAATATTTATGAATTAAAAGTTTTTAGACAAATTTAGTTGAAATTTTAAATTCATAACATCATTCCTGAGCAAACTTTGTCACTATGACTTAAACATTATAAGACAAAAATTTAAATACTCTTAAAAGCTAGGAAATTCAGTTTAGCAAATTTAATAAAACTAAAGAAAAATGAAACTAAATAGTTGCTTCTTTGGCAGCAGATAGTCTGAAGTTTGACCAAGAAAGGAAAAACAATTGTAACTGAATTGACTTCTCTAGAATTCTATATGAGTTCACTAAATATTCATTGATAAGTTATGTGTTTCTTCATGAACTGCAGCTTTTCTTTGGCACAAAAACGGCAAGTTGCTGCCTTCCTTCCAGGTGTGTTCATCATTTGGTTCTGCTTTTAGTTATGTCATCCCTTTTGATGTTGATGATGATGATAATTTGGCTTATGTTTTCCTTGAAATTATAGTGACTTCTATTTGGTCAATGAAACACAGGTGATCAAATGGTTTTCTTCGTCTTAAACTTGATCCAGTTTCTTGGTTTGCTTCTAACCTTTAAGCCATTTTTAGCACAACCACATGAGTGAAGTGCTCATTTTCAGAGAAGTAGTTTGTAATATGTAGTTCATTGTATTAATGGGACTGCCAATATATGCCATCCAACAATTTCCATTTCATCTCTATATAACCAGTCATGTAACCGTGTCATATATAGTCCATTTAAACTCCTGGTTATTTATTTTGTTAGTACTAATGTTTTGCATTACAGATTTGAGTATTGGGTTTGGAGTGTTTTGGTGATACATAATCGAAAGTAAATTTTGAGTCATTTTCAGTAAAGAAGTGTTTGATGGATATTTTTGGTAGTGTGTGTTAAAGAAAAGCACTTGAATTGCTTTTTTACAGAGCACTTGAACTTGCTTTGCTTCCTCTTCCACCATCCTTCATTTAGATCTTCAAGACATCTCAGATTCCAATACCCTAACTAATCACCCAGATTGTCTGGAATTGTTCTCTAAGGGCATACTATGCTTGGGAGTGGCATCTGGTTTTCATCTGTATTATTTGTCATCTTCAATTTGGGGGAATAGTGTATCTGAAAAAACGGAGTTTTTATGGTCAGTGTGTTCTAACTTTTAAATTGTTAGGATAATTAATTTTAGTCATCTATTGCATTTGAATTAAATTAGAGAATGACTGAGATTAGTGATTCTAACAATTCAAAAGTTAAAATATACTGATCACGGAAACTCCATCCAAAAAAAAAATGCATTGGAAAAAACAACGGAGCATAATGTAATATGCAGACAATCAAACAGATAGTAGAAGAAAACAAGGATAATATCTGTCAGGACGGAACAACAAAGCAAATAAAATATAAGCAGAAAAGAATTTTTACATGTTTCAAAAAATTTCCTACATCGATGGAGTGTACCAGCACCTTTTTCAACTGTATGATAATGTTTACAAATAAAAGTTCTTTTTCTTTTACTCGTCACACCAAATCCTGATACAAAAGGATTATTTATAATAGCTCACGGGTACAAATGAAAACACTCCTAAATAATTTAAAAAACATTTTTGCGAAAGAAACAAAAACTCTTCTTTTGCAAGACTTCTAATTTGGTCAGAATTATTTCTTCAATAAGGAGCTTGATTGTTGATGCATTTGCATGGTGTTTCAGAATAGTTGATGCATCTGTGTAGTGTTACAGTTCTGAATTCAAACTCCACACTCAAACGATATTATCAATCAATGATCCCCTCTTAAAATTATCTTGCTAGTAAAGGTCATAAGCTTTTAGCGTTTACTTAATCTTTTTCTTCCTTAAAAAAATAAAATTGCCATTTATTTTTTTACTAATTTTTCTTTCAAATATTTATAGAATTGAAAAATGCACTTTTTTTTTTTTTTTCCAGAAGGGAAAATGCATTTCTGTAAGCAATCATTCCCAAACAAATGAATACAACCTTTCCATTATTTGACACTAACCTCCTCTCCATTAACCATTTAATCAAGTTTGACCATTAACTTTGACTTACTTAAGGGTCATATAGTCATTTTCACTTATTTATAATTTTTTAAATGATACAATATATTAACAACTGTTTGGTTTCTGATGGTGAAAATCCATTTAAAAAGAATTTAAATTAAAAAAATTTAAAAATAATTAACTTTTTATATAGATCTTCACCATCTATTTTTGAGATGTGACATTGGAGATTAATTTTGAACAAAAACTAGAAATTAAAATATTAAAAGATAATATTGATTGCTAAATCTTTACTATCCATCTATAAGACGTAGTGGAGATTAAGAAAAAAATAATAAAAAATTATAGGCATTAGGCACTGCAAAGCTTTTATATATGTTTGACATTTAGTCGACATCAATTAATTTGTGTGAGTTCTGGTGGAACTAAGATGTGCTTTGCAATAATTGTTTCTATTATATGTCTCAATATACAAGTCATATGATTTTCCTCTTTATGATTTTCTAACATAATTTATAAGTATTTTATCTTAACTCATAATATGAAAATGCTTTAGTTGAAAATTAAAACTTCTAAGAATAGTGAATGACTTAGTGGAAAGACACACTCCACCTACCCATCATATGGTAGGTTCGATTCTCATCCCTCGCCATAATATGTGGCAATTTTCTCACTTATTTGTAGGTATCCCTCTTCTGACTATGAAAGTAGATTTCAGGACTGTTCACTAAGAAACTCTATCAGTAGATCCCGATAGACATTTAATTTGATATCGGGAGATTGTATTTTTTTTTTTTTAAAACAAAGAATTAAAACTTATGATGGTTTAGTTGGAGATATTATATCATAAAAATTGGCATTTTTGTCAAACCAGAATTCTGTTGTCTAGGCCCGATACATATGGGCTTTTCCGACATAAATAATCCATAAGAAATGTATTAGAGGCCCATGTTATTAACAACTTACCACTGCTATGTTAGTATCCTCTTCTTGGGAAAAAATTTTGAATATCAATTATAGGGATACATGTGATTAACTTAAAATTAACAAAAAATAATTAATTAATTAATAAAGACCGTATTTAAAAGGTCGTATAAGTCCAGGCTAGACTCATCATGTCAACCTAGTGTTTGATTTATTTTATGATAGGGTTAGCTTAATGTAGTTCATGAAAGCAGCATGTTGAATCAGGGACGTAGCTCCCTTTGGGCTATGTTAGTCTCCAACCTATTCTAGCCTTGAAAATTCAATTTTAAGAAATTCTTAAAAAACCCGTTACAAAGTATAAAATTATTTTTTATTCAATTTATAAAAATACCTTATGTATTTTAAAATATGTACTCAACTTTTGTATTATACTATATAATTTATAGTGAACAAAAATTTAAATATATAATATTTGTTTATTGAAAATCTTATTGGTTGTAATTTGTGATCAAATGTGAAAATGAAGTATGTTTATTTCTTCAATCGTTGATAATCAAATTACTTTAGAGTTAAAATCGAGTATTTAGTGTTGCTTATCTTGATTGATAATGGATTTTTAGTTGATAATTTTATAGAATTCTTATGATTTAAATTATGATATATCTGCATGCGCATACATGTGTGCGTGGGCGGGCGTGCGTGTATGTGTACATCATTTTTAGTGATTTATTTATTTTGAAATATACATTTTGAGAGTTAGAATTTACTATACTCTTTATTATATATTTGATAAATTTAATTACGCATAAAAGTTCGATTAAAAAAAATTTTCTTAGCTCACCCCAACATTAAATCCTAGCTACATCCTTGGTCACTATAATTAATTGATACGTCTTCCGGACAACTAATACCAAACACAATCAAAAGACTTGACTATAGCAATACTCCTAACTTTTCACATTTAAGCTGACAATCATACAGCACAATATATATATATATATATATGTATGTATATATATATTGGCATAAATATAGCACAATATTGTTATCCCACTCCATTTAAACAAAAACATAGTAACCTGTGAGCTCTGGAGCAATATAAGAGTCACATGAAGTGCACTTATTGTTGTTATTGTACCATGAAATTTATGCTTCTATTAGATATGGCTCAATTTGGAATGGAGAAATTTATGTAAACATTAATTGGTGTTTCTATGCCTTTTCTTGTCTCATGTTTTGCGATCGTTTTTATGTGGTGGTATTCTAATATGACCATGTTATAAATTCTGCAAGTTTCTTACTTTCTGTCTTGCTTAATAATAACTATTTATTCTGTGGGAGTTCTTATTGCTTGTTGGTGGCTTCCTGTGAGTTTCAACAATTATTTTGTTTCATTGTTTGACAATTATACCATTATACGGTGCTTTTCGTTCATGCAGAGCAACTTGCTAGATCAAGTAGAATTGGGTTTGCTTTAATAAGCAGCGACTAAAATACATCTTTATGCATTTTAGTCTTTGCTTATGCAAAAGGCGTCCATTGCAATTCATTCTAATATTATAGAAAAAATTTAGAGTTTTTTGTAGTTAAGAGTGGCGCACATGGTTAGGATCTACTTTCAGAAGTTGTTTTAAGGTGTCTTTTTCTTTATTCTTTGGCAGACCTTGGCTAGAGCCACTAAGGACGTTCTAAATCATCTCAACAATTAGGTGTAGTCAAAGGTCAGTTTCCTCTTTTTTTTTTTTTTTCTTTTTTTGGTTGGTACAAGCCTAGAGGTCAGTCGTGACTAGACGGGATATGATTATGGGGCGCATCTCTGGAAACAGTTTCTATACGGGAGGGAGCAACCCGTACATAGATGGGGGAATAGCCCACACAAAAGTGAGGGGAAACCCACATTTAAGTGGAAGCCTACTTATGGGTGTAGAACCTGTGACACACAACGCAGGGGCTGTGCTTTTTGCCAACGAGGCACAAGCCCAACTACAAGGTCAGTTTCCTTCTGGTTCATAAGATTTTTGCATAAGATTTTTGTATTTGGCATTCTTTCTCATCGGGGAAGTTAATTTTAATTTACTGTGGTGTAATTTACTACTTAAAAGAGATAAACAGAGAGAGAGAGAGAGTGAGGTAGCAGTTGTTTTCTTCTCTTGCAAGGAAAGGGGAGAGAAAAGAGAAATGAATAATGAAGGAAAATGATGGGTGAGTATGACTGCAAACCTTTTATGGATGTTATAAGAAGTTTAGGCATTAGGCACCACAAACTTTTTATACATGTTTGACGTTTAGTCGACATTAATTAATTTATTGGCGTTCTAGTGGAATTAAGATGTGATTTGTAAACCAGAGCAGGCTAGTTGCTGATTTTAGGCGTGATGCTTAGGTGGCCTAGATTGTTTCTGTCCACTAGTTGTTTGGTAGTTTAGAAATATTCTCTGATTGGTTTAGACGCATTTTTACTCTTGCATGGAAGGGGTATGGTACGCCATCCTTGTATTAAAGGCTCATGTTCATGAGCTCATCTCTGTAACAAACACACATCATAGTAAAACCTGTTTCTCTGATTTTCATCAACATCCATAGACAAACATTATTCTAAGCACTCACTCCTCAAACCAACTCACCAACTCACTCTCTCTTTTTTCATAACGGATTAAAAGTTTACAACAAAATGGTTTTTTAGCAAACAGAGCACTTCAGGTCTCTATGTTTTGCTCCATTTTTTTGCTTCTAACATGTTTTAGTTGGGTGTCGGGGCCGCAATCATCACCTGCATTTGCCTGTGACATTGCGAGGAATGCGACATTGGGAACTTGGGGTTCTGCAACAAGTCTCTGGGAATAGACATGAGGGTGGCTGACTTGGTGAAGAGGCTGACATTGCAGAAGGAGATTGGTTTCTTAGTCAAATGTAGGATTAGCAACTGAGGTGGTTTCAACTGAGGCCAGGGTAATGTACAATGTACGATTAGCAACTCAAATGCAATTCAAGCCTCCACACCTAAATGCTACTAGAAAATCTCAATTTGTTTCAGTTGAAATGAACAAGCTTAACAATGACTAATGAAGTTAATAAAATCAGAGAAACAGGTTTTACTATTACGTGTTTTTGTTACAGAGATGAGCTCATCGAAAGACTGCAATTACTAGCTTCATGACCAAGTAACCAAACGTTATTTTCGATATAATAGATCCAACTGCTGTGTTTCCTTTCCGTTTCATTTTCTTTCGTCTGTTTTGTTTTTGTTAGTTATCATAGGATTCAAAAGTAAAGAGTCAAACTATAGTTTTTAAAACTTAAGGATGACGTGTGATAATTTTCATTATGGATTGACAGACTTGTTTTTTTAATGTTTAAAACCACATACTATTTTATCAATTGCACCAACTTTTGAGGCCATTGCTATACACCATTATTCACTATCATATTGTGAAAATACATAACCAAATAACAAATCAAACAAATCAAACTCGAACCATGTTGGATGAAAAACCAAATTGCATTCATCACAAAGATGTAGCTAGGATTTAATGTTGGGTAGGGCTAAGAGAATTTTGCTTAATCGAACCTTTATGCATGATTAAATTTATCAAATGAATAATGAAGAGTATAGTAAATCTTAACTCTCATAATGTATATTTCAAAATAAATAAATCATTAAAAGAGATACACACACGCACACATGCTCGCACATGCATGCACGCGCACGCATATATATCATAATTTAAATCGCAATAATTCTATAAAATTATCAATTAAAGATTCATTTTCGATTAAGATAAACATTACTAAATATTCAATTTTAACTCTAAGGTAATTTGATAACCAAAGATTAAAAGAAATAAACATGCTTGATTTTCATATTTGATCATAAGTTACAACCAACAAGATTTTCAATAAACAAATATTATATAGTTAAATTTTTGTTCACTCTAAATTATATGTTATAATACAAAAATTGAGTATATATTTTAAAATATAAAGGAAATTTGTTTTGAAGAAAAAAAAGTCAATACATAAGGTGTTTTAATAAATTTAATAAAAAATAATTTCATACTTTGTAACAAGATTTTTAAAAATTTCTTAAAATCGACTTTTCAAAATTGGCTAGAATAGTCTGGACCCTAACCTAGCCAAAAGAGGGCTCCGTCCCTGGTAGTGACAGAAACGAAATTTTCTCTAGGTCCACTTTATATATTTGTCTGACTATGTCAGTCCTGTCAGCTTGACTTGGTAATTCTTTCATTAAATCTTGCATATGATGCATTCTTTTGTCAAAGTTTTAATAGAATCCCTTATAGTTAAATCATTTCATATAAGTTAACTGTATAAATAGGATATTAGAATTTACATGATACTTGATCGGCTGCCACTTTCAGTTCACTATCTCTCCTTGAACAGCCTTTGAAACAGTGGCTCGGTTGTCCGTTTTCAAGAATTGAAACATATGAACAGTTTACTAACTAGCTGTAAGAACCCCAAATGTAAAAAGCCTATTAAAAACTTCCATAGAACACATGCTATTATTAATAATTACATTCAATCAAATCATGTTAGATATAAGTTCTTTTGAAAAATACAATTATGTGGGCAAATTGTAATATGAGCTGCTAATAGGTATTATGTGAGCAAACGACTCCAAGGAACCAAATTTAAAATTTTGGCCGCCCTGACTTACTAATTAATCATTTTACGTAAAATAATGTGTATAGGAAATGAACAAAGGAAGTTTTGGTTGAATTGCTCTTGATGTATGTTTTTTACAATCAATAGCGTACATAATATCTAACCATATACAAGAATCAATCAATGCTAATTCTAAGACTAATCAGTGCTAATTATATGACTAAGAAATAGTGATCCACTTATCATGGGGTTTGTCCTACACAAACTTAGAAAAGTCAACTAAAGAAATCAATTACATATATTACAATAATTTTTCAAAGTCAACTAAGGAAATCAATTACCTGACCAGTAGCATTTGTTTGATTGATCCTACTGCATTTGAAGGTATGTACTTCAACATCTCTCATAATATATTAGTTGTTACTGCTGCATTATATTATTGTGATGATGTTACTTTTATATATAAAAGTCTACAATATGTATACCCATTTTGTTTGTAAATCCAATAAAAAATTTCAATTTTTTCTAATTTGTTCTTAAACCCCATTTAGTAGCAGACTACCCTTTTTCTCTTAATTTTACTGTATATAATTTTGTAAATACACCCAGTAATAAAAGAGTATAATTATAAAAAGGGCGTCACAAAACCAGTATACCAATCCTTCCATTATCTCGGTGGCCTGAATAAAACAAGTAAATCCAGTAGTTCCAATTCTAGTTTCTCAGTGAGCATCAAACTTCTATAAATTAACAAATGGCACTCCCGCATACATAACATGAACTAACTGACTACAAGCTACAATATTATCTAGTATGGAAGAGAATAACTTACTTGGAAAGAAGATTTCGTCCATATTAAGAGCAAGCAAAATTATTCGCAGTACGTATCCTTTTTGAGTAGCCAAAGAACACCGAGCCATGCAAGTTCTTGTGGCACAGAATATTCTAGAATTTCTGTTGCTGTCGTCAATATTATGAATCACTATGAAGTGATTACTGACGTTGTACTCAATGAGAATTCTGGTGTCAAAGACAGGAGGCTGCTGCCTGGATCAACATATGTGATCCTGCTAACATAGAAGAGTCTCAGTATGTTCTGTGGCACTCTACTTGTTTAAAATTTAAAGTTATGTACTTGATAGTTCGCTGTCTGTACAAAATAACTTTTGAAGTTGCACTTGAGCCAAACTAGAGATGTAATATTATTAGTAACATTTTATGCTTATGCTAACCTCTGGTTAGTCTGAGAGATGAAAAGTGTATGTGGAAAAATCTGGCTGTTGAGAAGAGCCAGAGACTAGCTGGGCAGAATGCTGCTTGTGGATTTGAGAGAGTAAAAAATTAGGGCTTGAGAGTGAAAAAAGTTTATGATATAAATGATATTTTAATTAATAATTGGTGGAAGTATTTATAAAATATTAGGAAAACTTCATTTTAGTTCCTAAGGTTTCGTGAAATATCAAAATTTTAAGCATCTATTGAAAACAGTTCTTTTAATTCCTAATTTTTTCAAAACTCTTCAAAATAGTCCAAACCGTTAGTCAACTAATGGTCAACGATCACAGAAAACTTGGATGAAAAGGGTAAGATAGTCTTTTCATATAAAAAGTTAAGATTGTGGCACGTGTATGATTGAGATTTTAAATATATAAAAAATTTAAAATAATTTAAAAAATCAAAAATTACTTTAAAAAAAAAATTAACTAAAAAAAAATCTGAACTTTTTTTTTTTTATTTAAAAAATCTGATTCAAACTCATGATTTGATTGTTCATCAAACCCTTTTACTAACATCATCAACAAGCCATTTCATCAACATTATCATCAACAATCCCATAGTCTTCAACATCATCAATAACATCACAATATCATCTCCCACAAAAACAACATCAACAACAACATTAAGAAAAAATAATAAAACTGTTTATCAGAAAAAAAAAAAACAAAACAAAACACTCGCACTGAGATCTGGGTTCGATCGAACCCAGATGAAGTCTCATCTGGGTTCGGCCGAACCTAGAAGAGTCTCTCATCTGGGTTCGGCCAAACCCAGATGAGAGACTCTTCTCTCATCTGGGTTCGACCGAACGTAGATGAGAGACTTTTCTCTCATCTGGGTTCGACGAATCCAGATGAGAGACTTTCATCTGGGTTCGATCGAACCCAGATGAGAGACCGAACCCAGATGAGAGTCTCTCATCTGGGTTCGTCAAACCTAGATGAAAGACTCATCTGGGTTCGGGTCAAACCCAGAAGGGTCTCTCATCTGGGTTCGATCGAACCCAAACTCAGAGTTGCTCTTCATTTGGGTTCGACTCTGGGTCTGGGTTCGATCGAACCTAGATCGGCTCCATTTTTTACGGAGATGAGGTAAGGCGGAAGAGATGGTGGTCGGAAGAGATGGAGGCAGAGGAGATGACAGCGAAGGAGAAGAACAAAGAAGAAGAAGGAGGGGGAAAAGAGAGAGAGGAAATGAGACTTGATCTGGATTCTTCCAGATCAAGGGAAGAAAAAAAAAAATTTAATTTTTATTGTTTAATTTTTTTTCCTAAATCGATTTTTTTTCTTTTTCTTTTTAATTATTGTTTAATTTAAATAAAAGAAAATAATCAATTTTTTTTAAAAAAAATTATATTATTATTGTGTACACGTGTTAGCTTTTAATTGGTCAAATAATATGTAATATTCTGGTTTTATTAGGGGTAAAATAGTCATTTTAAGTTGTGAGGTATCTGTTTAGTTTGACCAGTAGTTGACTAACGGTTTGGACTATTTTGAAGAGTTCTGGAAAAGTTAGAGATTAAAAGAGCTGTTTCCAATAGATGCTTAAAATTTTGATATTTCGCGAAACCTTAGGAACTAAAATGAAGTTTCCCCTAAAATATTTATCTTTTCGGTAATTTTACTTAAGGATAAATTGTATATTTATAAAAAATACTAATTTGGGGTGTACATACAATTTTTGAAGGGTTGAAATATCCCTACTTGGTCGAAGCAAGAGTCAAGGAACAACTTGGGCTTGGGCCACCCAACCTATTTGACATCCTAAATTTTATAAGTAAATAAGTTGTAACCTAAGAGCTGAAATAATATATGTCTAGAGAGCCTTTTATGAGCTCACTTAAAGTATTATATAATTTTAAATAAAGTGCATTCATAAGAAACCCTAATTTCACACTATATAAAGAGCGGCCACTTAGTATCGAATCATTTTATAGTTCTACTAGGCTTCCACGGGAGAGCAAATGAAGTTTTTTGCTAACCTCACCATATATAGTTGCCTCTTGAGATTAGAATTCTCTCTAGTGATCTTTTTTCGTTCCTCTTCTCTAATCGAGTGTGTAGCCACTCGTACGAACTAAATGAAATAGAAAATCGAGAAGAAAACGTTGAGTCATGAAGAAGGCATTTATGGTGATCGAAATATGATTTAAGTGCAAATCATAAGACGAGCAATCTAGAATTGATATCGTTTATTTGTAAGTCTCTGCTACCCATATGATTCTTGAAAGCAATACATGCAATCTAGAAAGTATGATTTAATTAATTGGTTGGAATTTTCTTTTTATATACACAATACATAATGCTTCCATAGTTTTTTTTTTTTTTTGTTCTAAATAACTTTCTTAGATCTGATTAAAGCCTCCACCAAATCTTTATAGTCATTTATGTTTAATTTACATAAAGAAAAAGATCCAAAGGTTTTATTTGCTCACATAAAAGAAATAAGTTTTCATTGTTGAGTTATGATATGGATCACTTTTCCCTAATAGAATCAGGGTTGTGGTAGTAATTGTTGGCATCTCAATCATGGCTTGTTCATATTTCATAATGAAAATACATACGGATTTTTTTTTCCAAAATCTCCACCTTCATGTGTTGTAAATATATTAATTTATTTATTTTTAAAATTTATTTTTTATCACTCCTATTTATTCTAATTGGGTTTAGTTAATTGTAGGGATTAGGCTGTTTTGAGGTTGGATGGGAGGATTCCTTCCCTTGAACAAAGTGACATGTTGACATCCTTAGCCTAGATCTCAATTGCCAATGTATTTTAATTTACATATTTTTTTTTTTTGGAAGTAATTTACATAGTGTTATTATAATAGAAAAGTTTGATTTTGATTTTGATTTTGATTTTGATTTTGATTTTGATTTTTTTAATGTTGGTTTTTATCTTCTGGTTTGGTAGTTTAAAGGGTTAAAAATTTATTTTATATGTAATTTATTATAAAATAATTGTTGGAAAGACTTTTCCATGCCTGTAATACCAAAAAAAAAAAAATAATAATAATAAAAAAAATAAGAAATTGATTTTGAGTAAGTAAAGAATTACTCATGACATTATTACGATGTACAAATGCTATTTTTTTTTTACTTGGTATTTTCTTAGAAATTGGATGGTACAAAATTAAAGTTGTTTTCTAAACATTTATTATTTAAAAAAATAAAAAAATAAAATAAGTTTAGCCGTTCTAGTAATCAATGTCCTAACAGATATGATAGTCACTGCATATGATTAGTATGGGAATTTGACATACTTTATTTGAGGGTATTATAAATATCGCCACTCTTATGTAATACCCATGAATTAAATTAATGGGTCCAAATACATTTACATAAGTTGAACGGCAATATTTACATTTTAACAAATGTTGGTGATTATGTTTCTGAAAAGTTTTTTTAGATTACATCATTAATAATTTACCATATTAGGAGATTTGATTGTAGAATTTATTATGTAATCTTGCTGTATTAAAAGATTTAATCATTATTACATTATCCAAATGATATATTTTATACTCCAAATATATATATGTTGTGACCATCTTAAGATATTTCAATAGTTGATTGCTTAAGTTCTGATATATATATGGTAAACATCTCAAATCATATTTCACCTTGTATACAAGCCAACAACCTAATAATAGGAGAATGAATATATATCTTTTTTAGTGAAATAAATTATCATTAATACATATCAATTCATCAGTTATCACATCACTGATTTGGATGCAAATAGATTAGAAAATATGATATATAGCATTACTTACATATTTAATATGAGAATCTTACATTTTAAAATGATTTACTAAATGAGACTTTTTTTTTTTTTTTTTTTGCATCAAATGAAACCTCTTTTTGTGGAACGAATATTCGATTGTTTTAGTAAAATATCCTAACATGGTCACTGAATATATATATTTAGTATAGAATTTTTCATTTGGAAAGTGTAATAATTGACAAATCCAATTTAGATTTCATTTTTATTAATAAATCTCCTAATATGTTAAATTATTAATGATGTAATCTATACAAGATATTTCAAATACATAATTACCTTGTATGTATATTCCTATCCCTTCGCGCCTCTTCTCCTATATAAACCTGTCACCTTCTACCCACATTTTCCACCACAATTTTCAGCAACTTAAAGGGTGTAAAAATTCCTTTCTTTTTTCCATTTTGTATTATAGAATTCAGCATTTCTTTCTCGAAACCATAATGCGGGTGACTTGTATACAACCAACTCTCCTCTATGTGGTGTGATCACATCAAGGTTGTTGTTCATGGCATTTCAAAGAAGGGTGACACTTTGGCTAACACATCCCGTCAAAAACATGTAGGGCGGGATGCATGAAAGTTCTTGTCTCGTGAAAAGCATGGAGTGATGGACGCTTGAGAGTGCTCATCCATGCATTCCACTTCAACTTGATGATAGGTCAATTTCAAGTTACCATACAGATTGAATACACACGGTAACATTCCATGACATGTATTATTCATTTTGTTATGTATAGATGTAATATGATAAATAGAAAAAGAAAAAAAATACATCAACAGATATTATTTCTTTCTAATTGTAGAGAAAATTGTTTTATTATAAATTGCTCATATTATGTGTATCATGTATGAACTAAGTAAATTGTACATTTATTTATTTGTGCAAGTTATGCTGATCAAATTTCTTGAAAGCTTTAATAAGTGCTTCCCAATTGCCATGAACTATTTATCATTGTCCATACATAATCAGAAGAATCCACCGTTAATCAACTATTCAACTCCAAACAAGTTCTAACAAACCAATTCAATATGGAAAAACAATTTGCCAAGAATGTGCAGAGTGTATAAGATGGCTAACCTAAAAGAGAAATAAAAAAGAACTTGCAACAGCAGCTGATTCCCCAAATCTGTAGCTTTGATACCGTGTGAATGCAGTTCAAATATAATACAAAGAATAGAGAAGAATAGCAATGAAATATAACTTTAGATTGGTGTGTTCATGCATCGAAATCAGTCCAACAACATTAAAATGGAAGTTAAAACCAGCCCAATTGAATAAAAATGAAAGATTAGAAAATGCCCATTAGATTAAGTGGAGGCCCAATTAAAGGCCCAAATTGATATGGACCGATCTGACTTGATCCGACTTAAGTTGGTTCATGTAAGTTTATACCATTAATTCAAGTCCGTTTTGATGAAAGCCGACTTGACTCAACCCCTGCCCCACCCCCTATATACTTAGCTTGGAAAACCCATGTCTGAAAACAGCATACAAGAGGCTGCTGGAAACAAAAAAATGGCAGCTATATGTAACCTAATTACAAGAAAGAGGAAAAACATAAAAAGTCTAAAACATCCTAAACTAATAAGTAGACAAAAATGCCGTTAACTAGATAAAAAAAAAAAAAAAAATATATATATATATATATATACACACATACACATAGTGGCAGATCCCGAAATTAATATTAGGGGGTACTTTAATAAATTATTAAAATTAACTAAAATTATAGTAGTCAAATATGTAGTTTTTTTTTTAACTCCAAAATAACTAAAAATAAAAATAAATAATACAGTTAATTATACATATATAATCTTACAATTTAAAAAAAATCCCTTGTAAAGCATAAGAAAAAATGATTATTTATTTGTGATCATGATATAATGTTTGGCAATCAAATTATGTAAACTTTATATTTAAATTAGAAATTAAGTTTTTGCTAGAAATAAAATTTAAGCAAATATACCACAAAATATTTTTTACACAAAAGAGGTTTTTTTTATATCACTTTATTAGTTGCAAATAGATATAAATTATTAGAATAATTTATAAATAAGAAATAAAAATTAAATCATGATTATACTTTAAGAAATTAAATATAATAAATTAAAATTTATACTTCATAATTTTAAGATTCATTGATTTAATTTTCAAGTATTAATATTATACTTTGAATGTCTAAGAAGATATTAATATTTCAATAAAAATGTTAAATATATTTAAATATATTTTTTTTTATCATATATATTATTATAATAAAGATTCTAATAAACAACAGATAAATATTTGAATAAAAATCAAGAAAGTGATAAAAATTAAATATTAACAAAGATAATGATAGAAAATTAAAATTAATAAAATGATAAATCTACACTTTACTTTTATATTTAATATATTTAGGGATATATGTAAAACATTTAATAAACTTTTGTAAAAGATAAAATTGAAAAAAAATTTTGAAAATTTAAGGGGGACACATGTTCCCCTGAATATACATTGGATCCGCATATATATATATATATATATATATATAGTTGCACCATTGATCATAGTATGCAAGACTACAACTACAGCTTAGGAGAAACTCTAGATCGCTTTTATCAAAATGTTGACTATCTGGATGTGGAGCTTAATGGTGACTTTAACGGAAACTTCAAAGGAAAGAATCTTGATGGTTGAATATATACAAACCATGAAAAAGTCATTATTGATGCCTTGACAATGATTGGTCATCCATTGCGAGATTAAGAAATGTTGCTTATATTCTTAATGGTATGGTAAATGATTTCAAGGAGTTTATTGCAAATATTTGAGCTTGTGACACACTCGGGACACACTCATGACATTTGAAGAACTTCGTGGCAAACTCTTGGATCATGAGGCATACTTGAAATTTGATGACCCAAAAGACAACGTATATAACTTTTGTTCTGTATAATCAAAGGACTAGCAAATAGAAAAGCAAGGGATGCCAAGATAATCAAAATTAGTTTTCCAATAGGGGACCAAATTACAATAGCACCAAGTATAAAAACATTCAAGGTAATAAAGGAGTCTTACAAGAAAATCAAAATTTCCAACACAACCAAATTCATTTTCTCCGAATCAACAGTACCAACAACAACCTTGGAGACCCTACTCTAGTATGCCACACAACCAGGGGCTTTTCCCTAGCCCAACCATGCACTCTATTTGCCTCAAGCCAACCTCATAACTAGTAAGAACTCTTCCAAGAAACGTCAAATGGGTTGTTGACTTTGGGGCCTCCCACCATATAATCTAAGGCATTCAAAATCTTTACGCATTTCAAGTATAGTCGTACAAAAGATATCATGTTGGTGGGCGGTAATAGAAAATTGGCTAATTTTTAATAAAAGAAACCTAGAGTGGAGGTGAATAGGTTCATATCAATTTTTCCACGGAATAATAAATTTTAGTCAAATTACACAAGCCCAAGAAAAATAAATGTAGGGGAGAGAGAAAAATTGACACCAGATTTGTATGTGGAAAATCCAAAATGATAAAAACTCGATGACCAAATCTTTTTGGCCACTTTGTCATAATATCCACTAGTTGATAGAGTAATTACAACCTCAAGTTAATCCCTTGATCACACTTCTCTTGGCCTAAAATCTATTCTACCTAGTTGCAACCCCTATACTAGTGATCCCCCTGACTATCCTAGATCGTAGTCTCACTTCCACGAGAATAAAATATTTTCAAGTTGTCTTCTAAAACTCCATTCAAAAAACAAGAACTTAATGAATTGGAAGAATGATCTATATGAGGAAAAGTGTGAAATTTGTAAATCAATAAAAAGGTATAATTTTTTATACAAGTCCAAAGAAGTTTGTCTCAATATACAAGTCATATGACTTTTCTCTTTATGATTTTATAACATAATTTATAAATATTCTATCTCAACTCATAAATTGAAAATGCTTTAGTCGGAAATTAAAACTTATGATGGTTTCGCAATCACTTATTAGTTGGAGATATTATACCAAAAAAGTTGGCATTTTTGTCAAACCTGAATCTATTGTCTAGGCCCAATACATATGGGCTTTTCCGACATAAATTGTTCAGATGCATCACAGGCCCATATTATTAGCACCTTACCATTGTTATATTCGCATTATCTTCTTTGGAAAATTTTGTATAGCAATTATTGGGATATATGTGATTAACTTAAAATTAACAAATAAATAAAGACCATATTTAAAACGTCGTAGAAGTCCGGGCTGGACTCATTATGTCAACCTAGTGTTTGATTCATTTTATGGTAGGTTTAGATTATATAAGCAATCTGTTGAATGCCATTTGGTTTTTCGTAGTTCTTTTAAAAGACATGCTTGCAAAAGAAACAAAAAACCTTCTTTCGTAAGATTTCTAATTTGGTCAGAAATATTTCTTCCACAAGGAGCTTGATGCATTTGATATAATTCTGAATTCAAAATTCACACTTCAACAATATTATCAATCAATTATCCCCTCTTAAAACTATCTAGCTAGTAAAGGTCGTAAGCTTTTTGCATTTACTTCATCTTTTTCTTTCTTCCTTGGAGAAAAAAAATTACCATGTATTAATTTACTATTTTTTTAAAAAAATATTTATAGAATTGGAAACTGTAATTTTATAAGCGATTATTCCCAAACAAATGAAAATAACCTTTCCATTATTTGACACTAATATCCTCTCCATTAACAATTTGATTAAGTTTGACCATTAACTTTAACTTATTAAAGGGTAATATAGTCTTTACTCTTTGAGATGAATAGTGGACATTAAAAAAAGCGGTAATGAAAAAATCCACCCAAGAGATCTCTATCTTCATCGCAATGGAGATCTCCATCTTTAGCACCATTGGTGATGGAGATTGGTGATTCTATTACTACGATAAAGATCTCCTCTCCATTACCACTCCGATGGAGATCCCGAATCTCTACTGCCATCAACGATGGAAATTTGGCATTGGAGATTTCTAAATCTCCATCGTAATTGAGGTGATGGAGTGTGGTGATGAAGTGTCTTCATTGCCTTTGTTGCGATGGCAATGAAGGCTCTCTATCCTATCTATCATGATAATGGTTGAAATTTCCATTGCCATCTATGTCCTTCGTGTTGGAGATACATAGATCTCCATCTTGATGGGTTGGGTGGAGATCCAATCTTCAAATTATGTCTCCACTAATTTTCAATATAATAACCATTATGAGTATCTCTCATGATAATTATTTTATTTTTTACAGACAATACCCATTCTAGTTAATATTTTCATCACAAGCACTGTCCCTTATCAATACATGTTTATTATGGGCTTCGCTCGTATTCTAAAATCGCCGTTTACATCACACCTTAAAAGACTGCGGATGGCTGCGTGTGTTAGCTAGACGTCTATCACGGGCATTACCCACAATTAATAAACACTTTTCTTGTAGTATTTGTTTTAAATTCTCTTTTCATTCTTACATTTTATTTTTTTTTTCTAATCAATCTTCAATATTAATGTTTGAGATGAATAGTAAGGATTCATTTATAAAAAAAAAAATAAAATTATTATCTATTATTTTTAATTTTTTAAAAGGATATCCATTGTCTATCTCTAAAATAGAATATAGAGATTTACCCCATTCTGTTATCTTTAAAAAAATAAATTTCTGATTTTTTTCAACCGAATGCATCTAGGGCATTTTTGTCTTTTACCATATTTTTACAGTCAACCTAACTTTTTTTGGTCAAACCATTAATAGAGGGGAGATCAATGTCAAAATAATGGAAATGTTATTTTCATTTGTTAAAAACAAACGTCAGGTGGGTTGGGAGAAACTACAACCTCTTAAATATATACCTTATTATAGCTTGATGATAAGACATGCAGCTGGAAAATCAATAATTTATTTTGATATACAATGTAACCCAGAAAAATGAAAACCAATCCTGATATTACTATCACCTTTATAATTGCAGGTTACATTGTAACAGCAAGCAAACCGCCAAACACAGAAGAATCTGAACTAAACTAAAGCAGAACTCTCTCTGGCTTAACCTCCAGGAATTCATGAGAGCTGCAATATTTAAGAACAAATGAATCAAATCAAATTTCAAGTATAATGAAATTATAGTCTGGGCATTAACTAATAAACTTTTTAACCATTTTGAACAAAAAAAATCTATTAGTTCAACTTAAAAGGAAGCAAGCAAAGCATCAATGCCAAATAAGTAAAAATAATGTTAATATTACTCTATGGAGTTGTTAGTGGGCATATTAACTTAATAATAATACAACAAGAAGAAAGAGATCAAATACCTATTAATAGCTTGATTTGATAAGCTCACCATCAAGCTTGATATTGGGGACATTAGCAATCTTAGGCCAATCCTCACCTGTGCCTGGTTTGCACCTTACATTCAGTTCACCACATTGTTTGATATCCAAGTTTCTCAAAGCAGTGAGACGATGCAGATCTTCCGGTAGAGATGACAACTTTGGACAATTTGCAGTGCCAAGGAACCGAAGTGATTCAAGATTTTGCAATGACATTGGTAGTGCCGTGACGTTGGGACAATGTGCAACACCTAACCACTGTAAAGTGTAGGAAGAACAGTGAAGAAGCCATTGTGGGAATTCTACCAGGTTAGGCAATTTTCTCATATAAAGCACTCGAAGGTGAGGCCTTGCGCTGTTGAGATCTCGATGATTATCATTTCCTTCTGTTTCCATTTGCAGGTAAAGACTAAGCTTTTCACAACCAAGAAGCATCAAATTCTCTAGTGATCTCAAATGTGTCATTCCATGTGGTAACGAGAGTAGACTTGGACGATTCCCAATTATCAGAGTCTGAAGGGCTTTTAGGCGATCGATATCTTCAAACAAACATACTAAATTGTCACATGCCTGAATTCGTAAGTACCGGAGAGATTTCAAGCACCCAATTCCATGCTCAGGTAGACGTTTCTGCTTTGTGGTTAACGTCAGCATTCTTAGGCTAATCAAGTGCCCCATGTCTCTAGGCAGCTGTTCTATTTCATCACATCTGATAATTATCAGTGTTTGCAAACTCTGCAGCTTGCAAATGGAGTTTGGGAGTTTCTTCACCTTGAGATTATATGCTAGGTCAAGCTATCTTAGTTGCTTCAAATTTATAATGCTTTTTGGCAGCACCTCAATGTCAGAATTTCTCAAATCTAGCATTCGCAAGAATGAGAACTTGGAAATGCATGATTTGGCAAATGATTGGCTTGGTCTTTCTTCGTAAAATGGAAACAAAATAGTTCTCAAATGATCCAAGTTAACTAAGAAGTTTGGAAGACCTCCTCGAATGGTATTAGCATCAACAAATGACAAATGTCGTACCTTTCCGGAAATTACTTGCTTAGGAGAGCTCACAATTAAGCACTCATTTTTGGACACCGATAATGCAAGATCGTGCATTTTAAAAGCGTAAAAGTAGCCTAATTTTTGTTCAAAATCTTGGAAGAAAGATCTGGACACTAGTTCTTTCAAATACCGCAAACCGATATCTTCCATCTCTTCATTCTCATTACAAGATTGAAGAAGTCCATGCGCCATCCAAACTTGAATCAAATGAATGTGAGGAAACTCATAATCTTTTGGAAAGATGGAACAATAGGCAAAACATTGTTTCAAGCAAGGCTGTAGTTGAGCATAACTTAACTTTAAAGCAGGCAAAATGTCCCCTTCCTTTTGCTCTAGATTCCATATCTCATTATCATTCACGTACTTCCATTCATCTTCATCGGTTGAGGAATACAGTAGGCTGCCTAATGTTTTCACAGCCAATGGAACTCCACATTTTTTCACAATTTCTTCACCAATTTTTTTCAACTGTGGCTGTTTAACTTCCCCTTCCTTAAAAGCATACTTCATAAATAAAGACAAGCAACTTTGATAAGAAAGACCCTCTAATTTGTACCCATTAAAACCTCTCATTGTCCCCATAATAGAAGCAACTCGACTACTACGTGTAGTTAGTATGATTTTACTCCCATTAGCACCTCCCAACAATAACTTCTTAAAGTCAATCCATTTACGAGCATTTTCATTCCACACATCATCCATAACAAGTAACTACCTTCTACCACTCAAAACATCTCTCAAAATCTTTTGCAGTTGATCTACATCCATAGCTCTATGTTTTTTACCGGTTGCAGAATCGATAAAATTTATTATTAGCCTTTTCTCAACAAAATCATCCGACACACAAACCCACATTTTAAAATCGAAATATTCATCTATCTTCTTATCATTATACACCAATTTAGCGAGTGCAGTTTTTCCAAGACCTCCAATTCCAACTATAGGAATGACTGAGACATTTTCATCATCACTTGGTTTGATCAATAGGTTTGTGATCTCTTCTTGATCTTTATCTCTGCCAATAACATCTGAAGCAACCACAAAGGAGTGTGTCACTTCCCTTTGCTTCCTTACATCAATATTGACACTAAAGTGAAATTTAACCTTATCAACTGCAATTTCATCTAACCTTTCTCTAATATCATTCATCTTATGTGCAATCATAAAACGAAAAGTAAGAGATTTTGGGTCCCATACCTTTCTCGAATTCACCATTATTTGTCTATGTAAAGCTTCAGCTTCGAATTCACCAAGCACGTCTTCCGCATAATAGCAAACATCCTTAAGCCTTTCCAGCCAAACTCTCACCTCATGGTTATGAAATTGCTGCTCCTCAGCATCTAAGAGCTTTGATTGTTGTAAAGGTGTTCTCAAGCTTTTGGAGGTCTTTTTTGACACCACATATCAAGGAAATTTCTTGATAAGCTATGGACCCTAACTTATGCAGGACCACTTTAGCAATGGGAGATACCAATAATTCAGACATGGTTTTTAGGTTGAGGAAAAAGAGTTGCAGGGTATTGCCAAATATGGACTAATTGACTGATCACTATGTCATGGTGTTTAGTCTCCTCTTAGTTTAACATATTCATAAAAAAGGCCCCTCTAATTTCAAAAATAGCCAAACATTGGCCTCTATTTTGATAAGAAGTAATTGTACAACACCCCCTGAGATTTGCCAAAAACTAGATAAAAACATATTTATCCTTTATTATACTAAACCACTGAACCGTTAATAGACTTTTGTCAATGTTAACTGAGTAAAGGATAATTTGATTTTTAACCTTTTTGCTAATTTTCTTTTAAAATTTAAAAGAATGAAAAAAAAAAACTTAAAAAAAAAAATCAAAACATGAAAAAACAAACGACTCATCTTTAACCAAATGAAGATAAAGCATCGATTTGAAATTAGATCAAGCAAACGACACCATAAACAAACAAGTAGATCAAATAACTTCATCTGGTTTCAAAACTATCTTTATCTTCAAAATTAGTTCAAACAAACAACACCCACAAAATTATCTTCAAAACCAACATAATCTCAAGAAAGAAAAACCAAAAATCAGAAAAAAAAAAAAATCCCCACATCATTCATCTTTAAAATTTGGTTTCAAAGGATTTTAAAACCCAAATCAGATATACATTTTGAAACCCTTTGAAACCCAGATCTCATTTGGGTCGATAGGTTGATGACATAGATGAAGAATTCTTCATTTAGGTTGACGAAATAAAGATCTAGGTTTGTTGTAGGAACCAAATTGATGAATCGATCTGGTTTCCAAGGAAACCAAATTGACGAACAAAAAATACATAAAAACTGCGCAGAAACCAAAACACATATAAACCAAAAATGCATAAACAAAAAGAGTGAAGTGGTGTCGGAGTTATAGAGGGAAGCGACACCAGAGATGCAACGATGGAGACTCAGAGATGATGCAGATGGATGTTGGTTACTTTTCAGTTCCCATTTTAAGTAATAAAACCTTGCAAGTATACCGATCGTATAGATATCGAATAGCGGTTGCAGAATCCTCTCCACAAGGATATGAAAATCGATTACCAAACTAGTCCTAGATGAAAATAAATAAAAATAAATAAAGTGTGTTAGGATTCTGGATTCCATTTAGATATAGACATTGATTATCAAAGCATCAAGGATTTATTTAGTTATCACTAATTCTTTCAATACATTTTTTCCAATAATGCAACAAACATACTCTCGTCCACTGACACCTATCTTCCGATGGCTATCGAATAAACAAAAGCTCATTAGATTCAAGATAATCTATTACCTAAGTTGGATTGGTATTTTTATGAGATACTTGGTTGTCACTTGAGCATTCACGGTGACCCGACTATCACACGAGTGGCCTATTTCCCTTTCCTAACCTACGATAGACATTTTATTAAACACTATGTGTGCTATTCTTTTGGTCTTAATACACAATCTCAAATCATGCATATGATGGCCAATCACAAACAAACATTAAGTTCTAAAATTTCTACTCAACACACACAACATCCTTAAGCAAAAATAATCAACTTTATTAATATTAATAATCAAAATCTATCATTATCCCTCACAACATAAAATATGGCTATATATAATGGAAAAAAAATTACAAGTACGAAAGAGAAGTTGCGAAAACAATCTATGAATCTCTCTCATCCAAGTTTGAATCCATGAATTCTTCTCTTCTGAGTTTGAACTCTTTCGTCATCTTCTTTGCTCATACAAAGTTTTTTCTTAAAAGTATAGGTGAATGGTATTGGTGAATGAAGTTTTAAAGGAAATGGAGGTGTAAAAGGGGTGAGAATCAAGAGTGAGAGAAGAGGCATGAGAGCCCCATTCTCAACCCCTCAAAACTACTAAAAATGTGAATTTTGGTTCCCTTTTAAAGGTGTGAAAGTTAGGACAAGGATTGAAAGGTGAAAAGTTGAAAATACCTTTGGAAATGCTCTCTTTCACGTTGTTGGAGTGGGCTATTAGCATGTAGCACTTCTTGGTGCATAAGTACACTACTGTGCATGCTTGGCTAAGAGGGGTGCGCTTGTTGGTGCGCAGGTTGGTGAGAGTGCGTGCTGGGGTGCATTAGCTTTGACCTTTGTTCACTAAAATGGTCATATCTATCTCTATGGACCTTTGATTCACAAATCGTCAATTGTTATGGAAGCAAAACATCTATAACTTTAATTTGATAGGTCATAGCTCATATAAATCAAACCGATGACTTTGCACGAGCTCTCACAAATCAACCCATCTTTTATATCGAAAATCCATGATTATGCCAGTTTTTTCACAAGACCTAAACCCAATATTTTTTTGACTTAATTTCACATTAAATCCTTTCTAATTAAGTATACACACTGTTGAAAGACTTATTCCCTAAAAAACATTACAAAAACACATAAAAAACACTCGAGAACAGTGAGTAAGATATATATTTGGAGGTTTAAATCTTCACTAAAAATATCCTTATTAATGGATAGTGAAGATGGTTGATCGATCTAGACTCGGAGATGCATCGAAGATGGGGTTCCATCATGCATGGAGACGATGTAGATGGGTTTCCATTGCCAATGATGGACAGTGGCGATGAAGGCCCATATCTCCATCGCTGACTTCGATAATGAGAATGGTTGTTTTCTATTTTTTCTTTTTTGTTTTTATCCTTATGTTTTTTCTCAAATTTATTTAATAAAATATTTTTAAAAAAATTATCTCCACCGTCCATCATCACTCTTGATGGATGGTGGAGAAAAAGTTTTAACTATTTACTTTTTGATTTATTTAAAACCTTTTTATTTATCTTTACTTAATAATTGTTTGTAATTGGTTTTTGTATTTTTTTTCATTAGTTGATGTCCATTGTCCATCTTACAGAAGGACGGTGGAGATTCATCTGTTTTATTTTTATTTTTATTTTTGAAAATATTATTTTCTAAAGATTTTGATAATTTTTAGGTTTTTTTAAATATTACATTTTTATTTTTTTGTTTTATTCATGAGCAAAATAGTCATTTGACTAAAAAGCTTGGTTAACTGTTAAAGTGGACGGAAATTTACTAACGGCATGACTGTTTGATGTAATAAAAGGATAAATATCTTTTCATCTGTTTTTTGGCAAACCTCGGGGGCCGTTGTGCAATTACTTCTTTGAATAAATAGATAAAATCCTTTCTAATTTACACTACTAGACAAAATACCCCTACTATTAAGAACCTATTAAGTAATTGGATTCAAATCTTATCAATATGCAGAACTACTAATCAAGAGTAGATGTATAAAGATTATCATATTAATCTCTAAATATATTGATTTTTTTTTTTTTTAAGAACCTAGTAAGTTATAAGATTTTATTATTATTATTATTTTTTACTTTATGAAGAAATTATAGGATTATGATGATCAAATAACAATAGCATTGCTCACTCTGTACATCGAATTCAAAGACAAATTCTAATAATTTTAGTTCACTTGGTACATCGAATTCAACAATAAACCCTAACAATTTTAGTAGTGACTCATAAAGGTAACATTTTTTTTTTTGAATACCACTTGTGATGGACGCAACTTGAGATATCATTTGTAATGATAGCGATTACAACCTGTGACTCATGAAAGTAACATTTTTTTTTTTGGAATACCACTTTTAGTGGACGTGACTTGAGAGAGCACTTGCGGTTATAGTGACATCATCAAATTAAAATGAACAATTTAAAATAAATGCCCTTTATTATCAAACTACATTATACGGTTGTATCAAATTATGTTATGAGGAAAAGTGTGAAATTTGTAAATCAATACAAAGATATAATTATTTTATACAAGTCCAAAGAAATTTGCCTCAAATTTGTCTCAATACAAGTCATATGATTTTATAACATAATTTATATATATTTAATCTTAACTCATAAATTGAAAATGCTTTAGTTGGAAATTAAAATTTATGATGATTTCATAATTACTTATTAGTTGGAGATATTATACCATAAAAATTGGCATTTTTGTCAAACCCGAATTCTATTGTCTAGGCCCAATACACATGGGCTTTTCCGACAAAAATAATCGATAAGAAATGTATTTCAGGCCCACATTATTAGCACCTTACCATTGTTAGATTAGTATCCTCATCTTCGAAAACTTTTGTATGGCAATTATTGGGACATATGTGATTAACTTAAAATTAACAAAAACTAAATAAATAAAGATCGTATTTAAAATGTTGTAGAAGTCCAGGCTAGACTCATCATGTCAACCATTCATTTTGTGACAGGTTTAGATTAATGTAGTTCATGAAAGCAATCTGTTGAATGCAGTTTGGTTTTTCATTCAACATGGTTCGACTTTGATTTCTTTGATCTGTTATTGGTTATATATATTAACAATATGATAGTGAATAATGGTGCATAGCGATGGCCTGAAAAGATGGTGCAATTGATAAAATAGTATGTGGTTTAAAGATTAAAAATACAAGTCTGCCAATCCAGAATGAGAACCAAAAAGACGGAATAATAATAAAACCTGTTTTTCTGATTTTCATCAACATCCATAGATAAACATTATTCTAAGCACTCCCTCCTCAAACCAACTCACCAACCCACTCTCTCCTTTTTCGTGAAGGATTACAACAAAATGGTTTCTATTTTTTTTTTCTTGGGCAAAAAGAGCACTTCAGGTCGAAACATGGGTGACATGGTTTGGAAAGAAACGGGAAAGTCCAAAATCTGCAACCATCACATAGAAATTGTTATCAAGAAGAATGTTATTTGTTTTCACATCATGGTGGATGATAGTAGAGGCATTGAGATACTATAATGCACATGTAGTTTCAACAGCAATGTTCAGTCTAATAGCCCAAGGGAGTGCACCAGGTTTGGCACGTTCACCGTGTAAATGATTAGCGGTCGTGCCATTGGGAACATATTCATATACAATCAGGAGTTCGCGACTATGCCGAGAGGTATAACTATAAAGAGTTACAAGATTCTGGTGACGCAAATCAGCTAGGATCTTAACTTCATTAATGAAATGCTCAACTCTCTTGTAATTGTTTGTATATAAACGCTTGACTGCAACAGAACGCCCATCATGGAGGTTGCCTGATTAATGAACATAAAAAATGTTATCCGGGAATTGGTTATTCAGGCAGTTAATCTTAAGAACAAGGTTGTTGGCTCTTACCATATTATACAGTGCCAAAGGCTCCATCACCAAGTTCTTTGGCAACATGAGTTGAGAGTAAGTGAAGACATGAACTCCGAGGAACTTATCTGCCTTCTTACGATCAACCACTGAAGAAGAGGGATCAGAAGAGATGTTACGAGAGGTGTAGGTTGAGGGAGCATGTTTCTTTCTATGGTAATATAGCGAGATCAATGAAATCATGGCCATTATATTCATGCTTCCCAAACCTGCTGTAACGCCTGTTTAAAATGCAAGGGCAATAATCAATTTTGATTGGTAGTTTGATGAGGATGAACTTCTTGATTTTTCAACAGAATTTGTTTAGACGCTGCATCAAAATAATCAGAACATATTGGGAGAGATATATTCCCTATGATCACCTTCATTTGCTTATTTGGTTTCTTGCTGTATCATTGAAGATAATAAAGAGTTAGAACATTATGACTTGAGAATCTAGCCTTCTGAAAAAATAACACTAATAGCCAACTCAAAATCTCAAAAATTAAGGAACTGAAACAAAACAAATAAATTTGTCAAAACTTGGTTAATCAATATCCGTGTCAAGCTGCATTCTAAGTATTGTAGTGTAATTTCTAATTAAATGATTCTTTATAGGGCTGAGATCAATTGTAAGAAAACCCAATGCCGAATAATTCAGTGCTCATCAAGATTTCAGAAAAAAAAAAAAAAAACAGTTCATGTTTGAGCCACTCTAAACATTTAGGATTTAGCCAATAGATCGAAACAGAGGAGACTGAGTTGGAACACTCTTAAACTATGCAAAGAAAGGAGAATGTGTATAACATATGAATAGAATTTTTTTCATCACCTATTAAGATATTGATTAGGAATACCAACTGATACCTGTCACCCCTAGTGGGTCAATACTGGCGCACAAAAAATCGAACTGTGAAATCATTGCATATGATCCGGAATTGCTAAAACAGAACCCAAAAAAACAAAAATTTTGCTCTGAAGTAGATAAAGAAATAGGTGAATGTGCTAGAGACTTACCATAATAACACATCTCAACATGAGGTTTGTCAACGTTAAAACAAACAAATTTATGATCTATGAATCCACAGTGACCACCGCTTGCCTCAAATTAATGCAATTTTTTGTAGCCCAATTCAAGAGGAATCCCATTTTCAATAATTCAACATAATTTGTTGACTACAAATCTACCCTAGTTTCTTTATTTACGGGCACATAAACAGAATCCAGTGAAAAGTTGGCTCTCAATAATGCTTGCTTGTTAAACAAGCAAAAGAACAATGTGTAGAATTGCTAGCACAATTTATAGGATACATGTAGTCATGAGAAGACTTCTTGGTGGAATTGTAAAAGAAAAAAAGTTTAGTATAAGCAGAATCAAAATAAAAAAAGAATGGAGTTCTACCAAGGATAAGATTGTGAAGAGGAGTTGGACATATGTCATAGGCTGCAGAGCGGGCTACCAGAAGTGAATTGTTCTCATAGAATATGTCTTTAATGATGTAATTCTCTAAAGAAAAAATGAGTATCGCTTCTTTTTCATGATTGCAGGTAATCACAAAATTTGGGTCGCCGCAGTATTCCTTATATTTGCCAGTAATCCAAAAAGGGTAGCTTATATATTGAGGCCATTGCCACATCTTTTAGGTGCATAGGTCTCAAAGTAGGGGTCAAGAGCAAGGGTGTGGTTGGCTAAGGTTGTAAATATTGTAATGATGATGATGGTACATTTGTGAAGAAGTGTAGTGAATGTGAAAAAGTTGTTGGGTTCCATTTTGAGAGAAAAAAATGAAGAGGAGCAATGAGAGACGATGACTGGTTTATAGTTGGGTGAGAAAATGGGGAGAAATGAGAGAAGAAAGACTAGAAAACAAGGTTTTTATCTAATGGATGTTGTAGCTTGTTTGGCACAATACAAGTCTTTGGAGAATGCAGAGACTAGAGAGCAAAGAGAAAACAGAGGTCTAGAAATGCAGTAGCTTTCAAGGGAGAGGGAGGAAGAGAGAGAGAGAAAGAGAGAGAGAGAAACTGAAATGTTAAAGGAACACAAAGAAGAAGAAGAAGAAGCCAAAAGAGAGTGTGAATGCGTGTGTGCTTGTTGTAGAGAGAGAGAGAAATCTGATAAAGAGAGTAGGGACCTGGAAACTTATAGTCGGTGGAATGCTAATGTTAAGTTTGTTAGATTAGATTAGCTTATTAGATTATATAACTATTTGTGAAGAAGTGTAGTGAATGTGAAAAATTTACTAGGTTCTATTTTGAGAGGAAAAATGAAGGAGAGCAATGAGAGACGATGATTGGCTTGTAGTTGGGTGAGAAAATGGGGAGAAATGAGAGAATGAAGACTAGAAAACAAGGTTTTTACCTGGTGGAAAGTTGGAGTTTGTTTGATACAACACAAGTCTTTGAGAAATGCAGAGACTAGAGAGCAGAAAGAAAACAGAGGTCTAGAAATGCAGTAGCTTTTCAGGGAGAGAGAGGAAAAGAGAGGGAGAGAGAGAGAGAGAAAGAGAGAAAGAGAGAAACAGAAACATTGAAGGAACACAAAGAAGAAGAAGAAGCCTAAAGAGAGTGTGAATACGTGTGTGCTTGTTATAGAGAGAGAGAAAAATCTAATAAAGAGAGCAATGACTTAAAAATTTATAGTCGGTGGGATGCCAGTGTTAAGTTTGTTATATTAGATTAGCTTGTTAGATTAGATGACTATTTGTGCAGAAGTGAAGTGAATGTAAAAAGGTTGTTGGGTTCTATTTTGAGAGAAAAAATGAAGGGAGCAATGAGAGACGATGACTGGATTGTACTTAGGTGAGAAATTGGGGAGAAATGAGAGAAGGAATGCTAGAAAACAAGACTTGTATTTGGTGGAATGTTGTAGTTTATTTGACACAACACAAGACTTTGGAGAATGCAAAGACTAGAGAGTAGAGAGAAAACAGAGGTCTAGAAATGCAGTAGCTTTCGATGGAGAGGGAGGAAGAAAGAGAGAGAGAGAGAAACTGAAATGTTGAAGGAACAAAAAGAAGAAGAAGAAGCCAAAAGAGAGCGTGCATTTGTGTGTGCTTGTTGTAGAGATAGATAGAGAGAAATCTGATAAATAAAGTAAGGACCTAAAAACTTGTAGTCGATGGAATACCAGTGTTAAGTTTGTTAGATTAGATTGGCTTGTTAGATTAGATGACTATTTGTGAAGAAGTGTAGTGATTGTGAAAAAGTTGCTGGGTTTCATTTTGAGAGGAAAAATGAAGGGGAGCAATGAGAGACGATGACTGAGTTGTAGTTGGGTGAGAAAATAGGGAAAAATGAAAGAAGAAAGGTTAGAAAAGAAGGTTTGTATCTGGTGAAATATTGTAGTTTTTTTGACACAATATAAGTCTTTGGAGAATATAGAGACTAGAGAGCATAGAGAAAACAGAGGTCTAGAAATACAGTAGCTTTCGAGGGAGAGGGAGGAAGAGAGAGAGGGAGAGAGAAATTGATATGTTGAAGGAATACAAAGAAGAAGAAGAAGCCAAAATAGATTGTGAATGCGTGTGTGCTTGTTGTAGAGAGAGAGTGAGAAATCTGGTAAGGGGAGTAAGGACCTGGAAACTTGTAGTCGGTGGAATGTCAGTGTTAAGTTTGTTAGATTAAATTAGCTTGTTAGATTATATGGCTATTTGTGAAGATGTGTAGTGAATGTGAAAAAGTTGCTGGGTTCCGTTTTGTGAGAAAAAAAATGTAAGGGAGCAATGAGAGACGATGACTGAGTTGTAGTTGGGTGAAAAAATAGGGAAAAATGAAAGAAGAAAGGTTAGAAAAGAAGATTTGTATCTGGTGAAATGTTGTAGTTTTTTTGACACAATATAAATTTTTGGAGAATATAGAGACTAGAGAGCATAGAGAAAACAGAGGTCTAGAAATACAGTAGCTTTCGAGGGAGAGGGAGGAAGAGAGAGAGGGAGAGAGAAATTGATATTTTAAAGGAATACAAAGAAGAAGAAGAAGCCAAAAGAGAGTGTGAATGTGTTTGTGCTTGTTGTAGAGAGAGAGAGAGAAATCTGTCAGTGTTAAGTTTGTTAGATTAGATTAGCTTGTTAGATTATATGAGTATTTGTGAAGATATGTAGTGAATATGAAAAAGTTGCTGGGTTCCATTTTAGGAGAAAAAATGTGGGGGAGCAATGAGAGACGATCACTAGCTTGTAGTTAGGTGAGGAAATTTGGAGAAATGAGGGAATGAAGGCTAGAAAACAATGTTTGTATCTGGTGGAATGTTGTAGTTTGTTTGACACAACACAAGTCTTTGGAGAATGCAGAGACTAGAGAGCAGAGAGAAAACAGAGATCTAGAAATATAGTAGCTTTCGAGGGAGAGGGAGGAAGAGAGATAGGGAGAGGGAAACACAAATGTTGAAAAAACACAAAGAAGAAGAAGAAGCCAAAAGAGAGTCTGAATACGTGTGTGCTTGTTGTAGAGAGAGAGAGAGAGAAATCTAATATAGACAGCAAGGACCTGGAAACTTGTAGTCGGTGGAATGCCAGTGTTAAGTTTATTAGACTATATTAACTTGTTAGATTACATAGCTTTTTGTGAAGAAGTGAAGTGAATGTGAAAAAGTTGATAGGTTCCATTTTGGGAGAAAAAATGATGGGGAGCAATGAGAGATGATGACTAGTTTGTAGTTGGGTGAGGAAATGAAAAAAAAAAATGAGAGAAGGAAGGCTAGAAAATAAGGCTTGTATTTGGTGGAATGTTGTAGTTTGTTTGACACAATACAAGTCTTTGGGGAATGCAGAGACTAGAGAGCAGAGAGAAAATAAAGGTCTAAAAATGTAGTAGCTTTCGCGGGAAAAGGAGGAAAAGAGAGAGGGAGAGAGAAGCTGAAATGTTGAAGGAACACAAAGAAGAAGAAGAAGCCGAAAGAGAGTGGGAATGCGTGTGTTTGTTATACAAAGAGAGAGAAAGCTAATAAAGAGATAGTCGGTGCAATGTCTGTGTTAAAGTTGTTAGATTAGATGTGCTTGTTAGATTAGATGGCTATTTGTGAAGAAGTGAAGTGAGTGTGAAAAAGTTACTGGGTTCTATTTTGGGAGGAAAAATGTAGGGGAGCAATGAGAGACGATGAGGAGAGCAATGAGAGACGATGACTATCTTGTAGTTGGGTGAGAAAATGAGGGGAAATGAGGGAAGAAAGGCTAGCAAATAATAAGAGACGAAGACTATCTTGTAGTTGGGTGACACAACACAAGTCTTTGGAGAATATAGAAACTTGAGAGCAGAGAGAAAACAGAGGTTTAGAATTGCAGTATCTTTCGAGAGAGAGAGAGGGAGAGAGAGGGAGAGAGAAACTGAAATGTTGAAGCAACACAAAGGAGAAGAAGAAGCCAAAAGAGAGTGTAAATGCTTGTGTACTTGTTGTAGGGAGAGAGAGAGAAATTTGATAAAGAAAGTAAGGACCTGGAAACTTGTAGTCGGTGGAATGCTAATGTTTAGTTTGTTAGATTAGATTAGCAAGTTAGATTAGATGACTACTTGTGAAGAAGTATAGTGAATGTGAAAAAGTTGCTAAGTTCAATTTTGGGAGAGAAATTGAAAGGGAGTAATGAGAGACGATGACTGGCTTGCAGTTGGGTGAGAAAATAGGTAGAAATGAGAGAAGGAAGGCTAGAAAATAAGTTTTGTATCTGGTGGAATGTTGTAGTTTATTTGACACAACACAAGTCTTTGGGGAATGTAGAGACTAGAGCGTAGAGAGAAAACAGAGGTATAGAAATGTAGTAGCTTTCGGGGGAGAGTGAGAAAGAGAGAGAAGGTGAGAAAAACGGAAATGTTGAAGAAACACAAGGAAGAAGAAGGAGCTAAAAGAGAGTGTGAATGCGTGTGTGCTTATTGTAGAGACAGAGAGAGAAATCTGATAAAGAGAGTAAGGACCTGAAAACTTGTAATCTGTGAAATGCAAATGTTAAGTTTGTTAGATTATATTAGCTTATTAGATTAGATGACTATTTGTGAAAAAGTGTATTGGCTGTGAAAAAGATGTTGGGTTCCATTTTGGGGGAAAAAATGAAGGGGAGCAATAAGAGACGATGACTGTAGTTGGGTGAGGGAATGAGAAGTAATGACAGAAAAAAGGCTAGAAAACGAGGTTTGCATTTGGTGGAATGTTGTAGTTTGTTTGACACAACACAAATCTTTAGAGAATGTAGGGACTAGAGAGTAGAGAGAAAACAGAGGTGTAGAAATATATTGGCTTTCGAGGGGGAGGGAGGAAGAGAGAGAGGGAGAGAGAAACTGAAATGTTGAAGAAACTCAAGGAAGAAGAAGCCAAAATAGGGTGTGAATGCGTGTGTGTTTGTTGTAGAGACAGAGAGAGAAATCTGATAAAGAGAGTATGGACCTGGAAACTTTTAATCGGTGGAATGCAAACGTTAAGTTTGTTAGATTAGATGAGCGTGTTAGATTAGATGACAATTTGTGAACAAGTATAGTGAGTGTGAGAAAGATGTTGGGTTCCATTCTGGGAGGAAAAATGAAGACGAGCAATGGGAGACAATAACTGGCTTGCAATTGGGTGAGAGAATAGGGAGAAATGAGAGAAGAAACGTTGGAAAACAAGGTTTGTATCTGGTGGAATGTTGTAGTTTGTTTGACACAACACAAGTCTTTGGAGAATGTAGTGACCAAAGAACAGAGAGAAAACAGAGGTCTAAAAATACAATAGCTTTCAAGAGAGAAGGAGGAAGAGGGAAAGGGAGAGAGAAACTGAAATGTTGAAGGAACATAAGGAAGAAGAAGAAGCCAAAAGAAAGTGTGAATGTGTGTGTGCTTGTTGTAGAGACCGAGAGAGAAATCTGATAAAGAGAGCAAGGACCTGCAAACTTGTAATCCGTGGAATGCCGATATTATGTTTGTCAGATTAGATTATCTTGTTAGAATAGATAGCTATTTGTGAAAAAGTGTAGTTAATGTAAAAAAGTTGTTGGGTTCCATTTTTGGAGGAAAAATGATGGGGAGCAATGAGAGACGATGACCGGCTTGTAGTTGGATGAGAATATGGGAAGAAATGAGAGAAGGAAGGCTAGAAAACAGGGTTTCTATCTGGCTGAATGTTGTAGTTTGTTTGACATAACACAAGTTTTTGGAGAATGCAAATACTAGAGAGCAGAGAGAAAACAGAGGTCTAGAAATGCAGTAGGTTTCGAGGGAGAGAAGGAAGAGAGAGCGGGAGAGAGAAACTAAAAAGTTAAAGGAACACTGGGAAGAAGAAGAAGCCAAAAGAGAGTGTGAATGCATGTGTGCTTGTTGTAGAGACAAGGAGAGAAATCAGATAAAGAGAGTAAGGACCTGGAAACTTTTTATCGGTGGAATGCAAATGTTAAGTTTGTTAGATTAGATTAGCTTGTTAGATTTGATGGTTATTTGTGAAGAAGTGTAGTGAGTGTGAAAAAGATGTTGGGTTTTATTTTGAAAGGAAAAATGAAGGGGGAGCAATGAAAGACGATGACTAGCTTGCAGTTAAGTGAGAGAATAGAGAGAAATGAGAGAAGAAATGCTAGAAAAGAAGGTTTGTATCTGATGGAATGTTGTAGTTTGTTTGACACAACACAAGTCTTTGGAGAATGTAGAGACTAGAGAGGAGAGAGAAAACAGAGTTCTAGCAATACAGTAGCTTTCGAGGGAGAGGGAGGAAGAAACTGATATGTTGAAGGAACACAAAGAAGAAAAAGAAGCCAAAAAAGAGTGTGAATGCGTGTGTGCTTATTGTAGAGAGAGAGGGAGAAATCTGATAAAGATTGCAAGGACCTGGAAACTTGTGGTCGGTAGAATTTCAGTGTTAAGTTTGTTAGATTAGATTAGTTTGTTCGATTATATAGCTATTTATGAATAAGTGTAATGAATGTGAAATAGTTGTTAGGTTCGATTTTGGGAGGAAAAATGATGGGGGGCAATGAGAGACGATTATTGGCTTGTAGTTAGGTGAGAAAATGGGGAGAAATAAGAGAATGCAGGCCAGAAAAGAAGGTTTATATCTAGCGGAATATTGTAGTTTGTTTGACACAACACAAGTCTTTGGGGAATGTAGATACTAGAGAGCAGAAAGAAAACAGAGGTCTAGAAATGCAGTAGCTTTTAAGGGAAAGGGAGGAAGAGAGAGAGTGAGAGAGAAACTGAAATGTTGAAAGAACACAAGGAAGAAGAAGAAGCCAAAAGAGACTGTGGATACGTGTGTGCTTGTTCTAGAGAGAGAAAGAGAAATCTGATAAATAGAGCAAGGACCTGCAAACTTGTAATCCGTGGATTGCTAATATTAAATTTTGTCAGATTAGATTAGCTTGTTAGAATAGATGGCTATTTGTGAAGAAATGTAGTGAATGTGAAAAAGTTTCTAGGTCCAATTTTTGGAGGAAAAATGATGGGAAGTAATGAGAGACAATTACTGGCTAATAGTTGGGTGAGAAAATGGGGAGAAATGAGGGAAGGAAGGTTAGAAAACAAGGTTTGTATCTGGTAGAATATTGTATTTTGTTTGAAACAACACAAGTCATTGGGGAATGTAGAGACTAGAGATTAAAGAGAAAACAGAGGTCTACAAATGTAGGAGTTTTCGAAGGAGAGGGAGGAAGAGATAGAGTGAGAGAAAAACTGAAATGTTGAAGGAACACAAAGAAGAATAAGAAGCCAAAAGAGAGTGTGAATAAGTGTGTGCTTGTTGTTGAGAGAGAGAGAGAAATCTGATAAAGAGAGTAAGGACCTAGAAACTTGTAGTCGATAGAATGCCAGTGTTAAGTTTATGAGATTTGATTAGCTTGTTAGATTAGATGGCTATTTGTGCTGAAGTGAAGTGAATGTGAAAAAGTTACTGGGTTCTATTTTGGAAGGAAAAGGTACTGGAGTAATAAGAAACGATAATTGTCTTGTAGTTGGGTGAGAAAATATGGAGAAATGAGAGAAGGCGAGCTAGAAAAGAAGGTTTGTATTTGGTGGAATGTTGTAGTTTGTTTGACACAACACAAGTCTTTAGAGAATGCAGAGACTAGAGAGCAGAGAGAAAACAGAGGTCTAGAAATGCAATAACTTTCGAGGGAAAGGGAGGAATAGAGAGAGGGAGAGAGAAACTGATATGTTAAAGCAACACAAAAAAGAAGAATAAGCCAAAAGAAAGTGGGAATGCGTGTGTGCTTTTTGTCGAGAGAGAGAGAGAAATCTAATAAAGAGAGTAAGGACCCGAAAGCTTGTAGTCGGTGGAATGTTAGTATTAAGTTTGTTAGATTAGATTAGCTTGTTAGATTATTTGACTATTTGTGAAGAAATGTAATGAATGTGAAAAGGTTGTTAGGTTCCATTTTGGGGGAAAAAATGAAGGGGAGCAATGAAAGACGGTGACTGAGTTGGGTGAGAAAATTTGTAGAAATGAGGGAATGAAGGCTAAAAAACAAGGTTTGTATCTGGTGGAATGTTATAGTTTGTTTGACGTAACACAAGTGTTTGGAGAATGCAGAGACTAGAGAGCAGAGAGAAAACAGAGTTCTAGAAATGTTGTAGCTTTCGAGGGAGATAGAGAAAGAGAGAGAAGGAGAGGGAAACAGAAATGTCGAAGGAACACAAAGAAGAAGAAGAAGCCAAAAGAGAGTGTGAATAAGTGTGTGCTTGTTGTTGAGAGAGAGAGAGAAATCTAACAAAGACAGTAATGACCTGGAAACTTGTAGTCGGTGGAATGCCAGTGTTAAGTTTGTGAGACTAGATTAGCTTGTTAGATTAGATAGCTTTTTGTGAAGAAGTGTAGTGAATATGAAAAAGTTTCTAGGTTCCATTTTGTGAGGAAAAATGATAGGGAGCAATAAGAGATGATGACTGGCTTGTAGTTGGGTGAGAAATGAGAGAAGAATGGCTAGCAAACAAGGTTTGTAGTTGGTGGAATGTTGTAGTTTGTTTGACACAACACAATTGTCTGAAGAATGCAGAAACTTAAGAGCAAAGAGAAAATAGAGGTTTAGAAATACAGTAGCTTTCGAGGGAGCGGAAGGAAGAGAGAGAGGGAAAGAGAAGCTGAAAGGTTGAAGGAACATAAAGAAGAAGAAGAAGACAAAAGAGAGTGTGAATGGATGTGTGTTTGTTATAAGGAGAGAGAGAGAAATCTGATAAAGAAAGCAATGACCTAGAAACTTGTGGTCGGTGGAATGCCAGCGTTAAGTTTTTTAGATTAGATTAGCTTGTTAGATTAGATGACAATTTGTGAAGAAGTGTAGTGAATGTGAAAAAGTTGCTAGGTTCAATTTTGGGAGAAAAAATGAAGGGGTGCAATGAGAGACGATGACTGGCTTGTAGTTGGGTAAGAAAATAAGGAGAAATAAGAGAAGGAAGGCTAGAAAATAAGTTTTGTATATGGTGGAATGTTGTAGTTTCTTTGATGCAACACAAGTTTTTGGGGAATGCAGAGACTAGAGAGCAGAGAGAAAACAGAGGTCTAGAAATGCAGTAGCTTTCAGGGGAGAGGGAGGAAGAGAGAAAGGGAGAGAGAAACTGAAATTTTGAAGGAACACAAAGAAGAAGAATAAGCCAAAGGAGAGTGTGAATGCGTGTGTGCTTGTTATAGAAACAGAGAGAGAAATCTGATAAAGGGAGCAAGGACTTGGAAACTTATAATCCGTCGAATGCAAATGTTAATTTTATTATATTAGATTAACTTATTAGATTAGATGACTATTTGTGAAGAAGTATAGTGAATGTAAAAAATATGTTGGGTTCCATTTTGGGAGGAAAAATGAAGGGGAGCAATGAGAGATGATGATTGGCTTACAGTTGGGTGAAAGAATGAGAAGAAATGAGAGAAAGAAGGCTAGAAAACAAGGTTTGTATCTTGTGAAATATTGTAGTTTGTTAGACATAACACAAGTCTTTAGAGAATGTAGAGACTAGAGAGCAGAGAGAAAATAAAGGTCTAGAAATACAGTAGCTTTCGAGGGGGAGGGTGGAAGAGAGAGAGGGAGAGAGAAACTGAAATGTTGAAGGAACACAAAGAAGTAGAAGAAGCCAAAAGAGAGTGTGAATGCGTGTGTGCTTGTTGTAGAGACAAAGAGAGAAATCTGATAAAAAGAGCAAGGACTTGAAAACTTTTAATCGGTGAAATGCAAATGTAAGGTTTGTTAGATTAGATTAGCTTGTTAGATTAGATGACTATTTGTGAAGAAGTGTAATGAGTGTGAAAAAGATGTTGGGTTCCATTTTGGGAGGAAAAATGAAGAAGAGCAATGAGAGACGATGACTGGCTTGCAGTTGGGTGAAAGAATGGAGAGAAATGAGAGAAAAAAGGCTAGAAAACAATGTTTGTATATAGTGGAATGTTGTAGTTTGTTTGATACAACACAAGTCTTTGAAGAATGTAGTGATTAGAGAGCAGAGAGAAAATAAAGGTCTCAAAATATAGTAGCTTTCGAGGGAGAGGGATGGAGATAAAGAGGGAGGGAGAAATTGAAATGTTGAAGGAACACAATAAAGTAAAAGAAGCCAAAAGAGAGTGTGAATGCGTGTGTGCTTGTTGTAGAGACAAAGAGAGAAATCTGATAAAGAGAGCAAGGATCTGCAAACTAGTAATCCGTGGAATGCCAATGTTAAGTTTGTCAGATTAGATTAGCTTGTTAGAATAGATGGCTATTTGTGAAGAAGTGTAGTGAATGTGAAAAAGTTACTGGGTTCTATTTTTGGAGGAAAAATGATGGGTAGGAATGAGAGACGATGATTAGCTTGTAGTTGGGTGAGAAAATGGGAAGAAATGAGAGAAAGAATGATAGAAAAAAAAGTTTATATCTGGTGGAATGTTGTAGTTTGTTTGACATAACACAAGTCTTTGGAGAATGCAAAGACTAGAGAGCAGAGAGAAAACAGAGGTCTAGAAATGCAGTAGGTTTCAAGGGAGAGGGAGGAAGATAGAAAGGGAGAGAAAAACTGAAATGTTGAAGGAACACAAGGAAGAAGAAGAAGCCAAAAGAGAGTGTGAATGCGTGCGTGCTTGTTGTAGAGACAGAGAGAGAAATCTGATAAAGAGAGTAAGGACCTGGAAACTTTTAATCGGTGGAATGCAAATGTTAAGTTTGTTAGATTAGATTAACTTGTTAGATTTGAAGGCTATTTGTGAAGAGGTATAGTGAGTGTGAAAAGATGTTGGGTTCTATTTTGGGAGGAAAAATGAAGGAGAACAATGAGAGACGATGATTGGCTTGCAGTTGGGTGAGAGAATGAGGAGAAATGAGAGAAGAAAGACTATAAAACAAGGTTTGTATCTGGTGGAATATTGTAGTTTGTTTGACACAACATAAGTCTTTGGAGAATGTAGAGACTAGAGAGCAAGGAGAAAACAGAGTTCTAGTAATACAGTAGCTTTCGAGGGAGAGGGAGAAAGAGAGAGAGGGAGAGAGAAACGGGTATGTTGAAGGAATACGAAAAAGAAAAAGAAGCCAAAAAAGAGTGTGAATGCGTGTGTGCTTGTTGTAGAGAGAGAGGGAGAAATATGATGAAGAGAGTAAGGACCTGGAAACTTGTAGTCGGTGGAATGCCAGGGTAAGTTTGTTAGATTAGATCAGCTTGTTAGATTATATAGCTATTTATGAATAAGTGTAGTGAATGTGAAATAGTTGCTGGGTTCCATTTTGGGAGGAAAAATTATGGGGGGCAACGAGAGACGATGACTGGCTTGTAGTTGGGTGAGAAAATGGGAAGAAATAAGAGAAGAAAGACTAGAAAAAAAGGTTTGTATCTGGTGGAATGTTGTAGTTTGTTTGACACAACACAAGTCTAGTCGCCTCAAGACATCAAGCCCGTTGGATACAAATGGGTATTTGTGTCGAAACTTAATGAGAAAAATGAGATTATAAGATATAAAGCAAGACTTGTTGCACAATGTTTCTCACAAAGATCAGGAATTGATTATGATGAGACGTAATCACCTATGATGGATACAATTACTTTTAGATTTTTAATAAGTTTGGCGGTCTCAGAAGGGCTCCAAATGAGTCTTATAGATGTAGTGACAACATATTTATATGAGTCACTTGATACTAATATTTATGTGAAAATTTTTGAAGGATTTAAAATGTCTAAAACATATAAATCAAAAACCAACAATGTTTATTCAATTAAGTTGCAACAGTCCTTATATAAATTAAAACAATTCGAGCGAATATGGTATAATCATCTTAGTGAATACCTAATAAATGAAGGATATATTAATAATCCTATATTTCTATGTGTGTTTATAAAGAAATCAGAATATGAATTTGCAATTGTAGCAATATATGTCGATGACATGAATCTAATTGCGACTTATGAAGAGCTCCAAAGAACGGTTGAATATTTGAAAAAGGAATTTGAGATGAAAGATTTAGGGCAAACAAAATATTGTCTTAGTTTGGAGATTGAGCATAAATCACATGAAGTACTTATCCATCAAAGAACATATATTAAAAAAAAATCCTAAAACATTTCAATATACATGAAACTCATCCTTTGAGTATACCTATGGTTGTTCGGTCTCTTGATCTTAAAAATGATGCATTTCAACCTAAAGAAGATAATGAACAGATACTTGGTCCAAAAGTACTATATCTAAGTGCAATTGATGTTTTATTATATTTAGCACAATGTACTAGGTCTGGTATTTCTTTTTCAGTAAATCTATTAGCCATGTTTAGCTTTGAACCAACATGACATCATTGGAATGAAATTAAATATATTTTTCATTATCTTTGTGGAACAACAGATTTTGGGTTATTCTATTTAAAATCTGCTAACGGTGCAGGTTTGATTGGTTATATTGATGCTTAATATCTTTCACATCTGCATAAGACTCGTTCACAAACTGGATATTTTTTACTTATAATGATACAACACTTGCATGGTGCTCCACAAAACAGATTTTTGTTGCCACATCATCCAACCATTTTGAAATTCTTGCGCTTCATGAAGCAAGCTGAGAATGTATATGGTTGAGATCTGTCATCCATCATATCCAGAGTACATGTGAACTACCTACTGCATCAAATTCCCCAATAATCATATATGAGGATAATCCTGCATGCATTGCTTAAATCAGAGGAGGTTACATCAAGGGAGACAGAACTAAACATATCTTACCTAAGTTCTTTTATACTCATGAGCTACAATAAAATTAGCAAATTGATGTTAAACAAGTCCGCTCCACGGATTCTTATAGATTTATTTATCAAAATATTACCAATATCAACATTTAAGAAATTGATTTATGGCATTGGAATGCATCACTAGAAACCCAACTTCTGGGTTCCCATCACTAGAAAACTAGAAATTTCTGGGTTTCTGACGATGGAGACCCAGAAGTTTCTAGGCTTTCATCGTCGAAAACCCAAAAACTTTGGGTTTCCCACAATGGAAACCCAAAAGTTTCCTGGGTTTTCGACATTGGAAACCCAGGAAACTTTTAGGTTTCCATGGCCAAAATCCTAGAAGCTTCTGGGTTTCCAGCTGGAAACCTAGAAACTTGTTTAGTCGGTTTTTTTTTTCTTTTTTTGTTAATGTTGTTGTGTTTAATATTGTTGTTGGGGTTTGGTGATGATGTTGTTGTTGTTGTATTTAATGATGTTGTTATTGTTGTAGTCAGGGTTCATGTTCATGTTGGTGATAATGATGCTACTCTTGTGTTTAATGGATTTGTTCGATGTTCTTCATTAGAGTTAGAGTGGGAGATTGGATCTCCACTTTTTTTTTTTTTAATTTTATTTTATAAAAAAATTGTAATTAATCTTTTATTTTTAATTAAGGGGTAGTTTGGATATTTCACGCATTGTTATTGTCAAAATCTTTATTTCATTAATAGAATTAATAGAAGGAGTAAAATAGAATTTTTTCAAACGATAGGGGTGTAATTAGTGATTATATCAAACAACAGAGGGGCATTTGAGACTATCCTTAAAAATTTTTACTCATATATCATTTAATTAATTTGGACCCTGAACAAAATGTGATACAAATTAGGATAAATAAATAGTGTAAGCTCTATGCTTTTTATTGCTATGATTAAAAGATAGAGTTGCCAAATTTGCACCCCTCTCAAATTATATATATATATATATATATATCCTCAAATTTATGTAATTTTAAAATTTTATCATTGTCCATAATTTAAAATATTTTACTTTAATCAAAAGATATAATTTTTAATTATTTTACTTTTTCTTTTTCTTTTTGATATATTAAAACTAAATTTTAAAAAATAAATATAACATAACATACAAATAAAGATCAAAAGCAGAAGCTTTCGTTGGGAGTAATTGGCTGCTTTCCTAACCTAAAGATGGGGCAGTACTACTATAGCCTTCGCCATTCTACAGAAGAAAATGGGGGCTGCCTACCCCATAAAAAGAAGGAATATTAAAAAAAATAAAACATATATACAGGAGCGGCAATCCTGTAAATCCGTTTTATTTTTTTTAATTTTTAATCATTAATTTTATTTAATTATAATATTTTTCTTAAATTAAAAGAAACAACATATGTGATAAGTAAGTTAGGTGCAATGGCATAGCCACTTCTATTAGGATGGGTTCGATCTACAACCTTTCACTAATATACTAATATGTGGGTATTTTTCTAATTATTTGTGGATAACTCTCTCCCTTTTACGAAAGCGAAAATCCAAACTATGTTTTAAAGTTTTATTTTAATTAATCTCGATAGTGTTCTGATTTGATATTAAAATATTAATATAGAATCTTTTAAGAATATTCTGACATGGGGTGTGCTAAGAATATAGAATCTTTTAAGAATATTAATGGATAGGGTGTAAATATCATGACTTTGAAAGACAATGGAGTTTGGGCCAAGCCCAATAGGGTATATTAAAACGGGTGGGGTCAAAGTTATCCGATCCGGAACATACTAAATCTTGGTCTCTCCCATCGAGAGCCACAAACAGGGATATTGAAAGCTGGCGCTCATCCACTGACATTCCAATGGCCCTCACCATAGGCATCACCACTGGTGGAGGCAGAATCCTCTACACCAACACCACCAGAGACACCTTAAACCGCCACTGCCACGTCATTTTCTTCCCTTATTCTTCTTCCTCAACCACCAACAAAGCTCAAGCGCGGACTTGGACTCGGACTCGCCGCTTCCAAGAAGCTCTCCTCCTGAACCGGAGGCTTCGACAGCAAGAATCGAAGGACCACCACCACCTCCGAGGAAGAACAAGACGATGAGCAGAAACGGATGGTGGAGATTGAAGGAGAGAGTAAGATTGAGAATTACGTTGATGACGGGTTTTTGATGCCGGATCTTCCCGGTGGGGAGCAAGGCTTCTGGGAGGGCCCCTAGTGGGAGCCTCTCGGCTTCCTTATCCAGTACATGTGGGCTTTTGGCATCGTTTTCGCTGTAACTTCTTCTTCTTCCTTCTTCTTATCTTCATGCTTTGAGAAAAGTAATCGGATTCAAGTTCATGAATATGAGTTTAATTTCTTTGTTTTTTTCATTGAAAAAGCTAATTGCGTGTGTGGGATTGCGGTGGTGACATACAATGAAGGGGCGACTGATTTCAAGGAGACACCTGCATACAAAGACTCTGTTCAATCTCGAGAGTTTTTCGAAGAACCCGATGCATCCAACTCCGATGCCTTCGAGTTCAACCCTACTGAGGTTGCTCCTAGTTTGGAATAGTTACTCTAAACGAATGCGGAAAATTTTATATCGCAGACAGTGATACAGTTGTAGCCAAAAGGAAATTCCGCGGAAGACATTGGCCTCGGTTTATAAGGTAGTGTTTATAATATCTCTTCTGAAAAATATTTCGTGACATGATGATACGGAGAGAATTTATAATTGTGCATTTTGTGACAAGCAAGTTGTGTACATGTTCCATCAGTTTGATATCTGCTGTTGTTTTATAATTTAATACTACTGAGGACATTTGTTTGTGCATAACTGTGATATTGCATATGTTTATATATATGGCTGGGGCAGGACGAAGCCCTGAATGTTGTATCTAAAGGTTACTGATATTTGGCTACTTGCAAATATCTTTACTTTATACTGGATAAATTATATCTGTTTTCATTGTATGTCATTCCAAAGAAGATAGACGGATAATAAAATCCAAAGACGTATTAGTATGGCAAACCAAACCAAAATGATTGACAATTGTTTATTTTAATGGTCCTAAATAATAAATAAATAACCAGACATATGGTAAGCTATTATGAATGATGGCATTGTGCTATAAACTCTGCAGCTTGCAAATGGAGTTTGGGAGTTTCTTCACCTTGAGATTATATGCTAGGTCAAGATATCTTAGTTGCTTCAAATTACCAATGCTTTTTGGCAGCACCTCAATGTCAGAATTTCTCAAATCTAGCATTCGCAAGAATGAGAACTTGGAAATGCATGATTTGGCAAATGATTGGCTTGGTCTCTCTTTGTAAAATGGAAACAGAATAGTTCTCAAATGATCCAAGTTAACTAAGAAGTTTGGAAGACCTCCTCGAATGGTATTAGCATCAACAAATGACAAATGTCGTACCTTTCCGGAAATTACTTGCTTAGGAGAGCTCACAATTAAGCACTCATTTTTGGACACCGATAATGCAAGATCGTGCATAAGATCATGCATTTTAAAAGTGTAAAAGTAGCCTACTTTTTGTTCAAAATCTTGGAAGAAAGATCTGGACACTAGTTCTTTCAAATACAGCATACCAATATCTTCCATCTCTTCATTCTCATTACAAGATTGAAGAAGTCCATGCGCCATCCAAACTTGAATCAAATAAATGTGAGGAAACTCGTAATCTTTTGGAAAGATGGAACAATAGGCAAAACATTGTTTCAAGCAAGGCTGTAGTTGAGCATAACTTAACTCTAAAGCAGGCAAAATGTCCCCTTCCTTTTGCTCTAGATTCCATATCTCATTATCATTCACGTACTTCCATTCATCTTCATTGGTTGAGGAATACAGTAGGCTACCTAATGTTTTCACAGCCAATGGAACTCCTCCACATTTTTTCACAATTTCTTCACCAAATTTTTTCAAGTGTGGATGTTTAACTTCCCCTTCCTTAAAAGCCTACTTCATAAATACAGACAAGCAACTTTGATAAGAAAGACCCTCTAATTTGTACCCATTAACACCTCTCATTGTCCCCATAATAGAAGCAACTCGACTACTACGTGTATGTACTATGATTTTACTCCCATTAGCACCTCCCAACAATAACTTCTTAAAGTCAATCCACTTACAAGCATTTTCATTCCACACATCATCCATAACAAGTAAATATCTTCTACCACTCAAAACATCTCTCGAAATCTTTTGCAGTTGATCTACGTCCATAGCATTATGTTTTTTACCGGTTGCAGAATCGATAATACTTATTATTAGCCTTTTCTCAACAAAATCATCCGACACACAAACCCACATTTTTAAATCGAAATATTCATCTATCTTCTTATCATTATACACCAATTTAGCGAGTGTAGTTCTTACAAGACCTCCAATTCCAACTATAGGAATGACTGAGACATTTTCATCATCACTTGGTTTGATCAATAGGTTTGTGATCTCTTCTTGATCTTTATCTCTGCCAATAACATCGGAAGCAACCATAAAGGAGTGTGTCGCTTCCCTTTGCTTCCTTACATCTCTATTGACACTAAAGTGAAATTTAACCTTATCAACTGCTATTTCATTTAACCTTTCTCTAATATCATTCATATTATATGCAATCATAAAACGGACAGTAAGAGATTTTGGGTTCCATACCTTTCTCGAATTCACCATTATTTCTCTACGTAAAGCTTCAGCTTCGAATTCACCAAGCACGTCTTCCGCATCATAGCAAACATCCTTAAGCCTTTCCAGCCAAACTCTCACCTCATGGTTATGAAATTGCTGCTCCTCAGCATCTAAGAGAACATCTTTGATTGTTGTCAAGGTGTTCTCAAGCTTTAGGAGGTCTTTTTTGACACCACATATCAAGGAAACTTCTTGATAAGCTATGGACCCTAACTTATGCAGGACCACTTCAGCAATGGGAGATACCAATAATTCAGACATGGTTTTTAAGTTAAGGAAAAAGAGTTGCAGGGTATTGCCAAGTATGGACTAATTGACTGATCATTATGTCATGGTATTTAGTCTCCCCTTAGTTTAGCATATTCATCAAAAAGCCCCTCTAATTTCAAAAATAGCCAAACATTGGCCTCTATTTTGATCAGAAGTAATTGTACAACACCCCCCTGAGATTTGTCAAAAACCAGATAAAAACACATTTACCTTTTTGTTATACCAAACCACTAGACCGTTAGTTGACTTTTGTCAATGTTAATTGAGTGAACGACAATTTCATTTTTTAACCTTTTTGCTAATTTTTTTTTTTTAAATTTAAAAGAATGGAAAAAAAAAAATTAAAATTGAAACATGAAAAAAAAATGACTCATCTTCAACCAGATGAAGATGAAGCATCGTTTTGAAATTAGATCAAGCAAACGACACCCATAAACAAACAAATAGATCAAACAACTTTTTCTGGTTTTAAAACGATCTTTATCTTGAAAACCAGATCAAACAAACAACACCCACAAAACTATCTTCAAAACCAACATAATCTTAAGAAAGAAAAACCAAAAATCAGAAAAAAAAAAAAAAAAAAAAAAAAGCTCAGATTGTTCATCTTTAAAGTCTGGTTTTAAAGGATTTTAAAACTCAGATCAGATATGAGTTTTGAAACCCATATCTCATTTGGGTCGATGAGTTGATGACACAGATGAAGAATTCTTCCTTTGGGTTGACGAAATAAAGATCTAGGTTCGTTGTGGGAACCAAATCGATGACTCTATCTGGTTTCCTTGGAAACTAGATCGATGAACAAAAAATACACAAAAACCACATAGAAACCAAAACACACATACACCAAAAATGCATAAACAAAAAGAGTGAAGTGGTGTTGTAGTTATAGAGGGAAGCAACACCAGAGATGCAACGATGGAGACTCGAAGATGATGCAGATGGATGTTGGTTACTTTTCAGTTCCTATTTTAAGTAATAAATCTTGCAAGTATACCAATTGTATATATGTCGTATAGTGGTTGTAGGATCGTCTCCATAGGGATGTGAAAATCGATTACCAAACTAGTCCTATATGAAAATAAATAAATAAAAATAAGTAAAGTGTGTTAGGATTCTGGATTCCACTTAGATATAAACATTGATCATCAAAGCATCAAAGATTGATTTAGTTGTGTTTGTCTTTAGTTTATCACTAATTCTCTCAATACATCTTTTTCGATAATGCATCAAACATATTGTCGTCCACTGACACCTATCTTTCAATGGCTATCGAATGAAAGAAAACTCATTTGATTCAAGATAATCTATTACATAAATCGGATTGGTATTTTTATGAGATACTCGGCTATCACTTGAGCATTTACGGCGACTCGACTATCACACGGGTGGCTTATTTCTTTTTCCTAACCTACGATAGATATTTTATTAAACATTATGTGTGCTATTCCTTTTGGTCTCAATACACAATCTCAAATCATGCATATGGTGGCCAATCACATACAAACATTGAGTTCTAAAATCCCTACTCAACATACACAACATCCTCAAGCAAAAATAATCAACTTTATTAATATTAATAATCAAAATCTATCATCACCCATCACAACATAAAATATGCCTACATATAATGGAAAAAAAAAAATTACAAGTACAAAAGAAAAGTTGAGAAAACAACCCATGAATCTCCCTCTTCCAAGTTTGAATCCATAAAGCTCTTCTTTTTCGAGTTTGAACTCTTGTGTCATCTTCTCTGCTTATGCAAAGTTTTCTCTCCAAAATATAGGTGAATGGTATTGGTGGATGTAGTTTTAAAGGAAATGGAGATATTTAAGGGGTAAGAATCAATAGTGAGAGAAGAGGCATGAGAGCCGCATTCTCAACCTCTCAAAACTACTAAAAATGTGAACTTTGGTTCCTTTTAAAGGTGTGAAAGTTAGGGCAAGGATTGAAGGGTGAAAAGTTGAAAACGCCTTTGGAAATGCTCTCTTTCATGTTGTTGGAGTGGGCTGTCAGCATGTTGCACTTCTTGGTGCACTACTTGGTGCATAAGTGCACTACTATGCATGCTTGGTTGACAGGGGTGCACTTGTTGGTGGAGATCCATCTGTTTTATTTTTATTTTTTTGAAAATTTTATTTTCTAAAGATTTTGATAATTTTTAGGTTTTTTTAAATATTACATTTTTATTTTGTTGTCTTATTCATAAGAAAAATAGTCATTTGACTAAAAAACTTGGTCAATTGTTAAAGTTGATAAAAATTTACTAACGGCGTGGTTGTTTGTTGTAATAAAACGGTAAATATCTTTTCATCTGTTTTTTAACAACTCTCGAAAGGCATTGTGCAATTACTTCTTTGAATAAATAGATAAAATCCCTTTCTAATTTACACTACTAGACAAAATACTCCTACTATTAACAACCTAGTAAGTAATTGGATTCAAATCTTATCAATATGCAAAACTACTAATCAAGAGTAGATGTATAATGATTATGATATTAATCTCTAAGTATATATATATATATTTTAAGAACCTAGTGAGTGATAGGATTTTATTATTATTATTATTATTATTATTATTATTTTTTTACTTTATGAAGAAATTATAGGATTATGATGATCAAATAACAATAGCATTGGTCACTTGGTACATCGAATTCAAAGACAAATTCCAATAATTTTAGTTCACTTGGTTCATCGAATTCAACAATAAACCCTAAAAATTTTAGTAGTGACTCATAAAAGTAACATTTATTATTTTTTGAAATACCACTTGTGATGGATGCAACTTGAGATATCATTTGTAATGATAGCGATTACAACTTGTGACTCATGAAAGTAACGTTTTTTTTTTTTTTTTTTTTTTTTGGGAATACCACTTGTGGTGGACGCAACTCAAGATAACACTTGTGGTTATAGTAACTACAGCTTGTGACATTATCAAATTAAAATGAACAATTTAAAATAAACGTCCTTTATTATCAAACTACATTATACGGTTGTATCAAATTATGTTATGAGGAAAAGTGCGAAATTTGTAAATCAATACAAAGACATAATTATTTTATACAAGTCCAAAGAAATTTGTTTCAAATTTGTCTCAATATACAAGTCATATGATTTTCTAACATAATTTTTATGTATTTAATCTTTAACTCATAAATTGAAAATGCTTTAGTTGGAAATTAAAACTTATGATGATTTCATAATCACTTATTGGTTGGAGATATTTTACCATAAAAATTGGCATTTTTGTCAAACCTGAATTCTATTGTCTAGGCCCAATACATATGGGCTCTTCATAAGAAATGTATCACAGGCCCATATTATTAGCACCTTACCATTGTTACATTAGTATCCTCTTCTTTGGAAACTTTTGTACGGCAATTATTGGGACATATGTGATTAACTTAAAATTAACAAAAACTAAATAAATAAAGACCGTATTTAAAACGTTGTAGAAGTCCGGGCTAGACTCATCATGTCAACCTAGTGTTTGATTCATTTTGTGACAGGTTTAGATTAATATAGTTCATGAAAGCAATCTGTTGAATGCAGTTTGGTTTTTCATTCAACATGGTTCGACTTTGATTTCTTTGATCTGTTATTGGTTATGTATATTAACAATATGATAGTGAATAATGGTGCACAGCGATGGCCTGAAAAGATGGTGCAATTGATAAAATAGTATGTGCTTTAAACATTAAAAATACAAGTCTGCCAATCCAGAATGAGAACCAAAATGACGGAATAATAGTAAAACCTGTTTTTCTGATTTTCATCAACATCCATAGATAAACATTATTCTAAGCACTCCCTCCTCAAACCAACTCACCAACCCACTCTCTCCTTCTATACAAGAGTAAAAATGCGCCTAAACCAATGAGAGAATATTTCTAAATTACCAAACAACTAATGGGCAGAAAATATGTAGGCCACCTAAGCATCACCCCTAAAATTGGCAACTAGTCTACTCTGGTTTACAAACCGCATCTTAATTCCACCAGAACTCCGATAAATTAATTTATATCGACTAAAAGTCAAACATATATAAAAAGTTCGCAGTGCCTAACGCCTAAATTTCTTGTAACATCTATAAAAGGTTTGCAGAAAATATGTAGACATACGAGACGACACATCTCGTGGCAAAACTTTGTGCTGCCAGAGAGAAGTTTTTTAGTGGTAGAACTAGAACTACTATAGATAGGTTGGGTTGACCCTTGTTAATCTACAATTTGAAATTGATTTTAAATGAATCATAATGTTATTTTCCATGTTAGTGGTTGATGATTATTTAAAATACAATTTTAGTTCATTTCGGGATAGCTTAAGTTTTCCGCATGTGATAATCAAGTGTTTAATTTAATAAATATGGAAACTGGCTCACAGGTATCTTTAACACCTTTTCTTTTGAAAAAAAAAAAAATAAATTATAGGGGTGACTCTATTGTCATCCAAAAAATTCTACCCATATCCATTTTTTTGATAAATATTATTCTTATTATAATACCCACATTACATTACTTTAAAGAGCACAATTATCCAATAAATAAAAAAAAAAACAATAAAATCACTTTTCACATCCAAAATCTGCACTCTATCAAAAACCCCAATATTCTATTTAAATCAAATCAAATCTACTATAATTAATCAAAAATAATTGTGAGATATATTACGATCAGATGCACGATTATGCAAAACTCTAGATAATGCCCTTATTCGAAGCCTCGCAAAATCGCATGAGGTTTAAGTTACTGTGGAGGAAGGGTCAATCGGGGGCTTTGGGTCTCATGTTGCTCAGTTTCTTGCCCTTGATGGCCTTCTCGATGGTACAGTGATGGTAATCGAATTCAATCACTTGCAAAACAAGTTATCGTCATGATTGAAATGAAACTCATACATTTAGATGCCTTAATGTCTTAAAAGTTATTTTAGGGCAATATATGTTCAAAACATCATTCGAATCCTACTGATTTAGATTTTTTTTTTTAAAAACTATGATAAGGTTGAAATTTTGAAGTCTTTGAAGTGCACTGATATCACACATCGTGGAAATTTAACATACTTGGACATGCAAGAGAGTCTCTGGAGGTCATGTCATATAGAAAGAATACATAGTGTTTGCTATAATGGCCATGGTCATGATGTTTATCTAGATTCGATTGGAATTTAAATGATTTCATTTGGGTTCGTTGAACCTAGATGGAGACCAGATCTAGTCTTCACGGTTGGAGACAAGAAATTGTTTTTTTTTTTTTTTTTTAATCAGCTCTTAACTGGTTTGATTTGTTGATGATGGTTGCATCTTCATGATTTGGTTAGGTTGGTTGTTGATGATCAAAGGTGTTAAAGATGATAGAGATTAGATGTTGATTTTTCAATATTTTTTTTTTCAATTTTTGTTTTTTTTTGTTTTTTTTTTTCCAGTTTCTATTGTTGAAAATGACAGACATCTGCATCCATGGAGATGGTCGTATTGGTGGAGATCCAATCTAGAGATTGGATCCCACCTTTTCTTTTTTTTTTTCTTTTGTTAATTTTTTGGTTTTTTGAATTTGATCTCCATCAACATGATGGATGATGAAGATCTCACTTAAAATAATTAATTTTTTATTTTTAAAATTTAGTTTCAAAAAATAAAAATAAAAATAGAACAAATTACAATTTAACTAAAAAAAGGATGTGCAGGCAGAATAAAGTTTTCTGTTTTATTACAGTTACCCCTGCCATTGTAAATTTCCATTACATTTACCAGTAAATTATGCAATTGATGGTTGCAATTAACCCAGTTGACCAAATAAAAAATCAAAAAATTGAAAAAAAAAATTGAAGGGATGGTAGAGGATCCCTTCCTAGTTCATCACGCAATTAAAATTGTTCTTTAACCCACATCAAATTTTGATTTTTTCAAAAAAAGAAAAAAAAAAAGCCCCATATCAAATTTTGATTTTTTCTTCTTCAACTACAACAAATTGTCCACCCAAATCTTCCCTAACCCTTTCGGTTCTTTTTCTTGTTCAACAAATTGTCCACCTAACTCCTTCCACCTTCACTGCAGTGGCGGCGGTGTAGCCTCACTAGCCCATCCGCTTCAATGAGCTGGAGTGACTAAACTGCATAGATGGGAGCATCGGTGGCATCGTCTGCAAAGTCCTTCACCATCCCTGGGTCTCCTTCGAAGATGAAATAAGGAAAAAAAAAAATTGACTTGGTCCCCACACGATGGAGAATGTTAAGTCTCGTTTGCTGGAGACCAGGGGCATGGAGAAGAAAAAAAAGGGTTCAAAGAGGCAAACAAGGTTATGGGTTCGATGGTCTGGCTTCGAATTTGGTTAGGTCCAAAGAGGGGGATTTGGGTTTGGCGAATGGTTGTTGGTGATGACAAATCAAAGAAGTAGAGAGGGATTAGTGAAATGGTTATCGGTGGTGATGGAGGTAGTGATATTGTGGATTATAATAGAGGTGGTGATGTTGTGGGCCTAGGTTTCCAAGCGACCTAAAAACAGAAATTTGGGTTTCCACTGGAAACCGAAACCAGTGGAAACCCAGATTCCAATGGTGATGTTGTGGACGATGGCGGCGGACTCCAGGACCATCTAGATTGATTTGATTGCCCCAACTTTGGGTCATCTAGGTTCATTTTTCTTTTCCTTTCTTTTTTTCTTTTTTTGGGTTGATGATGGTGGATTGATACTGATGATGGTGATAATGATGATAGGTTGATGTTGATGATGATGGATGGATGATAATTAAAGGTTGTTAACGAACTGAGGGTGGGTGAAGAAATAGGTGATAAATTGCCAACTTTGCCTCCGACTCAATCAAGTTTATGGAGAGAGTTTAACAGCAGTAGGGTTCATTGTAATAGAACAAAAAATTTTACTTTGCCTATACTTTTTTTTTTTTGGTAACTAAATTATAATTTACTCTTAAAAATAAAATTAAAAGATAATTTTACCCCTTAGACAGTTAATGTTAACTGATCTAGGATTATAGTGGGTGGTAATTTGTTATAAAATTATAAAGTTTACTTTGTTTAAATATATTTTTGAAATATGTAGCTAATTTGTAATTTACTCAGAATATATTAAACAATCAATTAATGAACAACATTATCATTCATATTATTCTAGTTTCCATATATACAGGATATTATTCTAGTTACTTTGTATAACACATATTATGCTAGTTTCCTTGTATATAATATTAAACTCTTTGGCCTATAAATTGGCCTCAATTTGTACTTTTCAATATTCAATGAAAAATACATTATTCTTTCATATTTATTATGGTATCAGAGCTTAGGGTTTAGAAAATTTTTTAGTCTCTGTTCACTACCATCATCCACCATCATTTACCACCAAAACATCACCCAAATAAACTTCCCAAACCATTCACGTTAACATTTACACCGACACTGTCACCATTCACCAATCAAACTAAAACACCACTATTGTCTGTCATCTCCAATTCACCTTTCGTTGCCAGTTATCTTTCATTCCCTGCAATTGCAGTCATCAATCTGTCACATTGCCATTGCACATCACTATTATTAGGCATAACATGCATTATCGCTACCAAAGTGTGCATCTGTTCCGTCGCAGATTGTCGTCCACCTCTATTACACAGTCTCTAGTTCTTGCAACTTTGCCTTGCTCGAAACACCGCCGCGGACCGTCGTCCACCCTTATTACGCAGTCTTTTTTTCTGCAACTTCCAGCACTGCTCTCACCCCAGTTTTCCATTGCCGATGTTTTTCTCTCCACTATTGCGCACCATTACTCCCATTGTTGGTATGTTCTGGTTTGGTCTTTTTTTTTTTCTTTTTAATTCCATCGCTGGTCTGTTTTGGTCACTTTCGCTACTCAATCATCTCTTCTTGTGCTTTTCTTGATTCCATCGTTGGTCTGTTTTGGCTGCTCATTGCCTGTCTTTGGGTTGTGTTATTGCTTATCCCAAGCTTGATTTTCATTATTATATATTGGGCTTTCATTCACTAGTTTGTGTGGACTACTTATTGGGCTTCAATTTTTTTTTTTTTTGTTTGCCTTTTTTATTTGGGTTTATTTATGGAGAATCCTTGGAAATTAGATGTGTCTCAGCCTATCCAAATTATTTTGGATGATCAAAACTATATTTTATGGGCTCAAGCAATGCCTAGTTTTCTCAAAGGCAGAGAATTATGGCACTATGTTATTGAGGATCATAAAAAGGTTACAAAACTTGAAAATGAGACTGATGAGAAATATAATGAACGACTTGATGATTGGGATAGTAAAATTCATCAAATCATCACTTGGATTCGTAACATATCGATTTCGTCAATCAATCTTCAGTTTGGTCATTTTGATACTGCTCAATCTCTCTAGAACTTCTTGGCTCATAAGTATACTACTTCTGATCTCTCTCATCAGTATCATTTATTACGTAACTTGCATAAATTACGATAGGAACCTTGTAAATCGATTGCTGATTTTCACTTAAAGATGCAATTTCTCTATGATCAACTAGCACTTTCTGAGCCCACCCGGACTAAAGATACTGAAATGTTTCATATTTATAGAGATCACCAGCAATTGATGCAGTTTCTCATGGCTCTCACTGATACTTTTGAGCCCACTCGTGTTTCTCTTCTTCATCGTCATCCTCTACCGACTCTTGAGTAGGTTATTTTTGAATTAATATCTGAAGAGACTCGTTTTGCCATATTGCAGTCTCTCCATACAAACACCGTGCTTGTCACTCATTCTAAACAGGTTGACATTAAGAAACCTTATTGTCATTATTGTATGTTGCCAGGACATAGAGTTCTTCATTGTCCTACTCGATGCTTTAAACATTGCCACAAATATAGATCGGGACACTACAATGATGATTGCCCTCAAAATTCTACTACTAGAGGGTTTTCAACCAAATCCAAGGATGTTTCTCTCAAGCACTTCAAGAATAATTAGTAATTTTCTACAACTATAGTTGATGACACACGGGGTACTTCTGGTTCGTCTTCTTTTTTTGTTCATGACCTTGAGTCTATACTTCACCAAATCATTTCTAGATCTGGTAACTCTTCAATTTTTGCTTCCTTAATATCAACAATTAATTCCTCTTACTATTTTGACTCAGCTTGTTGTAATCACAGGACATTTGATTTTACGAGTTTTTTTGTCCATTCATCATTCTCTTTTTTACCCATCATTTCTACAGCCGATGGCTCATCCATGCCTATTCAATATATAGGTCATATATCTATATATAATTTATCCTTACAAAATATATATTTAATTCATAAACTTACTTTTAATCTTATCTCTATGGGTCAATTGTGTGAACTTGGTTTTGATGTACATTTTACTTCTTCTAGTTGTTGTGTGTAGGATCCACAAATGGGAAGATTCATGAGATAGACTGTAAAGTTGGACGTTTGTTTGAGGTCATTCATCTTCAACTTCCTTCATAGGTCTTCTCTTCCTATTAGTCTGCAACTACTTCTTCGTCTTTACTATTAAGTCTTTGGCACTCTTGATTAGGTCATGTTTCATTTAGTTATTTATGTTCTTTATTATCTAGTGGATATTTAGGTTCTGTAACCGAGAATCACATTGGTTGTTTATTTTGTCAGTTGTCTGAGCAACATGCTTTACTTTTTAATAATTGTGATTTAGTTTTTCAAACACTTTTTGATTTAATTCATTCAGACATTTAGAGTTCATCACCCACACCTACGATGAGGGGATCTAAATATTTTGTTATATCTATGGACGATTATTCTCGTTATACATGACTTTATTTTATGCATAATAGGTCTTAATTATCTAAGATTTATTCTGATTTTATTAACATGATTCAGACTCAGTTCTCTAAATCTATCAAAATTTTATTCACTAACAATGCTATGGAATATTGAGATACTGCATTTCTTAATCTGTTGAGTCAAAGGGTACCATATGCTATCGCTCTTATCTGGATACATACCAACAAAATGGCTGTGTTGAATGCAAACATAGACATATTCTTGAAACTGTTTGTGCACTTCTCATATCTGGCTCTTATCCTAAAAAGTTTAGGGAGAAACTACATTAACAACAGTATATACTATTAATTGTGTTCCTTCCTCCATTATTGAGAATCAAATTCCTTATGAACGACTATATGACACTCCTTCAAACTATCAAAATATAAAAGTTTTTGGATGTGCTTGCTTCGTTCTCTTTCATCCTCATGAATAGACTAAATTAGAATCTCGAACTTGTTTGTATTGTTTTCTTAGCTATGGTATTGAACATAAAGGTTATCATTGTTGGGATCCTATCTTCAATTGTCTTCGCATCTCTCATCATGTTGTCTTTTGGGAATATAAAATGTTTTCATCTATATCCAAATTTCACACATAACATACTTCTCATAATAAACTGTTTATAGATCATACTGTTTCTTTATTTCCCAATGATTGTATGTTTAAGACTCAAACAAATCCTTCTGATGCTAATCAGCCCTTTCGTGAGTAGTCTCACCTACCTGTTGATCCTACACCAGAGTCCTCTTTTCCAATCACACCTGTTGATCCGCCTCCCATTCGCTCTAATCGGGTAAGGGAACTACCTATAATCTTTCGAGATTTTCATTGTTTTTTTGTCATCATATCTTTGTATGAGCCTCAATCCTATTAAGAGGTCAGTACTAACCCTGTTTGGCTGCAAGCTATGATCGAAACATTACAAGCTCTTAAGAAGACTCACACTTGGGGCATGGTTGATCTTCCTACTAATAAATCTATCATCGGGTGTAAATGGGTATACAAGATCAAAACAAAGTCAGACGAGTTTATTGAACAACATAAAGCCCATCTCACGGCCAAAGGTTTTACTTAGAAGTATGAAATTGATTATGAGAAGACATTTGCAATAGTAGCTAGACTTACATCTGTCCGTAACTTACTGGCAATTGCTATAACCAAGTAGTGAAATTTGTTTCAAATGGATGTGAAAAATGTCTTTCTTAATGGGGATTTTACTAAAGAGGTATATATGACACCACCACCAAGGTATCCACACTCTCCATACAAGGTTTGTCATCTCCGTTAAACACTATATAGGCTCCTGTAGGCTCCTAGAACTTGGTTTGCCAAGCTCTTTTTCACCATTATGCAGTTTGGTTTTGCCTTTAGCTTTTATGATTCTACACTATTTTATCGCAAGACCAATCATGATTCTGTTTTCTTGTTACTTTATGTAGATGACATGATTATTATAGATGATGATATTATTGGTATCTCTGACTTTAAGACTTATCTTCAACAGCAATTTGAAATGAAAGATCTTGGCTCTCTTGGTTATTTTCTTGGTCCTGGGATCTCTTCTGATTTTGGTGGTTATTATCTCTCACAAGCAAAATACATTTTGGATCTTCTTGCTTGTGTTGGCTTAACTAATAATAAAATGAATACTAGTTTTTTTGGAAGCTAATGTTAAACTGGTGCCTTTTGAAGGTACACTACTCAGTGATCCCACTTTTTATTGATAACTTATTGGTAGCCTCGTTTATTTAATCGTGACTCAATTGGATATCGCATATGCTGTGCATGTTCTCAGTTAATTTATGTTTGCTCCTCATTCCAATCACTTCGTAGTTGTTCTTCATCTTCTCTAACATCTCAATGGCACGATGTTTTATGGACTTCACTTTTTTGTTAACTCTTATTTAGAGTTACGTGCTTATTCAAATGTTGATTGGGCTGGCGATCCTACTGATCGCTGATCTACCACTAGTTTTTGCTTCTTTTTTGGTGATTCTCTTATCTTATGGCGTAGTAAGACACAGACTGTTATAGCTCGATCTAGTATTGAAGTTGAATATCGAGCCCTCGTTGATACTACTAAGGAACTTATTTGGCTGCGTTGGTTGCTTTCAGATATGAGAGTTCACCACTTTATAGCTACTCTTCTATATTGTGACAATCATAGTACTATTCAAATTGTCCACTATGATGTCTTTCATGAACGTATCAAATATATTGAGATTGATTGTTATTTTGTTTGACAATATGTTTGTTTGGATACTATTAAACTTCATTCGATTTTTTCTACTGATCAGCCTGCTGATATCTTCACCAAAGCTCATCATCCAAGCTGTTTTCATGAATTGGGTTCCAAACTCACACTTGCATTCATCTCGCCATCTTGACTTTGTGGGGGATGTTATCATTCATATTATTCTAGTTTCCATATATACATGATATTATTCGAGTTATTTTGTATAACATTTATTATGCTAGTTTCCTTGTATATAATATTCAACTCTTTGGCCTATAAATTGGCCTCACTTTGTACTTTTCAATATATAGTGAAATATACATTATTCCTTCATATTTATCAAATAGAATGGAAAAAAAAAAAGAAAAAAAAAATCATTGCACAAAGCTTGACCTCATCATGCATGAGACATGACAGCTTCTAATATGTATATGGCATTCACAATAAGAGCATATATGTAGCAGAAGAAGAGGGTTAAAAAGGATTATTGTCACCGAGTTCATTGCATATGACTAATGCTAATTGTTTTACATTTTCTTCCCTACATACTCCAAATTTTAGTTAAATACATTTGCTAGTTATTGGTAGGAGGTGTTGGCTCCAAATATGGAGAAGGTGCTGGAAGGCAATCTTCAACAGTCCAACATCATCTGATATATCCAATTCTTCTGCCTTGTCTTTGCTGCATCCATCACTTTGTATATCCTTTAGAGTTTCTAAGACGGTTGCCATAGTAGGTTTCACGTCCTTGTCACCTTACAGACACTGAAATGCCAACTCTTCTACTGCATGTATCATCTTCCTCACCTAGTAGTCTAATTCAAACCCAAGACATAGGTCTACCAACTCATGCAATGCCTTGTTTTAGATTTTATCGATAAACAGATTCGACAAATTGATCTCATTTCGATGTCTAGTGATGTCAACTACAGGCATGGATGATATTAGCTCAGCCAAGACCACCTCAAAGGTATAGACATCACTTTTGTTAGTAAGCTGGTAGCATTGGTGGTATTCTGGATCAACATAACCGAGAGTTCCCTGTGGAGCTGTTGAAACATGGGTGACATGGTTTGGAAAGAGACGGGAAAGTCCAAAATCTGCAACCATCACACAGAAATTGTTATCAAGAAGAATATTATTTGTTTTCACATTACGGTGGATGATGGTAGAGGCATTAAGATACTGCAATGCACATGCAGTTTCAACAGCAATGTTCAATCTAATAGCCAAAGGGAGTGCACCAAGTTTGGCATGTTCACCGTGTAAATGATCAACGACTGTGCCATTGGGAATGTATTCATATACAATCAGGAGTTCACGACTATGGCGAGAGGTACAACCATAAAGAGTTACAAGATTTTGGTGACGCAAATCAGCTAGGATCTTAACTTCATTCATGAAATGCTCAACTCTCTTGTAATTGTTTGTATATAAACGCTTGACTGCAACAGAACGCCCATCATGGAGCTTGCCTAGTTAATGAACATAAAGAATGTTATCCGAAAATTGGTTATTCAAGCAGTTAATCTTAAGAACAAGGTTGTTGGCTCTTACCATAATATACAGTGCCAAATGCTCCATCGCCAAGTTCTTTGGCAGCATCAAAATTGTTAGGGACCTCTTCAAGTTCAGAGTAAGTGAAGACATGAACTCCGAGGAACTTATCTGCCTTCTCACGATCAGCCACTGAAGAAGAGGGATCAGAAGATATGTTACGATAGGTGTAGGTTGAGAGAGCATGTTTCTTTCTATGGTAATATACCTAGATCAATGAAATCATGGCCATTATACTCATGCTTCCCAAACCTACTATAACGACTGTTTAAAATGCAAGGGCAATAATCAATTTTGAATGGTAGTTTAATGAGGATGAACTTATTGATTTTTCAACAAAATTTGTTTAGACACTGCATCAAAATAATCAGAACATATTGGGAGAGATATATTACCTATGATCACCTTCATTTGCTTATTTGGTTTTCTTACTGTATCATTGAAGATAACAAAGAGTTAGAACATTATGACTTGAGAATCTAGCCTTCTGAAAAAATAACACTAATACTCAACTCAAAATCTTAAAAATTAAGGAACTGAAAAAAACAAATAAATTTGTCAAAACTTGATTAATCAATATCCGTGTCAAGCTGCATTCTAAGTATTGTAGTGTAATTTCTAATTAAATGATTATTTATGGGGCTGAGATCAATTGTAAGAAAGCCCAATGCCGCGACAGCAATAATTCAATGCTCATCAAGATTTCATAAAAAAAACAGTTCATGTTTGGGCCACTCTAAACATTTAGGATTTAGCCAACTGATCGAAATAGAGGAGATCGAGTTGGAGCACTCTTAAACTATGCAAAGAAAGGAGAATGTGTATAACTTATGAACAGAATTTTTTTCATCACCTATAAAAATATTGATTGGGAATAGCAACTGATACCTGTCGCCCCCAGTGGGTCAATACTAGCGCACAAAAAATCGAAATGTGAAATCATAGCATATGATCCGAAATTGCTAAAACAGAACCCAAAAAAATAAAAATGTTGCTCTGAAGTAGATAAAGAAATAGGTAAATGTGTTGGAGACTTACCATGATAACACGTCTCAACATGAGGTTTGTCAGCGCAAAAACAAACAAATTTATGATCTATGAATCCATAGTGACCATCGCTTGCCTCAAAACTAGTGCAATTATTTGCAGTCCAATTCACGAGGAATCTCATTTTCAATAATTTAACATAATTTGTTGACTAAAAATCTACCCCAGTTTCTTCATTTACGAGCACAAAAATAGAATCCAGTGAAAAGTTGGCTCTCAACAATGCTTGCTCGTTAAACAAGCAAAAGAATAATGTGTAGAATTGCTAGCGCAATTTATATGATACATGTAGTGATGGGAAGGCTTCTTGGTGGAATTGTAAAATAAAAAAGTTTATTATGAGCAGAATCAAAATAAAAAAACAATGGAGTTCTACTAAGGATAAGGTTGTGAAGAGGAATTGGACATGTGTCATAGGCTGCAGAGCGGGCTACCAGAAGTGAATTGTTCTTATAGAATATGTCTTTAATGATGTAATTCTTTAAAGGAAACATGAGTATCGCTTCTTCTTCATGATTATAGGTAATCACAAAATTTGGGTCATCGCAGTAGTCCTTATGTTTGCCAGCAATCCAAAAAGGGCAGCTTATATTAAGGCCATTGCCACATATTTTAGGTGCATAGGCCTCAAAGTAGAGGTCAAGAGCAAGGGTGTGGTTGGCTAAGATTGTAAATATTGTAATGATGATGATGGTACATTTGTGAAGAAGTGTAGTGAATGTGAAAAAGTTGCTGGATTTCATTTTAGGAGGAAAAATGAAGGGGAGTAATGAGAGATGATGACTGACTTATAGTTAGGTGAGAAAATGGGGAGGAATGAGAGAAAGAAGACTAGAAAACAAGGTTTTTATTTGGTGGAATGTTGTAGCTTGTTAGACACAACACAAGTTTTTAGAGAATGCAAAGACTAGAGAGTAGAGAGAAAATAGAGATCTACAAATGCAGTAGCTTTCAAGGGAGAAGGAGGAAGAGAGAGATAGAGAGAGAGAGAGAGAAACTAAAATGTTGAAGGAACACAAAGAAGAAGAAGAAGCCAAAAGAGAGTGTGAATACGTGTGTGCTTGTATAGAGAGAGAGAGAGAAATCTGATAAAGAGAGCAAGGACCTGAAAACTAGTAGTCGGTGGAGTGCTAGTGTTAAGTTTGTTAGATTAGATGGCTATTTATGAAGAAGTGAAGTGAATGTGAAAAAGTTGCTGGGTTCCATTTTGGGAGGAAAAATGAATAGGAGCAATGAGAGACGATTACTGGCTTGTAGTTGGGTGAGAAAATGGGGAGAAATGAAAGAATGAAGGCCAGAAAGCAAGGTTTGTGTCTGATGGATGTTGTAACTTGTTTGACATAAGACAAGTGTTTGGAGAATGCATAAACTAGAGAGCAGAGAGAAAACATAGGTCTAGAAATGCAGTAGCTTTCAACGGAGAGGGAGGAAGAGAGAAAGAGAGACAAAGAAACTGAAATGTTGAATGAACACAAAGAAGAAGAAAAAAAAGTCAAAAGAGAATATGAATGCGTGTGTGCTTGTTGTAGAGAGAGAGAGAGAAATCTAATAAAGAGAGCAAAGACCTGGAAACTTATAGTCGGTGAAATGCTAGTGTTAAGTTTGTTAGATTAGATTAGCTTGCTAGATTATATACTTATTTGTGAAGAAGTGTAGTGAATGTGAAAAAGTTATTGGGTTCCATTTTAGGAGAAAAGATGAAGGGAGCAATGAGCGACGATGACTGGCTTGTAGTTGGGGTGAGAAAATAGGGAGAAATGAGAGAAGGAAAGCTAGAAAACAAGGTTTTTACCTGGTGGAATGTTGTAGTTTGTTTGACACAATGCAAGTCTTTAGGGAATGCAGAGACTAGAGAGCAGAAAAAAAACAAAGGTCTAGAAATGCAGTAGCTTTCCAGGGAGAGTGAGGAAAAGAGAGAGAGAGAAAAAAAAAAAGAAACGTTGAAGGAACACAAAGAAGAATAAGAAGCCAAAAGAGAGTGTGAATGCGTGTGTGCTTGTTGTGGAAAGAGAAAGAAATCTGATAAAGAGAGCAAAGACTTAAAAACTTGTAGTCGATGGAATGCCAGTGTTAAGTTTGTTATATTAGATTAGCTTGTTAGATTAGATGAGTATTTGTGCAGAAGTGAAGTGAATGTGAAAAGGTTGTTGAGTTCCATTTTGGGAGGAAAATTGAAGGGGAGTAATGAGAGACGATGACTAGCTTTTCCTTGGGTGAGAAACTGGGAAGAAATGAGAGAAAGAGGGCTAGAAAACAAAGTTTGTATCTGATGGAATGTTGTAGTTTGTTTGACACAACACAAGATTTTGGAGAATGTAGAAATTAGAGAGCAGAGAGAAATAGAGGTCTAAAGATGCAGTAGCTTTCGATGGAGAGGGAGAAAGAGAAAGAGGGAGAGAGAAACTGAAATGTTGAAGGAACATAAAGAAGGAGAAGCCAAAAGAGAGTGTGTATGTGTCTATGCTTGTTGTAAAGAGTGAGAGAGAAATCTGATAAATAAAGCAATGACCTGAAAACTTGTAGTTGGTGGAATTTCAATGTTAAGTTTATTAGATTAGATTAGTTTGCTAGATTAGATGGCTATTTGTGAAGAAGAGTAGTGATTGTGAAAAAGTTACTGGGTTCCATTTTGGGAGGAAAAATGAAGAAGAGCAATGAGAGACGATGAATGACTTGTAGTTGGGTGAGAAAATGGGGAGAAATGAGAGAAGGAAGGCTAGAAAACAAAGTTTGTATCTGATGGAATGTTGTGGTTTATTTTACATAACACAAGTCTTTGGAGAATGCAGAGACTAAAGAGCAGAGAGAAACAGAGGTCTAGAAATGCAGTAGCTTTTAAAGGAGAAGGAGGAAGAGAGAGAGAGGGAGACAGAGAAATTGAAATGTTGAAGGAACACAAAGGAGAAGAAGAAGAAGCCAAAAGAAAGTGTGAATGTGTGTGTGCTTGTTATAGAGAGAGAGAGACAGAAATCTGATGAATAGAGCAAGGACCTGAAAACTTATAGTCGATGGAATGCAGGTGTTAAGTTTGTTAGATTAGATTAGCTTGTTAGATTATATGACTATTTGTGAAGAAGTGTAATGAATGTGAAAAATTTAGTGGGTTCCATTTTGGGAGGAAAAATGAAAGGGAGCAATGAGAGACGATGACTGGCTTGTCGTTGGATGAGAAAATAGGGAGAAATGAGAGAAGGAAGGCTAGAATACAATGTTTGTACATGGTGGAATGTTGTAGTTTGTTTGACACAATACAAGTCTTTGGGAAATACAAAGACTAGAGAGCTGAAAGAAAACAGAGGTCTAAAAATGCAGTAGCTTTCCAGGGAGAGGGAGGAGGAGAGAGAGAGAGAGAGAGAGAGAGAGAGAGAGAGAGAGAAACAGAAATGTTGAAGGAACATAAATAAGAAGCCAAAAGAGAGTGTGAATGCGTCTGTGCTTGTTGTAGAGAGAGAGAGAAATTTGATAAAGAGAGCAAGGACCTGAAAACTTGTAGTCGGTGGAATGCCAATGTTAAGTTTGTTATATTTGATTAGCTTGATAGATTAGAGGGCTATTTGTGCAGAAGTGAAGTGAATGTGAAAAGGTTGTTGGGTTCCATTTTGGGAGGAAAAATGAAGGGGAGCAATGAGAGACGATGACTAGGTTGTACTTGGGTGAGAAACTAGGGAGAAATGAGAGAAGGAAGACTAGAAAACAAGGATTGTATTTGGCGAAATGTTGTACTTTGTTTGGCACAGCAGGAGACTTTGGAGAATGCAGAGATTAGAGAGCATAGAGAAAACAGAGGTCTAGAAATGCAATAGCTTTCGAGGGAGAGGGAGGAAGAGAGAGAGGGAGAGAGAAACTGAAATGTTGAATGAACATAAAGAAGAAGAAGAAGCCAAAAGAGAGTGTGCATGTGTCTATGCTTATTGTAAAGAGAGAGAGAGAAATCTGATAATCAAAGCAAGGACTTAGAAACTTATAGTGGAATGCCAGTGTTAAGTTTTTTAGATTAGATTAACTTGTTAGATTATATGGCTATTTGTGAAGAAGTGTAGTGATTGTGAAAAGGTTGTTGGCACCATTTTGGGAGGAAAAATGGAAAGGATTAATGAGAGACGATGACGGGCTTGTAGTTGGGTGAGAAAATGGGGATAAATGAGAGAATGAAGGCTAGAAAACAACGTTTGTATCTGGTGCATTGTTGTAGCTTGTTCGACATAACACAAGTCTTTGAAGAATGCAAATACTAGAGAGTAGAGAGAAAACAGAGGTCTACAAATGCAGTAGCTTTCAAGGGAGAGGGATGAGGAAAGAGAGAGAGAGAGAGAGAGAGAGAGAGAGAGAAACTGAAATGTTGATGGAACACAAAAAAGAAGAAGAAGCCAAAAGAGAGTGCGAATGCGCTTGTGCTTGTTGTAGCAATAGAGAGAGAAATCTGATAAAGAGAGCAATGATCTGGAAACTTGTTGTTGGTGGAATACCAGTGTTAAATTTGTTAATGTAGATTAGCTTGTTAGATTATATAGTTATTTATGAAGAAGTGTAGTGAATGTGAAAAGTTACTGGGTTCCATTTTGGGAGGAAAAAGGAAGGGGAGCAATAAGAGACGATGACTGGCTTGTAGTTGGGTGAGAAAATGGAGAGAAATAAGAGAAGGAATGCTAGAAAACAAGGTTTGTACCTGGTGGAATGTTGTAGTTTGTTTGACACAACACAAGTTTTTGGGGAATGCAAAGACTAGAGAGCAGAGAGAAAACAGAGGTCTAGAAATGCTGTAGCATTCTAGGGAGAGGGAGGAAGAGAGAGAAAGAGAGAGAGGAACAGAAACGTTGAAGGAACACAAAGAAGAAGAAGAAGCCACAAGAGAGTGTGAATGCGTTTGTGCTTGTTGTAGAGAGATAGAGAAATCTGATAAAGAAAGTATGGACCTGAAAACTTGTAGTCGGTGGAATGCTAGTGTTAAGTTTGTTATGTTAGATTAGTTTGTTAGATTAGATGGCTATTTGTGCAGAAGTGAAGTGAATGTGAAAATGTTACTGGGTTCCATTTTGGGAGGAAAAATGATGGGGAGCAATGAGAGACGATGACTGGGTTGTATTTGGGTGAGAAACTGGGGAAAAATGAGAGAATGAAGGCTAGAAAACAATGTTTGTATTTGGCGAAATGTTGTAGTTTGTTTGGCACAACATGAGACTTTGAAAAATGCAGAGACTAGAGAGCAGAGAGAAAACAGAGGTCTAGAAATGCAGTGGCTTTCGAGGGAGAGGGAGGAAGAGAGAGAGGGAGGGAGAAATTAAAATGTTGAATGAACATGAAGAAGAAGAAGAAGCCAAAAGAGAGTGTGCATGTGTCTGTGCTTGTTGTAAAGAGAGGGAGAGAAATCTGATAAATAAAGTAAGGACTTAGAAACTTGTAGTCGGTGGAATGCTAGTGCTAAGTTTGTCAGATTAGATTAGCTTGTTAGATTAGATGACTATTTGTTAAAAAGTGTAGTGATTGTGAAAAGGTTGTTGGTGTAACATCCCTAATTTCATGAGCATGAATAGTATTATTATAATTAATAATAATGAGGGACTAAAGTGAAGATGATATTTGATTTTGTGGTCAAAGTAAAGTATAGTTAAAATCTAAGGTAAGAGAATGAGATTATTTAGTGGATGAAATTGATATTATAGAAATTGTTGGGGAGGAAAACAGAAGCCAACAAATTGATTAATAAAAGTCAAAAAGAGAAACAAAGACAGTATCTAGAACCAGGAAAGAGAGAAGAAAAGAAAAGAAGAAAAGAGAGAAAGAAAAGAAGAAAGAAGAAAAAAAGAAAGAAGAAGAAGAAGAGAGAGAGAGGAGCTCGCCACCGCCGCCGACCACCAGCCGCACCAGCTCGCCGCGAACCAGCCGACGCAGAGCAGAAGCCGACGACGCGCAACGCTGAAAACGAAGCTGACCGCAGCCGCGCAAACCTACCGATCGGAGCTGAAAAAGACGGCGACCAGCTGACCGTCCTACCAACTGCGAAACCCGATGAAAACCCGACCCGAACAGAGCTGAAATGAGCTGAAAACGCGCAAGAACCAAGCTGAAACGGTGACCAAACCAGCTTATCCACTCGTGTAGAACGGCGACAGAACAGCCAGCAGATCGGCGACGAAACCAGCTGCCATTCGCAGCAGAACCGAGAGGGAAAGAGAGAGAGGAAGAGGGGAGAAGAAAGAGGAAGAAAAAGAACTTGAACCCAGCTCAGATCTGTCACCATAACAGTCCCAAAACCAGTCCAAAATGAAGTCGAAGCAAGAGAAAAGAGTGGTGAGTGGTCTGACTTTGAGATTGATGATATTGTTAGTGATTGAAATGGTTTTGATGTGAGTTTTATCTCGAATTGGTAATTGGTTGGTTTTGATTAAAAATGATTTGAAAAATAAGTGAATTGATGTTGATAAAGAGTTTAGGAAACTAAGAAATTATCGAAAAGTTAAAGTGAAATCAAATCGTGCAATAACTAGTTTGAAGGGCAATTGCGTAAAATGACTCATAATGCGTCCGTTGGGTGTTCGAATGACTCTAACGAGTTTAATAGGGCGCATTAAGATTTTTTTAAAAGTCGAAGATTAAGTTTCGAAGGTGAAATGAGTTTTAAATGGAGCTTGGTACGATTTGGAAATAATTGGATCCTTATGATTAGTAAATCATGCATTTTAAGTTAAGGAATGAGTTTTTATTGAGTACCTATGGGGTTTTGAAAATCCAGGAGAGGAGATAGCCTAAGGGAAGCCAAAGAAAAGGAAAAGAGAAGGTTTGAGCTTTCGTTGGAGACTGAAGCGCTATGAGGTTGGTGTACACTTTATTCAAGTCGTTTTTATAACTGGAATATTATTGATTTTCGAATATTTTGATGCTTTGAAATATCGTTTGTGAATATTTTGGTACATGTCTAATGATATATTTTGAAATATTGTTTGCGAATATATTGATATGTTTTTGAATACCATGATACTTGAAATATTGTTTGCGAGCATTTTGATACGTATTTGATTAAATACATGTTTTGAAATTATGATAATTGAGTATTTTGATACGTATTTGATTTAAATACACGTATTTGATTTAAATACATGTTTTGATACATATTTGATTAAATATATGTTTTTGGAGTTATGATAATGGATGAAATTTATATTGTTGTGACAAAAATGAAATGATGAATTTGAAAACTGATTTGTATGATTGTGGAAAAACGAAGTTGGGTTGGATTGATGAAATATTTAGAAGTGTTCTTTCATATGTTCAGGTTTTCTGGAAACCTCTGAAATGCAGCCGTTATGCTGCCAGATTTTGTTTGAAAAAGGAATAGAAACCGAAAGTTTAAAAGAAATCGAAAGTTTTAAATGAAACCAACCCAACGCATTTTGAAAATGAATTGTTATTCAAGCCCTAGTAAGCTTTGACACAGATAGGTGGGGATTGGAGTGGCATGCCATTAATGGGTCACAAGAGCAGTACTGCGCCGTTTGATTCTATACCGACTATAGTGAATTCGGAGGTTTTGCGAGGCACCGAGTGTCCGGCCCCGAATATACATGATTATATGATAGTTCCGGCGGGTAGTCACCGAGTGTCCGATGCCGGAATACCCGATTACCAGTCCATGGTATCGTGCTTGTGTTTACTAGGGGCATGAAAAGTTATGATGAGAATGATTTTGATCAACGTATTGTTTTAAAATTCCTTTGAATAGTAAATTGATTTATTGGTAAAGTGTGATATTTGCTACCGATTTTAGAAATTTGATTGTGTTAAAATGAAAAGCTATTATGAGGATTATTTTGATTAATGTATCGTTTTTAAATTTGTTTTGGATATTAAATTGAGTTATTGATAAATTGTGAGATTTTGCTATCGATTTTATAAATTGATCTTGTTAAAATGAAAAGTTATTATGAGAATTATTGTGATCAATATATCGTTTCTAAACTTCTGTTGAATATCAAATTGATTTATTGATAAATTGTGATATTTGCTGCCGATTTTAGAAATTTGATTGTGTTAAAATGAAAAGCTATTATGAGGATTATTTTGATTAATGTATCGTTTTTAAATTTCTTTTGAATAGTAAATTGAATAATTGCTAAATTGTGATATTTCGTTATTGAATTCTATATTTGTTATTATTTTGTTATTGAGTTCTATATTTGTTATTGATTTTATAAAATTAGTATGAGCATTATTTTGATTTATGTATTGTTTTAAATCCTTTTGGATATTAAATTGATTTACGGACAAATGATGATATTTTGTTATGGATTTGCAAAACTGATTATATGAAAAGATAAATATTGAGTTTTGTGTACACCCACTAAGCAAATATGCTTAGCGCGTTGGATTTTCCGCGCGTAGGTAGTAGATCGCGTAAGGAGGGTAAAGATTGAAGAGAAAGCATCTGCAGGGAGCTGACATAGTCACATTTATCCTTCCACATATATTTTTGGGTATATGTATATATTATCTTTTGGTTTTGTATATAAAAGTTTTAAATTGTATTCCTGTGCATATATGGATGTATTTGAATCTTAAAATAGTGTTTTTGATAAAGAAAAGGGCCAGTTATGTATATATATCAGTATATGTGATAGATATGAAAAATGATGAACCAAACGGAGTTTGGTTTCAGTTATAGAATATGTTTGTGGAAATAAATGTTTTGAATATGCATATGTTGATTTGTAACAGGTCTGGAAAGTCCGATTTTCAGAGGAAACTCTGTCAGTTTTTCCATTTGAAATAAAAGGATTGTTAAAGGTTTGTAAAATGATTTTAAAATTTGTCTTTTGATTTGAATAAATGAGTACATGGTTTTATAATTAAAGGTTTTATAAAGATTTTGAAAAGAAAGAGATATGACCGTAACGCCCCTTGGAGTCGTCTGGTGAAAGGGCGGGTAGGGGGTGTTACAGTTGGGCTCCATCTTGGAAGGAAAAATGAAGGGGATTAATGAGAGACGATGGCGAGCTTGTAGTTGGGTGAGAAAATGGGGAGAAATGAGAGAATAAAGACAAGAAAACAAGGTTTGTATCTGGTGGAATGTTGTAGCTTTTTCAACACAACACAAGTCTTTGGAGAATGCAAATACTAGAGAGTAGAGAGAAAACTGAGGTCTACAAATGCAGTAGCTTTCAAGGGAGAAGGATGAAGAGAGAGAGAGAGAGAGAGAGAGAGAGAGAAAAAACTGAAATGTTGAAGGAACACAAAAAAGAAGAAGAAGCCAAAAGAGAGTGCGAATGTGCGTGTGCTTTTTGTAGCGAGAGAGAGAGAAATCTGATAAAGAGAGCAATGATCTAGAAACTTATAGTTGGTGGAATACCAATGTTAAGTTTGTTAGTGTAAATTAGCTTGTTAGATTATATGGATATTTGTGAAGAAGTGTAGTGAATGTGAAAAAGTTACTAGATTCCATTTTGAGAGGAAAAATGAAGGGGAGCAATAAGAGACGATGACTGGCTTGTAGTTGGGTGAGAAAATAGAGAGAAATGAGAGAAGGAATACTAGAAAACAAGGTTTGTACCTGGTGGAATGTTGTAGTTTGTTTGACACAACACAAGTTTTTGGGGAATGTAGAGACTAGAGAGCAGAGAGAAAACAGAGGTCTAGAAATACAGTAGTGTTCTAGGGAGAGGGAGGAAGAGAGAGAGAGAGAGAGAGAAACAAAAACGTTGAAGGAACACAAAGAATAAGAAGAAGCCACAAGAGAGTGTGAATGCGTTTGTGCTTGTTGTAGAGAGATAGAGAAATTTGATAAAAAAAATACGGACCTGAAAACTTGTAGTTGATGGAATGCCAGTATTTAGTTTGTTATGTTAGATTAGTTTGTTAGATTAGATAGCTATTTGTGCAGAAGTGAAGTGAATGTGAAAATGTTACTGGGTTCCATTTTGGGAGGAAAAATGAAAGAGAGCAATGAGAGACGATGACTGGGTTGTACTTGGGTGAGAAACTTGGGAGAAATGAGAGAAGGAATGCTAGAAAACAAGGCTTGTATCTAGCGGTATGTTGTAGTTTGTTTGGCACAACACGAGAATTTAGAAAATGCAGAGACTAGAGAGCAGAGAGAAAACAGTGGTCTAGAAATGCAGTGGCTTTCGAGGGAGAGGGAGGAAAAGAGAGAGGGAGAGAGAAACTAAAATGTTAAATGAACATAAAAAAGAAGAAGAAGCCAAAAGAGAATGTGCATGTGTCTGTGCTTGTTGTAAAGAAAGGGAGAGAAATCTGATAAATAAAGCAAGGACTTAGAAACTTGTAGTCGGTGGAATGCTAGTGTTAAGTTTGTTAGATTAGATTAGCTTGTTAGATTAGATGACTATTTGTGAAGAAGTGTAGTGATTGTGAAAAGGTTGTTGGGCTCCATTTTGGAAGGAAAAATGAAGGGGATTAATGAGAGACGATGACGTGCTTGTAGTTCGGTGAGAAAATGGGGAGAAGTGAGAGAAGGAAGCTAGAAAACAAGGTTTGTATCTGGTGGAATGTTATAGCTTGTTCGACACAACACAAGTCTTTAGAGAATGCAAATACTAGAGAGTAGAGAGAAAGCAGAGGTCAACAATTGCAGTAGCTTTCAAGGGAGAGGGATAAAAAGAGAGAGAGAGACACACACACACTGAAATGTTGAAGGAACACAAAAAATAAGAAGAAGCCAAAAGAGAGTGCGAATGCGCGTGTGCTTTTTGTAACGAGAGAGAGAGAAATCTGATAAAGGGAGCAATGATTTGAAAACTTATAGTTGGTGGAATACCAGTGTTAAGTTTGTTAGTTTAGATTAGCTTGTTAGATTATATGGACATTTGTGAAGAAGTGTAGTGAATGTGAAAAAGTTATTGGGTTCCATTTTAGGAGGAAAAAATGAAAGGGAGCAATAAGAGACGATGACTGGCTTATAGTTGGGTGAGAAAATAGGAAGAAATGAGAGAAGGAATGCTAGAAAACGAGGTTTGTACCTGGTGGAATGTTGTAGTTTGTTTGACACGGCACAAGTTTTTGGGGAATGCAAAGACTACAGAGCAGAGAGAAAACAGAGGTCTAGAAATGCAGTAGCATTCTAGGGAGAGAGAGGAAGAGAGAGAGAGAGAGAGAGAGAGGAACAGAGACGTTGAAGGAACACAAAGAAGAAGAAGAAGTCACAAGAGAGTGTGGATACGTTTGTGCTTATTGTAGAGAGATAGAGAAATCTTATAAAGAAAGTACGGACCTGAAAACTTGTAGTCGGTGGAATGCTAGTGTTAAGTTTGTTATGTTAGATTAGTTTGTTAGATTAGATGGCTATTTGTGCAGAAGTGAAGTGAATGTGAAAATGTTACTGGGTTCCATTTTGGGAGGAAAAATGAAAGGGAGTAATGAGAGACGATGACTGGGTTGTACTTGGGTGAGAAACTGGGGAGAAATGAGAGAATGAAGGCTAGAAAACAAGGCTTGTATCTGGTGAAATATTGTAGTTTGTTTGGCATCGCACGAGACTTTGGAGAATGTAGAGACTAGAGAGCATAGAGAAAACAGAGGTCTAGAAATGCAGTAGCTTTCGAGGGAGAGGGAGGAAGAGAGAGAGGGAGAGAGAAACTGAAATGTTGAATGAACATAAAGAAGAAGAAGAAGCCAAAAGAGAGTGTGCATGTGTCTGTGCTTGTTGTAAAAAGAGAGAGAGAAATCTAATAAATAAAGCAAGCACCTGGAAACTTGTAGTCGGTGGAATGCTAGTGTTAAGTTTGTTAGATTAGATTAGTTTGTTAGATTAGATGACTATTTTTGAAGAAGTGTAGTGATTGTGAAAAGGTTGTTGGGCTCCATTTTGGGAAGAAAAATGAAGGGGATTAATGAGAGATGATGACGGGCTTGTAGTTGGGTGAGAAAATGGGGAGAAATGAGAGAAGGAAGACTAGAAAACAAGGTTTGTATTTGGTGAAATATTGTAGCTTATTCAACACAACACAAATCTTTGGAGAATGAAAATACTAGAGAGTAGAGAGAAAACAGAGGTCTACAAATGCAGTAGCTTTCAAGGGAGAGGGATGAAGAGAGAGAAAGAGAGAGAGGGAAAGCAAAATGTTGAAAGAACACAAAAAAGAAGAAGAAGTCAAAGGAGAGTGCGAATGCGTGTATGCTTGTTATAGCGAGAGAGAGAGAAATATGATAAAGAGACCAATGATATGGAAACTTATAGTTGGTGGAATACTAGTGTTAATTTTGTAAGTGTAGATTAGTTTGTTAGATTATATGGCTATTTGTGAAGAAGTGTAGTGAATGTCAAAAAGTTACTGGGTTCCATTTTGGGAGGAAAAATGAAGGGGAGCAATTAGAGACGATGATTGGCTTGTAGTTGGGTGAGAAAATAGGGAGAAATGAGAGAAGAAATGCTAGAAAACAAGGTTTCTACTTGGTGGAATGTTGTAGTTTGTTTGACATAACACAAGTTTTTATGGAATGCAGAGACTAGAGAGCAGAGAGAAAACAGAGATCTGGAAATGCAATGACATTCTAGGGAGAGGGAGGAAGAGAGAGAGAGAGAGAGAGAGAGGAACAGAAACGTTGAAGGAACACAAAGAGGATGAAGAAGCCACATAACCGAGAGTCCCCTGTGGAGCTATCGAAACATGGGTGACATGGTTTGGAAAGAGACAGGAAAGTCCAAAATCTGCAACCATCACACAGAAATTGTTATCAAGAAGAATATTATTTGTTTTCACATTACGGTGGATGATAGTAGAGGCATTGAGATACTACAATGCACATGCAGTTTCAACAGCAATGTTCAATCTAATAGCCCAAGGGAGTGCACCAAGTTTGGCACGTTCATAGTGTAAATGATCAGCGGCCGTGCCATTGGGAATGTATTCATATACAATCAAGAGTTTGCGACTATGGCGAGAGGTACAACCATAAAGAGTTACAAGATTCTGGTGACGCAAATCAGCTAGGATCTTAACTTCATTCATGAAATGCTCAACTCTCTTGTAATTGTTTGTATATAAACGCTTGACTGCAACAGAACGCCCATCATGGAGCTTGCCTAGTTAATGAACATAAAGAATGTTATTCGGGAATTGACTATTCAAGCAGTTAATCTTAAGAACAAGGTTGTTGGCTCTTACCATAATATACAGTGCCAAAGGCTCTATCGCCAAGTTCTTTGGCAGCATCAAAATTGTTAGGGACCTCTTCAAGTTCAGAGTAATTGAAGATATGAACTCCGAGGAACTTATCTGCCTTCTCACGATCAGCCATTGAAGAAGAGGGATTAGAAGAGATGTTACGATAGGTGTAGGTTGAGAGAGCATGTTTTTTCTATGGTAATATACCAAGATCAATGAAATCATGGCCATTACACTCATGCTTCCCAAACCTACTGTAACGCCTGTCTAAAATGCAAGGGCAATAATCAATTTTGAATGGTAGTTTGATGAGGATGAACTTCTTGATTTTTCAACAAAATTTGTTTAGACACTGCATCAAAATAATCAGAACATATTGGGAGAGATATATTACCTATGATCACCTTCATTTGCTTATTTGGTTTTCTTGCTGTATCATTGAAGATAATAAAAAGTTAGAACATTATGACTTGAGAATCTAGCCTTCTGAAAAAATAACACTAATGGCCAACTCAAAATCTCAGAAATTAAGGAACTGAAAAAAACAAATAAATTTGTCAAAACTTGATTAATCAATATCTGTGTCAAGCTGCATTCTAAGTATTGTAGTGTAATTTCTAATTAAATGATTATTTATGGGGCTGAGATCAATTGTAAGAAAGCCCAATGTCGCGGTGGCAATAATTCAGTGCTCATCAAGATTTCATAAAAAAAAATAGTTCATGTTTAGGCCACTGTAAACATTTAGGATTTAGCCAATAGATCAAAATAGAGGAGATCGAGTTGGAGCACTCTTAAACTATGCAAAGAAAGGAGAATGTGTATAGCTTATGAACAGAATTTTTTTCATCACCTATAAAGATATTGATTGGGAATAGCAACTGATACCTGTCGCCCCCAGTGGGTTAATACTAGCGTACAAAAAATCGAACTGTGAAATCATAGCATATGGTCCGAGATTGCTAAAACAGAACCCAAAAAAATAAAAATGTTGCTCTGAAATAGATAAAGAAATAGGTGAAATGTGCTGGAGACTTACCATGATAACACGTCTCAGCATGAGGTTTGTCAGCACAAAAACAAACAAATTTATGATCTATGAATCCATAGTGACCACCACTTGCTTCAAAACTAGTACAATTATTTGCAGTCCAATTCACGAGGAATCTCATTTTCAATAATTCAACATAATTTGTTGACTAAAAATCTACCCCAGTTTCTTCATTTATGGGCACAAAAACAGAATCCAGGAAAAGTTGGCTCTCAACAATGCTTGCTCGTTAAACAAGCAAAAGAATAATGTGTAGAATTGCTAGCACAATTTATATGATACATGTAGTGATGGGAAGGCTTCTTGGTGGAATTGTAAAAGAAAAAAGTTTATTATGAGCAGAATCAAAATAAAAAAAAGAATGGAGTTCTACTAAGGATAAGGTTGTGAAGCGGAATTGGACATGTGTCATAGGCTACAGAGCGGGCTACCAGAAGTGAATTGTTCTCATAGAATATGTCTTTAATGATGCAATTCTCTAAAGGAAACATGAATATCGCTTCTTCTCCATGATTGCAGATAATCACAAAATTTGGGTCATCGCAGTAGTCCTTATGTTTGCCAGCAATGCAAAAAGGGTAGCTTATATTGAGGCAATTGCCATATATTTTAGGTGCATAGGCCTCAAAGTAGAGGTCAAGAGCAAGGGTGTGGTTGGATAAGGTTGTAAATATTGTAATGATGATGATGATACATTTGTGAAGAAGTGTAGTGAATGTGAAAAAGTTGCTGGATTTCATTTAGGGAGGAAAAATGAAGGGGATCAATGAGAGATAAGGATTGACTAGTAGTTGGGTGAGAAAATGGGTAGGAATGAGAGAAAGAAGATTAGAGAACAAGGTTTGTATCTGGTGGAATGTTGTAGCCTGTTTGACACAACACAAGTTTTTAGAGAATGCAAAGACTAGAGAGTAGAGAGAAAATAGAGGTCGACAAATGCAGTAGCTTTCAAGGGAGAAGGAGGAAAAGAGAGAGAGAGAGAGAGAGAGAGAGAGAGAAACTAAAATTTTAAAGGAACACAAAGAAGAAGAAGAAGCCAAAAGAGAGTGTGAAAGCGTGTGTGCTTGTTATAGAGAGCGGGAGAGAGAGAGAGAGAGAAATCTGATAAAGAGTGTAAGGACCTGAAAACTAGTAGTCGGTGAAGTGCCAGTGTTAAGTTTGTTAGATTAGATGACTATTTGTGAAAAAGTGAAGTGAATGTGAAAAAGTTGCTGGGTTCCATTTTGAGAGGAAAAATGAAGAGGAGAAATGAGAGACGATGACTGGCTTGTAGTTGGGTGAGAAAATGGGGAGAAATGAGAGAAGGAAGGCTAGAAAACAAGGTTTGTATTTGATGGATGTTGTAACTTGTTTGACATAACACAAGTATTTGGAGAATGCAGAGACTAGAGAGCAGAGAAAAAATATAGGTCTAGAAATACAGTAGCTTTCAAGGGAGAGGGAGGAAGGGAGAGAGAGAGATAGAGAAACTGAAATGTTGAAGGAACACAAAGAAGAAGAAGAATAAGCCAAAAGAGAATATGAATGCGTGTGTGCTTATTGTAGAGAGAGAGAGAAAAATCTGATAAAGAGAGCAAGGACCTGAAAACTTATAGTCAATGGAATGCTAGTTTTAAGTTTGTTAGATTAGATTAGCTTGCTAGATTATATGGTTATTTGTGAAGAAGTATAGTGAATGTGAAAAAGTTATTGGGTTCCATTTTAGGAGGAAAAATGAAGAGGAGCAATGAGCGACGATGACTGGCTTGTAGTTGGGGTGAGAAAATAAGGAGAAATGAGAGAAGGAAAGCTAGAAAACAAGGTTTTTACCTGGTGGAATGTTGTAGTTTATTTGACACAATACAAGTGTTTGGGGAATGTAGAGACTAGAGAGCAGAAAGAAAACAAAGGTCTAGAAATGAAGTAGCTTTCCAGGAAGAGTGAGGAAAGGAGAGAGAGAGAGAGAGAGAGGAACAGAAACGTTGGAGGAACACAAAGGAGAAGAAGAAGCCAAAAGAGAGTGAGAATGCGTGTGTGCTTGTTGTAGAGAGAGAAAGAAATCTGATAAAGAGAGCAAAGACTTAAAAACTTGTAGTCGATGGAATGTCAGTGTTAAGTTTGTTATATTAGATTAGCTTGTCAGATTAGATAACTATTTGTGCAGAAGTGAAGTGAATGTGAAAAGGTTGTTGGATTCCATTTTGGGAGGAAAAATGAAGGGGAGCAATGAAAGACGATGACTAGCTTGTACTTGGGTGAGAAACTGGGGAGAAATGAGAGAATGAGGGCTAGAAAACAAAGCTTGTGTCTGATGGAATGTTGTAGTTTGTTTGACACAACACAAGACTTTGGAGAATGTAGGGACTAGAGAGCATAGAGAAAACAGATGTCTAAAAATGCAGTACCTTTCGATGGAGAGGGAGAAAGAGAGGGAGGGAGAGAGAAACTGAAATGTTGAAGGAACATAAAGAAAAAGAAGAAACCAAAAGAGAGTGTGCATGTGTCTATGCTTGTTGTAAAGATAGAGAAAGAAAAATCTGATAAATAAAGCAATGACCTGAAAACTTGAAGTCGGTGGAATGCCAGTGTTAAGTTTGTTAGATTAGATTAGCTTGTTAGATTAGATGGCTATTTGTGAAAAAGTGTAGTGATTGTGAAAAAGTTACCGGGTTCCATTTTGTGAGGAAAAATGAAGAAGAGCAATGAGAGACAATGAATGGCTTGTAGTTGGGTGAGAAAATGAGGAGAAATAAGAGAAGGAAGGCTAGAAAACAAGGTTTGTATCTGATGGAATGTTGTGGTTTGTTTGACATAACATAAGTCTTTGGAGAATACAGAGACTAGAAAGCAGGGAGAAAACAGAGGTCAAGAAATGCGGTAGCTTTTAAGGGAGAGGGAGGAAGAGAGAGAGAGAGACAGAGAAACTGAAATGTTGAAGGAATACAAAGAAGAAGAAGAAGAAGAAGCCAAAAGAAAGTGTGAATATGTGTGTGCTTGTTGTAGAGAGAGAGAGAGAGAGAAATCTGATGAATAAACCAAGGACCTGGAAACTTATAGTCGCTGGAATACCAGTGTTAAGTTTGTTAGATTAGATTAGCTTGTTAGATTATATGGTTATTTGTGAAGAACTGTAGTGAATGTGAAAAATTTAGTGGGTTCCATTTTGAGAGGAAAAATGAAAGGGAGCAATGAGAGACGATGACTGGCTTATCGTTGGGTGAGAAAATAGGGAGAAATGAGAGAAGCAAGGCTAGAAAACAATGTTTGTACCTGGTGGAATGTTGTAGTTTCTTTGACATAACATAAGTTTTTGGGGAATGCAGGGACTAGAAAGTAGAGAGAAAACAGAGAGAAAACAGAGGACTAGAAATGCAGTAGCATTTTAGGGAGAGGGAGGATGAGAGAGAGAGAGAGAGAGAGAGAGCAGAACAGAAACGTTGAAGGAACACAAAGAGGAAGAAGAAGCCACAAGAAAGTGTGAATGCGTTTGTGCTTGTTGTAGAGAGATAGAGAAATCTGATAAAGAAAGTACGGACTTGAAAACTTATAATCGGTGGAATCCGAGTGTTAAGTTTGTTATGTTAGATTAGTTTGTTAGATTAGATGGCTATTTGTGCAGAAGTGAAGTGAATGTGAAAATGTTATTGGGTTCCATTTTGGGAGGAAAAATGAAGTGGAGCAATGAGAGACGATGACTGGGTTGTATTTAGGTGAGAAATTGGGGAGAAATGAGAGAAGAAAGGCTAGAAAACAAGACTTGTATCTGGCGGAATGTTGTAATTTGTTTGGCACAACACGAGACTTTGGAGAATGCAGAGACTAAAGAGCAGAGAGAAAACAAAGGTCTAGAAATGCAGTAGCTTTCGAGGGAGACGGAGGAAGAGAGAGAGGGAGAGAAAAACTGAAATGTTGAATGAACATAAAGAAGAAGAAAAAGCCAAAAGAGAGTGTGTATGTGTCTGTGCTTGTTGCAAAGAGAGGGAGAGAAATCTGATAAATAAAGCAATGGACTTGGAAACTTGTAGTCGGTGGAATGCCAGTGGTTAAGTTTGTTAGACTAGATTAACTTGTTAGATTAGATGGCTATTTGTGAAGAATGTAGTGATTGTGGAAAAGATTGTGGGCTCCCTTTTTGGAAGGAAAAATGAAGGGGATTAATGAGAGACGATGACGTGCTTGTAGTTGGGTGAGAAAATGGGGAGAAGTGGAGAGAAGGAGGCTAGAAAACAAGGTTTGTATTGGTGGAATGTTGTAGCTTGTTCGACAAAACACAAGTCTTAGAGATGCAAATACTAAGAGAGTAGAGAGAAAAATAGAGGTCTAACAATTGCAGTAGCTTTCAAAGGAGAGGGATGAAGAGAGAGAGAGACAGAGAGAAACTGAAATGTTGAAGGAATACAAAAGAAGACGAAGCCAAAAGAAGCCGCTGAATGCGCTGTGCTTGTTGTGGCGAGAGAGAGAGAAATCTTGATAAAGAGAGCAATGATATGGAAACTTATAGTTGGTGGAATACCAGTGTTAAGTTTGTTAGTTTAGATTAGCTTGTTAGATTATATGGATATTTGTGAAGACGTGTAGTGAATGTGAAAAAGTTACTAAGTTCCATTTTGGGAGGAAAAATGAAGGGGAGCAATAAGAGATGATGACTGGCTTGTAGTTGGATGAGAAAATAGGGAGAAATGAGAGAAGGAATGCTAGAAAACAAGGTTTGTACTTGCTGGAATGTTGTAGTTTGTTTGACACAACACAAGTTTTTGGGGAATGCAGAGACTAGAGAGCAGAGAGAAAACAGAGGTCTAGAAATGCAGTAGCATTCTAGGGAGAGTGAGGAAGAGAGAGAGAGAGAGAGAGAGAGAGAGGAACAGAAACGTTGAAGGAACACAAAGAGGAGGAAGAAGCCACAAAAGAGTATGAAAGCATTTGTGCTTGTTATAGAGAGATAGAGAAATCTGATAAAAAAAGTACGGACCTGAAAACTTGTAGTCGGTGGAATGCCAGTGTTAACTTTGTTATGTTAGATTAGCTTGTTAGATTAGATGACTATTTGTGCAGAAGTGAAGTGAATGTGAAAATGTTGCTGGGTTTCATTTTGGGAGGAAAAATGAAGGAGAGCAATGAGAGACGATGATTGGGTTGTACTTGGGTGAGAAACTGAGGAGAAATGAGAGAAGGAAGGCTAGAAAACAAGACTTGTATCTAGGGGAATGTTGTAGTTTATTTGACACAATACAAGACTTTAGAGGATGTAGAGACTAGAGAGTAGAGAGAAAACAGAAGTCTAGAAATACAGTAGCTTTCGAGGGAGATGGAGGAAGAGAGAGAGTGAGAGAGAAACTGATATGTTGAAGGAATACAAAGAAGAAGAAGAAGCCAAAAGAGAGTGTGAATGCGCGTGTGCTTGTTGTAGAGAGAGAGAGAGAAATCGATAAAGAGAGTAAGGACCTAGAAACTTATACTCGGTGGAATACCAGTGTTAAGTTCGTTAGATTAGATTAGGTTGTTAGATTATATGACTATTTGTGAAGATGTGTAGTGAATGTGAAAAAGTTGCTGCGTTCCAATTTAGGAGAAAAAATGAAGAGGGGCAACGATAGACGATGACTGGCTTGTAGTTGGGTAAGAAAATTTGGAGAAATGAGAGAATGAAGGCTAGAAAACATTGTTTGTATCTGGTGGAATGTTGTAGTTTGTTTGATATAACACAAGCCTTTGGATAATGCAGAGACTAGAGAGCAGAGAGAAAATAGAGGTCTAGAAATGTAGTGGCTTTCGAGGGAGAGGGAGGAAAAAAGAGAATGAGAGGGAAACAGAAATATTGAAGAAACACAAAGAATAAGAAGAAGCTAAAAGAGAGTGTGAATACGTGTGTGCTTTTTATAGAGAGAGAGAGAGAGAGAAATCTAATAAAGACAGCAAGGATCTAAAAACTTGTAGTCGGTGGAATGCTAGTGTTAAGTTTGTTAGATTTGATTAGCTTGTTAGATTAGATAACTTTTTGTGAAAAAGTGTAGTGAGTGTGAAAAAGTTGCTAGGTTCCGTTTTGGGAGGAAAAATGATGGGGAGCAATGAGAGACGATGACTGATTTATAGTTGGGTGAGAAAATAAGAAGAAATGAGAGAATGAAGGCTAGAAAATAAGGCTTGTATTTGGTGGAATGTTATAGTTTGTTTGACACAACACAAGTTTTTGGGAAATGCAGAGACTAGAGAGCAGAGAGAAAACAAAGGTCTAGAAATGTAGTAGCTTTCGCGGGAGAGAGAGGAAAAGAGAAAGGGAGAGAGAAACTGAAATGTTGAAGCAACACAAAGAAGAAGAAGAAACCAAAAAAGAGTGTGAATGCTTGTGTGCTTGTTGTAGTGAGAGAGAGAGAAATCTGATAAAGAAAGCAAGGACCTTAAAACTTGTAGTCAGTGGAATGCCAGTGTTAAGTTTGTTAGATTAGATTAGCTTGTTAGATTAGATGACTATTTGTGCAGAAGTGAAGTGAATGTGAAAAGGTTGCTGTGTTCCATTTTGGGAGGAAAAATGAAGGAGAGCAATGAGAGAGGATGACTGGCTTGTACTTAGGCGAGAAACTGAGGAGAAATGATAGAAGGAAGGCTAGAAAACAAGGCTTGTATCTGGTGGAATGTTGTAGTTTGTTTGACACATCACAAGACTTTGAAGGATGCAGAGACTAGAGAGTAAAGAGAAAACTGAGGTCTAGAAATACAGTAGTAGCTTTCGAGGGAGAGGAAGGAAGAGAGAGAGTGAGAGAGAAACTGATATGTTAAAGGAATAAAAGAAAAAGAAGAAGCCAAAAGAGAGTGTGAATGCGCGTGTGCTTGTTGTAGAGAGAGAGAGAGAAATCTGATAAAGAGAGTAACGACCTAGAAACTTGTAGTCGGTGGAATGCCAGTGTTAAGTTTGTTAGATTAGATTAGCTTGTTAAATTATATGGCTATTTGTGAAGATATGGAATGAATGTGAAAAAGTTGCTGCATTCCAATTTGGGAGAAAAAATGAAGGGGAGCAATGAGAGACGATGACTGACTTGTAGTTGGGTGAGAAAATTTGGAGAAATGAGAGAATGAAGGCTAGAAAACATTGTTTGTATCTGGTGGAATATTGTAGTTTGTTTGACACAATACAAGTCTTTGGATAATACAGAGGCTAGAGAGCAGGGAGAAAACAAAGGTCTAGAAATGTAGTAGCTTTCAAGGGAGAGGAAGGAAAAGAGAGAGGAAGAGGAAAACAGAAATGTTGAAGGAACACAAAGAAGAAGAAGAAGCCAAAAGAGAGTGTGAATACGTGTGTGCTTTTTGTAGAGAGAGAGAGAGAAATCTAATAGAGACAGCAAGGACCTGGAAACTTGTAATCGGTGGAATGTTAGTGTTAAGTTTGTTAGACTATTTTAACTTGTTAGATTAGATAACTTTTTGTGAAGAAGAATAGTGAATGTGAAAAAGTTGCTAGGTTCCGTTTTGGGGGGAAAAATGATGGGGAGCAATGAGAGACGATGATTGGCTTGTAGTTGGGTAAGAAAAAGAGAAGAAATGAGAGAAGGAAGGTTAGAAAATAAGGCTTGTATTTGGTGGAATGTTGTAGTTTGTTTGACACAATACAAGTTTTTGGGGAATGTAGAGACTAGAGCAGAGAAAAAACAAAGGTCTAGAAATGCAGTAGCTTTCCCTGGAGAGGGAGGAAAAGAGAGAGGGAGAGAGAAACTGAAATGTTGAAGCAACACAAAGAAGAATAAGAAGCCAAAAGAAAGTGTGAATGCTTGTGTGCTTGTTGTAGCGAGAGAGAGAGAAATTTGATAACGAAAGCAAGGACCTGAAAACTTGTAGTCGGTGGAATGCCAGTGTTAAGTTTATTAGATTAGATTGGCTTGTTAGATTAGATGACTACTTGGGAAGAAGGGTAGTGAATGTGAAAAAGTTGCTAGGTTCAATTTTGGGAGAACAAATGAAGGGGAGTAATGAGAGACAATGATTAGATTGTAGTTGGGTGAGAAAATAAGGAGAAATGAAGAAGGAAGGCTAGAAAAAAAGGTTTTTATCTGGTGGAATGTTGTAGTTTATTTGACATAACACAAGTCTTTGGGGAATGCAGAGACTAGAGAACAGAGAGAAAACAGAAGTATAGAAATGCAGTAGCTTTCGGGGGAGAGGGAGAAAGAGAGATAGGGAGAGAGAAACTGAAATATTGAAGGAACACAAGGAAAAGGAAGAAGCCAAAAGAGAGTGTGAATGCGTGTGTGCTTGTTGTAGAGACAGAGAGAGAAATCTGATAAAGAGAGTAAGGACCTGCAAACTTGTAATTCGTGGAATGTCATTGTTAAGTTTGTCAGATTAGATTAGCTTGTTAGAATAGATGGCTATTTGTGAAGAAGTGTAGTGAATGTGAAAAAGTTGCTGGGTTCCTTTTTTGGAGGAAAAATGATGGGAAGCAATGAGAGACGATGACTGACTAGTAGTTGGATGAGAAAATGGGGAGAAATGAGAGAAGGAAGACTAGAAAACAAGGTTTGTATATGGTGGAATGTTGTAGTTTGTTTGACACAACACAAGTCCTTGGCGAATGTAGAGACTAGAGAGTAGAGAGAAAATAGAGGTCTACAAATTTAATAGTTTTCGAGGGAGAGGGAGGAAGAGATAGAGGGAGACAGAAACTAAAATGTTGAAGGTACACAAAGAAGAATAAAAAGCCAAAAGAGAGTGTGAATGCATGTGTGGTTGTTGTAGAGAGAGAGAGAGAGAAATCTGGTTGTGGTTGTTCTATTTATTTTTAATAACAGCCCAGCAAAGTTCTCAATGTGGTAGGGGAACGAAAGCACTTTATAAAATCGGTGGTACACATGATTTTAAAGAATTTAAGAGGTAATAGTTTATTTATTTTTTCGACACTTTGGATGGATAACCCACCCAAAGTGAAAAAATTAGACATAAACCCACAAACTAATATATATATATCCACTCAAATAGAAAAATTATGTATAAGCCTGCAAATTAATATATATATGTATATAAATTAGTTTTCCACTTTGATATAAATAGTTGTTTTATTTTTTATAATAAACATAAAAAAACTACATAAATAAATGGTTCAGTACTTCAGAGATGATCTCTTACGAGTCTGACAATTGCTTCTCATCATATTTAGAGGGTGGTGCATGTCATTTAGGACTTCAAATTAATGGATTGTTATATTTATTACTGGCTCATGAGCCATACTAGAATTAGAGATTTTCACCTTATAATCTCTTTAACATTTCTTTTCTAAATATACTATATTTTGAAAATATAAATTTATATATATATATATTTAAAAGTTTTTACTTTACATTATTGCACAAGTGTTGAGTCTGATTTGGCAGCCTCAATAAATGTTACTTTGACCATCTTTAACTTAAATTGTTATGCTGCGTATTTATCTCTCATTTTTCATTTTTCTTTCTTTTTTAATTTAAAAAAAAAATGTCTTCTCTACCCCAAATATGAAATTGATGTGATAAAATTTTTTTAGAGAACGTGGAAATGAGTTTTTCAATTGCAAAACTTTTATATAAATACTGACTCGATTTTTCACTTTTTTTTTTTTAACCAATTAAAAGATTTGGATATGTATCTCATTCTCTCTCCTCTTAATTGTAAAATATAAATAAAGAGAGAGAAAGATACTTTTTTGAATATTTTAAAAGCATATTTTGCTTTTAATAATTGCATGGGAGAAGAAAACATACATTTCTATAATTTTTTTTCCAAAAGTGGATCCATATTAAAAAAAAAAAAAATTTGATATGTCAGAAACTCAAAAATGCATATTAGCATTGGAGATGCTGTAAACAAATCAATTTGTGAAAGTACTAAATTACTCTTATTGGCTCAAACTATGAAGAAAATCTTCCATGAAACACTCAATTAGCGTGCTATACTGATGGTAGTGTGACTTTCCTACAATAATGTAACACGTGACATTTCTCTTTCATAAAAAAAATTAATGTTAGTGTGATCTTATAATAATAACATGACACATGATATAATTTTTTAAATGAATATTTTCTAGTAAATGAGTAAAGACACCAACATTAATTTTCTATGAAAGAGAAATATTACGTGTAATGTTATTATTGAAAAGTTATACCACTATCGGTATAAAACGCCAACTAAGTGTTACATGAAAGATTTTCTCCAAACTATGATACACTAACAATGATTTATTACAGTAACTAATTGACTCAAGTTTAGGGTACACTAATACTAGCAAAAATTTATATGATAACATCGTATTAATTATATGGCTCATATTTATATATATAATATATATGGCTAGTTGATGGAGCAAAGGAGACGGACCGATAGACTTGCAACCCTAGTGGAAATATAGTGAAAATTTTCAAGCCGTACGAGAGTGGATGTAGACACACTACTAAACCACTATAATTTTCTGTGTTTTCTTTATTCTTCTTGCTTTATTATTACGTTTCTATTAGACAACACATCATTTATGAATGTTTATTATATACATGAGAGTTAACTTGTACCTTTCCTTAAAAAAAATAATAATTAACTTTTACCTTTGCGAGCAATGTTAACATCTAGAAAATTGAGAGGGTATATACAAATAAGCAATGAATGAATTAAAAAAATAATAATAATTTATTTTTTTATTGTTTACGGGTATTAATATATATGTATAAATTAACACTATCTTATTATATATAATATCTTCTTAAAATAAAAATGTTATATTGAAATTGAGATTAATAATATGAGAAACATTTATATTCCTATTGAATCGATTCTGAATTCAAATTATTTATTCTAATTCATCTCAAATGATTTAAATAGTAATAAAAAGTTTTTTAAGAAGAATAATAAAAAGTAATTTGAACTACTTTAGTTTTGTTTTTTCATTTTAAAATTTGACTTCTTTTAACAGTTGTTCCCTGTCTTCAATATCAACATTTCAATTACAAATTGTGTGATATTAACATAATAGAAGTACCTTACTCGAACAGATTAAAATTGAAGACTTTTCAAAACACTTATTATTTCAATTTTATTTAACATAATAATAATAATAATAATAATAATAATAAAACCAACAAATCAAAAAGAATATAGAAAAGATAACCGAACCAGAATTTGACTGGAAATATCCTCCACTTATTATCCTAAAAAAAAATTTTTCATTCCCACATTTGGCTCAGACATAATTAAAAAAAGAAATAGTAAAGACCATTAACAAAAATGGAAAAAAACAGAAAAAATAATTATATTTCGGTGACAGACAGCAAAAGCAAAGCAAAACCACCAACGAATCAAATAGGATATAGAAAAGACAACTGAACCGGAATTTGACTGGAAATATCCACCACTTAGTATCCTAAGAAAAAATTTCTCATTCCCACATTTGGCTTGGATATAATTAAAAAAAGAAATAGTAAAACCATTAACAAAAATGGAAAAAAACAGAAAAAATAATTGTAGTTCGGTGACAAACAGCAAAAGTAGAGCAAAACCACTTGCGTCTGATACGAACCAGGTCAGTGAAGCCCACATGATTCCATTTCTATCCTTAACCAAGTGGGCTCGAAACGGACTTTAAATTCCTCATTTAAATTTAGTTAAATTGACAGAAAAACAAAGATAAATAAAGAAATAAAAATTATAAAAATGTTGTAATATGAATGAATATCCACAATTATTTATTTTATTGGTTAAATTGTAATTGGATCATGAAGAGGTAATTTTCATTGGTTTAAACATTGGCAAAGCCAACAATTGTGGGTTGACAATTTGTTTGCCAATTTGTTTTGACAATTTGCATGCCAACTTGTTTTTGTGTATAAATAGATGTACTTTGTACTCAGTTGCGGAGAGATTCAATTCAAGTGTAGCTCCTCCACTTTCTCTCTCTCTCTCTCATATTCTTATATTTACTTTAATTCATTTCTTTTGGTTTACAACACTTTATTTCTTTTGATTTATAACATATCATCAGTACGATCCAGGTAAGTAAACAGATTCTCATTATAAATTATTTAATTACTGCACATATTTATTTATATACTATTATTCTTGTAACTTTGATTATGCTAACTCAATAAATGTACGGCCATGCTGACTCAATATATTGACTTCATTGATGCTAACATTATTTATTGTTATGCATTATATGTATGGCTCTGCCGACTGTATATGTGATTATTTTAACATTATTTATTGTTATACATTATATAAGCAACTCTACAAATTTTATTCATTATTATTATTATACATTATCAAAATTTGAAGTTCTGAACAAATTCAATCAAAACCTGAAATTCTAGATTTCAATTAATAGATTTTAAAGTCTTAGAGTTTAATTTATTAAACCTGAAATTCTAAATCTATAAAACCTAAAGTTATCATGAATTTAGACTTGAAATTCTAAAAGTATATATGAAATTTGTGGCAACCTAAAGTTTTAGATATATTCATAAAGGAATTATGTTAGTACACAATTTTATACTTTCCTAGAGGTAAGATACTTTTTTGCTTTATATTTTGTTATCATGATGTACTGACATGTGGTTCCTTTTATGAAAGAAGAATATGTCCATTCTTAAAAGGGAAGATGAAGATATGTGTATTGTCGACAGTGCAACCACACATACTATCCTTCAGAAGAAGAAATATTTCTCAAATTTATCAGTAACCAAAGTTAAGGTAAATACTATATCAGATCTTGCAAACTTAATACGAGATTCTGGAAGAGCTATTATCTTATCAATAAATGGTACTAAATTATGTATAAATAGTGTATTATACTGTCGGTTACTTTTTAGTTCCCATTTTAAGTAATAAAACCTTGTAAATATATGAATCGTATAGATGTCATATAACGGTTGCGGGATTGTCTCCACAGGGACATGAAAATAAATTATCAAGCTAGTTTTAGATGAAAATAAATAAATAAATAAAAATAAAGTGTGTTAGAATTCCGGATTCTACTTAGGTTTAGAAATTAATTATCAAAGTATTAGAGATTTATCAATTGTGTTTGTCGCTAGTTTATCACTAATTCTCTCAATACATTTCTTCCGATGATGCACAGGTTGGTGAGAGAGCGTGCTGGGGCGCGGTAGCTTTGACCCTTGCTCATTACAATGATCATATCTTTCTCTACGGACCTCTGATTCACAAACCGTCAATTTTTATGGTAACTAGACATCCATAGCTTTAATTTGATATGTTGTAGCTCACATAAATCAAATCGATGACTCCATATGAGCTCTCACAAATCAATCTATCTTTCATACTCGAAAATCCATGATTATGCCATTTTTTTCACAAGACCTAAACCCTATATTTTTTTAACTTGATTTCACATTAAATCCTTTTTAATTAAGCGTACACACCATTTAGAGATTTATTCCTTGAAAAACACTAACAAACACATAAAAAACACTCGAAAACCATAACAAAGATATAGATTTGAAAGTCTAAATCTTTAGTAAAAATATCCTTATCAATGGACAGTGAAGATGATGGATCGATCTGGACTCGGAGATGCACCAAAGATGGGGTTCCATCATGTGTGGGGACGATGCAGGTGGGTTTTCATTGCCAACGATGGACGTTAGCAATGAAGGCCCATATCTCCATCGTTGACTTCGATAATGAGAATGGTCCTCTTCTTTTTTTTTTTTTTTTATCCTTGTGTTTTTCTCAAATTTTATTTAATAAAATATTTTAAAAAAATTATCTCCACCGTCCATCACTCTTGATGGATGGTGGAGAAAAAGTTTTAACTATTTACTTTTTGATTTATTTAAAACTTTTTTATTTATCTTCACTTAAAAATTGTTTGTAGTTGGTTTTTGTATTTTTTTTTTCATTAGTTGTTGTCCATTGTCCATCTTACAGATGGACGGTGGAGATCCATTTGTTTTATTATTTTTTTTGAAAATTTTATTTTTTAAAGATTTTGATAATTTTTTGGTTTTTTAATTATTATATATATTTTTTGTCTTATTCATGAGCAAATTAGTCATTCGACTAAAAAGCTTGGTTAATTGTTAAAGTTGATGGAAATTTACTAATGACGTGGCTGTTTGGTGTAATAAAATGATAAATATCTTTTCATCTGTTTTTTGACAAACCTCGTGGGACGTTGTGTAATTACTTCTTTGAATAAATAGATAAAATCCCTTTCTAATTTACACTACTAGACAAAATAGCCCTACTATTAAGAACCTAGTAAGTAATTGGGTTCAAATCTTGTCAATATGAAGAACTATTAATCAAGAGTAGATGTATAATGATTATCATATTAATCTCTAAATATATTGACTTTTTTTTTATTTTTAAGAACCTAGTAAGTGATAGGATTTTATTATTATTATTATTATTATTATTTTTACTTTATGAAGAAATTATAGGATTATGATGATCAAATAATAATAGAATTGATCACTCGATACATCGAATTCAAAGACAAATTCCAATAATTTTAGTTCACTTGGTACATCGAATTCAACAATAAACCCAAACAATTTTAGTAGTGACTCATAAAGGTAACATTTTTTTTTTTTTTGAATACCACTTGTGATGGACCTAACTCGAGATACCATTTGTAATGATAGCGATCACAACCTGTGACTCATGAAAGTAACATTTTTTTTTTTGTTTTTCGAAACACCACTTGTAGTGGACACAACTCGAGATAGCACTTGTGGTTATAGTGACTACAACCTATGACATTATCAAATTTAAATGAACAATTTAAAATAAACGTCCTTTATTATCAAACTACATTATACGGTTGCATCAAATTATGTTATGAGGAAAAGTGTAAAATTTGTAAATCAATACAAAGATATAATTATTTCATACAAGTCCAAAGAAATTTGTCTCAAATTTGTCTTGATATACAAGTCATATGATTTTCTAACATAATTTATATATATATATATTTAATCTTAACTCATAAATTAAAAATGCTTTAGTTGGAAATTAAAATTTATGATGATTTCATAATCACTTATTAGTTGGAGATATTACACCATAAAAATTGGCATTTTGTCAAACCTGAATTCTATTGTCTGGGCCCAATACATATGGGCTCTTCCGACAAAAATAATCGATAAGAAATGTATTTCAGGCCCACATTATTAGCACCTTACCAGTGTTATATTAGTATCCTCATCTTTGGAAACTTTTGTACGGCAATTATTGGGATATATGTGATTAACTTAAAATTAACAAAAACTAAATAAATAAATACCGTATTTAAAACGTTGTAGAAGTCCGGGCTAGACTCATCATGACCTAGTGTTTGATTCATTTTGTGACAGGTTTAGATTAATGGTAGTTCATGAAAGCAATCTGTTGAATGCAGTTTGGTTTTTCATTCAACATGGTTCGACTTTGATTTGTTTGATCTGTTATTGGTTATGTATATTAACAATATGATAGTGAATAACGGTGCATAGCGATGGCCTGAAAAGATGGTGCAATTGATAAAATAGTATGTGCTTTAAAGATTAAAAATACAAGTCTGCCAATCCAGAATGAGAACCAAAATGACGGAATAATAGTAAAACCTGTTTTTTCTGATTTTCATCAACATCCATAGATAAACATTATTCTAAGCACTCCCTCCTCAAACCAACTCACCAACCCACTCTCTCCTTTTTCGTGAAGGATTACAACGAAATGGTTTCTATTTTTTTTTTTTTTTGGGGGCAAACAGAGCACTTCAGGTCTCTGTTTTGCTCTATTTTTTGTTTCTAACATGTTTTAGTAGGGTGTCGTGGGCGCAATCGTCACCTGCATTTTCCCGTGACATTGCGAGGAACGCGACATTGGAGAGCTTGGGGTTCTGCAACAAGTCTCTGGGGATAGATATGAGGGTGGCTGACTTGTTGGAGAGGCTGACATTGCAGGAGAAGAAGATTGGTTTCCTGGTCAAATGTAGGATTAGCAACTAGGAGTTGGTTTTACTATTATGTGTGTTTGTTACAGAGATGAGCTCATGAACATGAGTCTTTAATACAAGGATGGCGTACCATACCCCTTCTATACAAGAGTAAAAATGCGCCTAAACCAATGAGAGAATATTTCTAAATTACCAAACAACTAATGGGCAGAAAATATGTAGGCCACCAAAGCATCACCCCTAAAATTGGCAACTAGCCAACTAGTCTACTCTGGTTTACAAACTGCATCTTAATTCCACCAGAACTCCGATAAATTAATTAATATGGACTAAAAGTCAAACATATATAAAAAGTTTGCAGTGCCTAACTCCTAAATTTCTTATAACATCTATAAAAGGCTTGCAGTCACACTCACCCATTATTTTCCTCCATTATTTATTTCTCTTTTCTCTCCCCTTTCCTTGCCAGAGAAGTAAACAACTGCTCTCTCTCTCTCTCTCTATTTATCTCTTTTAAGTAGTAAATTACACCACAGTTAATTAAAATTAACTTCCCCAATGAGAAAGAATGCCAAATACAAAAATCTTAAGAACCAAAAGGAAACTGACCTTGCAGTTGTGCTTGTGCCTCGTAGGCACAAGGCACAGCCCTTGTGTTGTGTGTTGCAGGTCCTACACCCATGAGCAACCTTTCACCTTTAAATGTGTGTTTCCCCCCACTTTTGTATAGACTGTTTCCCCACCCACGTGTAGGTTGCTCTCTCCCGTATAAGAGCTACCCCCCGAGTCGCGTCCTATAGTTATATTTCATCTCGTCTTGACTAATCCTTCGGCTTGTACCAGCCATCAAACAATAAAACAAAAAAAGAGAAAGTAAACTGACCTTTGACTACACCTAGTTGTTGAGATGATTTAGAATGTCCTTAGTGGCTCTAGCCAAGGTTTGCCAAAGAATAATGAAAAAGACACCTTAAAACTTGCGAAAGTAGGTCCTAACCATATGCGCCACTCCTAGCTACAAAACTCTATATATATATAACCAATTTTAGAATGAATTGCAATGGACGCCTTTTGCATAAGCAAAGACTAAAATGCATAAAGATGTATTTTAGTCACTGCTTATCAAAGCAAACCCATTTCTACTTGATCTAGCAAGTTGCTCTGAATGAACCAAAAGCACTATATAATGGTATAATTGTCAAACAAGAAAACAAAATAATTTTTGAAACTTACAGGAAGCCACCAACAAGCAATAAGAACTCCCACAGAATAAATAGTTAGTATTAAGCAAGACAAAAGGTAGGGAAACTTGCAGGATAAATAACATGGCCATATTAGAATACCACCGCATAAAAAAGATCACAAAACATAAGACAAGAAAAGGCATAGAAACACCAATTAGTGGATACATAAATTTCTCCATTCCAAACCGAGCCATATCTAATAGAAGCATAAATTTCATGGCACAATAATAACAATAAGTGCACTTCATGTGACTCTTTCATTACTTCAGAGCTCACAGGTTATTGTGTTTTTGTTTAAATAGAGTGGGATAACAACATTGTGCTATATGATTGTTATCTTAAATATTAACAGTTAGGAGTATTGCTATAGTCAAGTCTTTTGATTGTGTTAATTTAATTAGGTGAGGTAGGTTCTAGCAACCTTCTTATGCAACAATTCCTTGGTATTAGTTGTCCGGAGGATGACTTGCATTAATTAATTATAGTGACAGAAATCAAATTTTCTAGGTCCACTAAATATATATATTTGTATGACTATGTTAATTCTTTTATTAAATCTTACATATGATGCATTTTTTAAGCACATCAAAGTTTTAATAGAATCCATTATAATCAATTCACTTTGTATAAATTAACTGCACAAATAAGATATATTAGAATTTATATGATATTTGATCGATTATAGTAAAAGATAAAATAGATATATGTCATCATGAGCAGGCTATGCAAATTTTTTTCATTGTAGTATTTCACAAAAAATAAAAAACTCATTACACATATATATGTGTGTGAAATGGCCATCAACGATATCCTTAAATTGTTGACTTCAAGAAATCAAGTGGTTTCTTTTTGGCAAATTTCTGAGTTTAACATGTGGAAAACAACCAACTTTTAGCTACCACTATCAGTTCGCTCTCTCTCCTTGAACAATCTTTAAAACAGTGGCCCTGATTGTCCATTTTCAAGAATTGAAACATATGAACAATTTACTAACTAGCTGTAAGAACCTCAAATGTGAAAAGCCTATAAAAGACTTCTAGAGAACACATGCTATTATTAATAATTAGATAACTGCATTCAATCACATCATGTTAAATATAAGTTAGTTTAAAAAAACACAATTATGTGGGTAAATTGTAATATGGGCTGCTAATAGATATTGTGTGGGCAAACGACTCCGAGGAACCAAATTTAAAATTCCGGCCTCCCTGACTTACTAATCACTATAAAATAATTTGGAACCTAATCAATTTTTTTTTTTTTTTAATTTTTTGTTTTAAGTATTTGCTCTAACAAATAGTTGAAAAAAAGTGACGAGAAAAATAATAAGCTGATGCAGGAGGTTGTTGTTTTTGTCTTTTAAAGTGGGGCTGAACTACTTACTATATGGCTACTGTCAAGCATGGACTAATGAACGAACGTGTTTTATATAAAATTACCCTCTATATAAATTGAAAGCAAAATAGAAACAATTACTTGAATGAGGAAAAGACGAACAAAAAGAGAGTGTAGCACAAAGGGAGAGATGACTCTAACAATAGTTGTGACATGACAAATCAGTCTATTTTCGAGCAATTTTGACAAAAGTAAAAATCATTAACAGAAGCAAAAAATGCTAAAAAAAAAAAAAAGAGGTCGGCAATTTTGAATTTATTATGAGCTGAAACTTGAATTTTTTTGGGTGAGTTTACAACTTGCTTATGGCTCCTTGATAATCTTTTAAAGAATGTTTCTCCCAGCTGCTCTTGGCTTGCTAGGCTTTAACTTATGTTTTTATATAAATTTATTTATTTTTTATTCATTATTTAAACTTGACCATCCTTTTAAGTTTGGTTGTCTAGGGTCATGGGCCTCGACAGTCTAGCCCAATCCATTTGATCATAAAGCTTCAATGCCGACTTGGCTTAAGGGTCCAGGCTTGGGCCGCCCAACCAATAATTTGATACTCTAAGTTCCCTAAGTAAATAAGTTGTATCCTTGAAGCGGAAAAAATATGTGTAGGGAGCCTTTGTTGAGCTCCACTTAAAACATTATATAATTGAGTAGCGATATTAACAGCCCTCAAAAACCGTATCTGCACCCCCCCACCCCCCTCCCCCCAGCCCCAACAAAAATTAAAATTGAAATTTTCAATATTGCCCCTGGAGTCTTCACCCAAAATCACTTCCCGTTTAAAAATGTATCTGCACCCAAGCTGGCGTCTGGCGTGGACTGAAAGAGTTTGTGGAGGTGGTCTCTCGCCAAGGTTTCTCATCATTGACGATGGCTGGCAAAGCATCAGTCGTGATTGTAAGAACTTGAATGAGGATACGAAAAATCTAGTTCTGGGTGGAGAACAAATGACTTTCTGGATGCACAGGCTTGATGAAGGTGAGAACAAATGACATCCCGAATGCACAGGCTTGATGAAGGTGAGAAGTTTAGAAAATAGGCTGGGTCCTTGTTGGGTCCTAACTCTCCTTCGTTTGATCTGAGCAAGCCAAAGTTGCTGATTAATAAGACGATTGAAATCGAAGTTGCTACCAAGGAGTGTAACAAGGAGTTCAAGCTGGTGCTGCTGATCTTTCTGGGTTTGTTTTAAAGATCAGTTAAAGTTGCAAAAAGAGCTGGAGGAGATGTTTGTCGCTGAAGAGGGCAATATTGGAATTTTAAATATTAATTTTTGTAGGGGGTGCAGATACAGTTTTTGAGGGGTGTAAATATCGCCTCTCTATATAATTTTAAATAAAGCCCATTCATAAGAAACCCTAATTTCACACCATGTAAAGAGCGGCCACTTAGCATCGAATCATTTGAAAGTTCCACTAGGGTTCCATGAGAGAGTAAATGAAGTATTTTGCTAACCTCACCGTAGTTGTCCCCTTGAGATTAGAATTGTCTCTAGTGATCCTTTTTTGTTCATCTTCTATAATCGAGTGTTTATACAACAAAATCGAAAATCGAGAAGAAAACGTTGAATCATGAAGAAGCCTTTTATGGTGATTGGAATATGCTTTAAGTGCAAATCATAAGACGATCAATCTAGAATTGATATTGTTTATTGGTAAGTCTTTGCTACCTATATGATTCTTGAAAGCAATACATTTAATTAGTTGGTTGGAATTTTCTTTTTATATGCAAAACACATAATGCTTCATAGAGAGTGGTTTTTTTTTTTTTTTTTTTGGAGCTCAATAACTTTCTTAGATCTGATTAAAACCTCCACCAATTATAATAATAATAATTATTATTATTATGTATGTTTAATTTGCATAAAGAAAAAGATCCAAAGGTTTTCTTTGCTTACACATAAAATAAATAAGTTTTCATTGTTGAGTTATGATATGGATCATTTTTCCCTGATAGAATTAGGGTTATGGTAGTAATTGTTGACATCTCAATCATGGCTTGTTCATATTTCATAATGAAAATACATTAGGATCTCTTTTTTTTTCCCCCAAATCCCCACCTTGATGTGTTGTAAATGAATTTATTTATTTATATTTATTTTTTTATAACTCCTATTTATTCTAATAGGGTTTAGTTAATGGTAGTGATTAGGTGGTTTTGAGGTTGGATGGAAGGATTCCTTCCCTTGAATAAACCGACATGTTGACATCTGTAGTCTAGATCTCAATTATGAATGTATTTTAATTTACATATTGTTATTATAACTGAAAAGTTTGATATATATGTATATATATATGTTGGTTTTTAATTTCAGATTTGGTAGTTTAAAAGGTACAAATTTTATTTTTATATGTAATTTATGATAAAATAATCAGTGGAAAGACTTTTCTATACCTATAACACTAAACAAAATAAATAAATAAATAAATAAAATATTGAGTTTATGTAGGTAATTACTCATGAAATTATTAGGATGTACAAATGCTACTTTTCTACTTGGTATTTTATCAGAAATTGGATGGTACAAAAGTAAAGTTGGTTTCTAAACATTTATTATTATTATTATTTTAAAAAAAGATGAAATAAGTTTAGCCGTTCTAGTAATCAATGTCCAGTGTGATTAGTATGGGAATTTGACATACATTATTTGAGGGTATTATAAATATCGCCACTCTTATGTAATACCCATGAATTAAATTAATGGGTCCAAATACATTTACATAAGTTGAACGACAATATTTACATCTCACCAATGTTGGTGATTATGTTTTTGAAAAGTTTTTTTGGATTACATCATTAATAATTTACCACATTAGGAGATTTGATTCTAGAATATGTTATGTAATCTTGCTGTATTAAAAGATTTAATCATTATTACATTATCCAAGTGATATATTTTATACTCTAAATATATATATGTTGTGACCATCTTAAGATATTTCAATAGTTGATTGCTTAAGTCTCCCTCTCTCTCTCTTTATATATATATATAGATGCTAAACAACTCAAATCGTGTTCACTGCGTATACAGACCAATAACCTAAGAGTAATGCTAGACTTCTTAAATATTTTATCCAAATCTATGCTTAAATGATGTGACATGTGAGTTGTTAAGATCTTGTATATCATGAAATAATATGATAATTAATAAGATTTTAAAAATTCATATGTTACATTATTTGAACATGTATTTGGATAAAATTTTTGAGAAGTCTAGCATTATTCATAACCTAATAATAGAAAATTGAATATATTTTTTAAGTGAAGTATATTATCATTAAAATGTATCCATTCACCAATTATTACATAATTGGTTTCAATGCAAATACATTAGAAAAAAATATGAAATGTAGCAGTACTTATGTATATATTTGATGCGAGAATTTTACATTTTAAGATGATTTACCAATCGAAACTTTCTTTTCTTTTTCTCACATCAAATGAAACCTCTTTTTACTGAAAGAATATTCAGTTGTTTTAGTAAAATATCCTAATATGGTCACTGGATTTATATATTTAGTATAGAATTTATTATTTTGGAAAGTGTAATGATTGATAAATCCAGTTTAGATCTCATTTCTATTAAATAAATCTCCTAATATGGTAAATTATTAATGATGTAATCTAGACAAAATATTTCAAATGCATAATTACCTTGTAAACATATTCCTATCCCTTTGGCTCTTCTCCTATATAAACCTGTCACCTTCTACCCACATTTTCTACAGCAATTCAGCAACTTAAAGCGTGTAAAAATTCCTTCGTTTTTTTGTTTTTTGTCTTTTTTTTCATTTGTATTATAGAATTTAGCATTTCTTTCTCGAAACCATAATGTGGGAGACTTGCATATGCCCAACTCTCCTCAATGTGATGTACATCAAGGTTGTTGTTCATGGCATTTCAAAGAAGGGTGAAACTTTGGCTAACACATCCTGTCAAAAACAAGAAGGGAGGGATGCAAGAAAGTCCTCGTCTTGTGAAAAGCATGAAGGGTGGATGCTTGAGAGTCCTCATCCATGCATTCCACTTCAACTGGATGATTGGCCAATTTCAAGAAGTTTCGATTACATGTATTATTCATTCTGTTATCTATAGATGTCATGTAATGTGATAAAATAGAAAAAATAATATGCATCAATATATATTCTTTCTTTGTAATTGTAGAGAACATTGTTCCATTATAAATTGCTTATGTTATGTCTATCATGTATGAACTAATTAAATCGTATATTTAATTTATTTATTTGTGTAAGTTATATTGACCAAATTTCTTAAAAGCTCTAATAAGTGCTTCCCAATTGCCATTAACCATTTATCATTGCCCATACATTATCAGAAGAATCCACAGTAAATCAACTCTTCGACTTCAAACAAGTTCTAACAAACCAATTCAATCTGCAAAGACAATCTGACAAGAATGTGCAGAGTTTATAAGATAGCCAACCTAAAAGACAAACCGAAAAGAACTTCCAACAGCAGCTGACTCCCCAAATCTTTAGCTTTGATACCGTGTGAATGCAGTTCAAATACAATACAAAGAGTAGAGAAGAATAGCCATGAAATATAATTTTAAATTGGTCTTTTAATGCATTGAAATCAGTCCAATAGCATTACAATGGAAATTAAAATTAGCCCAATTGAATAAAAATGGAATTTTAGAAAAAGCCCATTAGTTTAAGTGGAGGCCCAAACTGATATGGACCGACCCGACCCGACCCGATTGATTCGGTCCATGGCGGTATGTACTATTGATTCAGGGTCTGAAAACTGACTCAACCCGACCTGTGCTCATCCCCTATATACTTAGGGGTCATTTGTTTTTATCACTTCTATTAAATGATCGTTGTTTGTTATTTTTTAAATGTTCAAACCATTTAAAATCACCCAAAAATCACTAACAAAAAAAAAAAAAAAAAACTACAATTTCTAACTTTTAACTGAATGTCAAATCATGTAATGATTTTTTAAATGTATTATTTCAGATCTATCATTCTCAAAACAACATATTTCCAAATTTATCATAATTTTATATTATAACGATTCATTTTGAAAGTAATTAATGAAATATTACAATTACTAAAATATATATTACTTTTCAATTTCAACTTTTGTTGTAATAGTACTTCAACTTAAAAACATTTTATTTGTTTTTATTTAAATATATAAATTTAATTTACCTTATTATAATAATTTATTTATGTATGTATAATTTTCAAAAAAAAAAATTACTTTACTATTATAATGAATCATATTTGAATAAAAATATCATTAATATATACATAAAAATGTTTTAGTATTTATTAAATAATTTATTATAATTATTTGTATTATATTAAATGAAGTTACATAACAACTGATAATAAAATGATATACATGTCAAATTACTAGTTTTCAGATAATTTTAATTTTAAAAAATAAACAAGATTACTACACATTTAGATGTAAAGAAAAAAAAATAAACATGTTATTCAGATTTTAGGTTTCAGTCACTATTGAATCTTTAGTTTTCAGTAAAACTATTTAGTTTTCAAATAAAACAACAAATGACCTTACTTAGCTTGCAAAACCCATGTTTGAATATAGGCTACAAAAGGCTATTGGAAACATAAAAATGACAGCTATATATAATCTAATTACAAGAAAGAGGAAAAACACAAAAAGTCTAAAACATCCTAAACTAATGAGTAGATATATATATATATATATATATATCTCTCTCTCTCCTAATAAGTGTATATATATATATAATTATATAGACACTAACAATCCAAACCATTGCTAAGGATACAGTTGCACCATCGATCATAGTATGCAAGACTAACTACAACTAAAGCTAAGGGGAAACTCTAAACCGTTTATACTAAAAAGGTTCACTACCTGGATGTGTAGCTTAATGGCGACTTTAATGGGAACTTCAAAGGAAGGAATCTCAGATGGTTGAATATATGCAAACCATGAAAAAGTCACCATTGATGCCCTGACAATGATTGGCCATCCATTGCGAGATTAAGAAATGTTGCTTATATTCTTAATGGTGTGGTAAAAAATATCAAGGAGTCGATTGCAAATATTTGAGCTTGTGACACTCCTGGAATTTGAAGAACTTCATGACAAACTCTTAGATCATGAGACATACTTGAAATTTGATGACCCAAAAGAAAATTTATATACCTTTTGCTTTGTTTAATCAAAGGACTAGCAAACAGAAAAGCAAGGATGCCAAGATAATCAAAGTTAGTTTTCCAATAAAGGACTGAATTTATTTATTTATTATTATTATTATTATTATTATTATTTTATTGTGGTGGGGGAGGAGAGATTAAATTTATAAAAAACTACTCATATCTTCGATAAGGATGATATTTGAACCCTTGACCTTTTAGGATCAAAAGAGGTGCTCAACCATTCCTATCAAGAGGTGGTGTGCAAAATATATGTTATGATGGGGTATTGAACCATAGTGATATAGAGAAATGAAGGCCAAATCTCATGCCACCAAAAAAATTTTATGAAAATCCAATAGGGAACCAAATTACAATAGCATCAAGTATAAAAACATTCAGGGTAATAAAGGAGTCTTACAAGGAAATCAAAATTTCTAACATAATCAAATTCCTTTGAGTAATACTAGGTTTCTCAAATATTTTATTCAAATTCATCTCCAAATGATGTGGTGTGTAAGTTGTTAATATTCTATTAATTATCACATCATTTCATGATTAATAAGATCTTGACAACTCACATATCATATCATTTAAGTATGGGTTTGGACAAAATATTTGAGAAGTCTAGCATTACTCAATTCCTTTAGTCCAAATCAATAGTACCAACAACAACCTTGGAGACCCTACTCTAGTATGCCACACAACCAATGATTTTTCCCAAGCCCAACTATGTACTCCATTTGCCTCGAGCCAACCTCATAACTAGTAAGAACTCTTCCAACAAATGTCAAATGGGTCGTAGACCACATAATCTCAGGCCTTCAAAACTCTTTATTCATTTCAAGTATGATCGTATAAAAGATATTACGTTAGGGGACGGTAATTGAAAATTTGCTAATTTTTAATTTCTGAGGCTATCCAATCATATAAAGCACAAAAATAAAATCACTCTAAAGACACTACGACAAAACAGGTCAATCATACTGAGCATTGCCCGGTATGGTTGACTATCCCTACTGAACGGGATGCCCAGTATGGATACTATTGGTATAGTTAATGTAGTATCCATACTGGGCATAGCTCGATATGGATACACATATCGGATGTGGGTCTACCCATGAGTCAACCCGTTGATATGATTATCCACATTGGGCTGCTTGGTATGGATAATCATATCTATTGCCCGGTATGGGTACTCATTTTATTATTAAAAAATATATATGCATTTTTACAAGAAAATATATATAATTTTATATTACTTGAAAATGTTATTAACAACATAAATATTATCCATACTGGGCCATTAATGCCCAGTATGAATAATTAAATTTAATTTTTTTAAATAAGATAAATATTATCCATACCGATCCATTGATGTCCGGTATGAATAATTGACATTCTTTTTTTTTTTTTGTTTTTTTTTAATAATAAAGTATGTTATCCATACCGGGCTTTAAAAGCCCAGTATGAATAATTCAATTTATTTATATTTTAAATTAAAAATGGTTTCCATACCGGGCCATTAGTGCCTGGTATGGATATTCTGGAATGAATAGCTTGTTTTGTTGTAGTGAGAATATTAAAAGTATGGGCATGCTATGGAAAAAAGCACGAGTGCAATGCAATCCTAATTCATTTAGAAAGCTAAGAATTTGCATCTGTTTACATGCACTCTATTTGATTCTTAAATTCCAATAATCTTTTCAGAATCTGAAACTTTAACATAAACACGGACAAAAACTCAAGTACATAAAAGAGCATTTCATCACGAAATAAAGTCATTGCAATTTATTTTTCCTCCGACAGAGAAGGCGTCCTTCACTTGGAACAATAATCACAACATCACATGATTTGGTTATTGTGATGAAATGGATGTAAATTACAACTCGGATTATCTTCCTAAAATTGGTGCAACTTTAGAGGTTTTAAGCTTAGAAGTAATTGTTGATAACATCATTGAGAATCCTATTGATGATGGGATATATAAAACAACTTTGGTGCTTGTTACAAACAAGGAAGCAATAACACTTCATAATTGTTTGTTTCAGTTTAAGAATTCGACTCAAAGATGTAGGTGTATTAAGAAAAATTAGAGATGAGGTTCAACTAGATTTGAATTTTAAGAAAAAACAAGCAAGAGTATAGTCATATTTGAAGAAAATATGATAGTAAATTATTTTTGTAACTTCAGCAAATTATTAATTTATTATATGAATTGGACCTCGTATCTACATAGGAGTATTTTGAGAATTATTATCTTATCAATTTATTGAAATTATTAATTTTTCCCATTCACTCAAGTGGGGAGAAGAAAAATCATTATATTATAGAGATTATTAATTTATTTAGCATAATATATATATATATATAACCTCTGCATTTTAATATTCGATAAATTAATAAATTATTAATCTCTACACATATATAAAATATTATTATATTATAGAAATTAATTTTATATGTGTGTGTTTGTTTATTAATACTCGATAAATTAATTTTATGTGTTTTTTTCTCCTTATTATAGAAATAATTGTCTCATAGTTGTCTCTCATTTATGAGAATAAAATTCTAAGTTGTATGATTAATGTTTGATTTCGATAGATTCGACGAACATTTTGTTCATTTGATGTCAACTTTAGAAAAAAAAAAATCAATCATGGATATAATTAAGAATGTGAAAATATCCGTTGTTTGTTAATTTATTAAAGTGTCTAGAATGTGGTAAATCTTTAATTCAACCCAACAAACGCTATTTTTTTCTTTCCAATATGCGCCGAAATTTAGTCTTCTAGTACGTTCTTTCCAACTTTTAACATACACAGGTCGTTCTCCCAATAACTTTTCATAGGTACCTTTATTTATATTTAGTCAAACAAACATTTCAATATATTTAAAATGTTAGGTTTTATAAAATTTCTTGCAACTTAAATGAAAAATCAATGTGCATGCTCATCTAATAGTATGTGTTTAATATCTTCAGTCAATGCAGATATAGTGTTTAAGATTCAATCGCTATAGCTACACTATAAATGGTATCTAAAAAAATGAGTAATGTTAGGGTATGTGAGATGATGTAATTATTAATGTGATGTTAACAATTCACATAACATGACATTTGGATAGGGATTCAAGTAAAAAATTTAAAATGTATAGCATTACTCAAAAAATATATATATGTTTAATCATGAAAGTGAATATAATTGACTTCATAATTAAGTAGCATAATTCATGTAAAGACGCAAGCCTAAAATCTCATCAATGCCAATGTCAGAACACAGACACAACCAACCTCGCAACTCTAGCTCTCTCCCCTTCACTCCAAGAAAAATATGGCTGAAGCAATTATCTCTTAAACTGGTGAAATTCTACATTGGTAATTTCTTATTCCATGTACATTTCATCAGCTTATACATGGAATTGAGTGTGGCACTAGCCAACCAAGTGAGGAATACGGAATAGCGTTGACGATGCACCACTCCATCTTTGATCTTCTTTTTGCCGAAAGCAAATATTAATAATGAACATATACCTGACTTCACCTTGTTGATTACTTTGTAATTAATACTCACTACTCAACCCAGCGAGTAACAAGTACTCGATTTGACCGTTGATCAATGGTTAACTTATTGACTGATGGTCAAATTTATTGAAAAAAGTTCATAGGATCAAAATACAACTATATGATCACAAAATATTATAAAATTTATCTCATACAATCTCAAAAGCTACTTTAGCATGATCATATAATTACAATATACTAGATGCCTTAAAATTTTGACAGCATAACTGCACTTTTTTCAACAATTCCACCATATAATGTACAAAAATAACAACACTTCAAATTTATATTTTATCTCAACTACCTAGGATCTCTAGTCCTATCAATTTTGAACACAACCAATATCATATATAACATAGAAATAATAACATAGTTAACCAGTTCATTGGTTATGCCCAAAATATCATCTTTGGCTAAGCAATTGCCATAGTATAACTTTAATGTATCGATCTCATAAAGAAGTTAAATATCAAGAAGAATTCAAAACAGTAAGATTTTAAATATATATATATAGAGAGAGAGAGAGAAAGAGAGAGAAATTAAAGGGAGAATTACTTAAGGATTTTTAAATGGGGAATGAATGAAACAAACTATAAACAAAAAAAAAAAAAAAAAAAAATTGATAATAACCAAATGTTTGAAATTAGATATTTAGTATGATATGTAAGACTAAAATGCAAAATAAATATAAAATTTACCTTGAAAGTGGTAACAGATGTCCGTTCCTCCATGATGGTCCGAACAAGGCTATCATCTCCAGGCTGTAATGATGGGTCTAGAACAACTTTCACATCACCAGCCTGATCATCATCATCATCATCACCTTGATGATATGGTGGTGGGTGACAGACATTCTTATCCATATCAGTACTCTCATCATTGTCATCATCATCTTCTTTTAGGTCATCCTGGCCATCAGAAGACCGCTCGACTCTTAGATGAGCTTCCAGCCTTGCCTGTCCCTTCTCTAGCCTTACTCGAACCCTCTCTAGCCTACTTAGTCTCATGTCATATCTCTTTAACAACTCATCTTGTGATGTCAACAACTCTATGACACCAACCATCTATTTTTTGAGACTCAATAGGATCTTAACGATGTCTGTTTGCGGCTCTTACAAAAAAAAAATGTTAACAAAACAATTTCAAACAAACGATTACACTTTGTACAATTATTTTACAAAATCTCCCTTATTTTATGCCTATTCAAGAAGTATAACATGCATTTAAAAAATTATACTTCGTCTATTATGTTTAGAGACGCAATCTCTCTGTCCAACTCCATGTTATTACACAACATGTCTACAACTTTTCTATTTAATAAAATTGATATTCACATGAGAATGAAATAAATTAAATAATAATATAAGATTCATACCTAAGGATGAATGAGAGGGTCCAAGCTCAAAAAATGACAACACCACTCAAAAAATGCAATTAAAACTCAAAAAAAAAAAATTACAAAATGAAGCCAACGGTGTTCAAATGGAGGAGGTGGTTGGCGTCGATAGTGGTCAACAACATTCGGTGAAGGAATGTGAAGGGTCGACGATGGTTAATTGAAAATTGGGTTTAAGTGGGTTGACACTTGGGTTTAATTGGGTTGAAAATGGTTTCAATACCTTTACATATGTGAGGATATTTTGCTAATTATCCATTCATTTTGTTTTTTGTTTTTTGTTTTTTTTTTTCTTTTAACTTTAACTGATAAAGGTATATAAGTAAATTTGTGGTGGGGGCAATTTGGTAAACTTGGGTATATGGTGCAATTAGTTTGTTTTAGGGGGTGAAAACATAATTATTTTGTGAAAATGGCTAAAAACGAATTTTACTTTTCAATGATGGTATTTTTGTAATTCCCACTATAGATAATTATAGGAATGGTATGGCTTGAAAAGTGTGAAAGTTTCATTCTTGATGGTTTCAATGGAGAAGAGGGAAAATTTTGGTAAAGAAAACATTTGGATCTGTTGGTAAATTGTTAGGTTTAATGTGATTTGATGATCGATAACATTCATTTCATTACAAAATAAAAAAGAGTAATATTATACTATCCAAAAATTTACTCAAATTTATTGTCTAAATGATATGACAAGCTTATGTGTAATTATCATATCATCAATACATTATTCTAAAATTAATGTGATAGTTACAAAGCATTATTCAATAAAAAATAGTTAGATCTTAAAAAGATCAATATACCTAGTATTAAGGAATGGGAAGGAAACAAAATAAGGAAAATAAATCTAGATCATCCAATATTCTAATATACACACATCTCATTAGATCTTAGAAAGCTCAACATGGCTCAGCAGAGAGAATGAGAGAATACAATAAAGGATCCTAATCCCTTATTTGGAGGAGTTAACACTATACTTAAAAATGACCTTGAAGTTTTTGGTTTAAATTTATTTGAGTTGTATTAAATCTTCTCTAAAATTAAGGGGAAAAAAAAAAAGAAGAAATCAATGAGTTTAAATCTTAAAATTTAATATATATATTTTTTCTTTATTCCTTTTTTGTATTTATAGGTAGTCATAAATGTATTAAATTTTCATACGAAATCAAAAAACATATACCGTTACAGTCATTACATAGTTAGATTTCCTAAGTGGGATGTCAAATCATATTCATATTATTATATATGAATCCGAGAGAAATCCATTTAATCTTTGTCTTTTACAAGATAAAATGTATTTAATTAAAAAAAAATTAGGAAATATTCATATTGTCATACTAATTTAAGTGAAATTTGATTTAATTTGTACTTTTTAAAAAGATAAAGTGTATTCGGTAGTATAATAATAATAATAATAGGAAAAACTTGTGTTTCCTAAGGAGGAAGTTTGGCATCTGGAACCTCCCTCAACTTTTACATTCAACAAGCCTTTCTTCCTGAAAACTAGATGAGAAAGAATTGAACAAGAATTTATATAAGAATCCACCTTTATATTACATCTACTCAAACTAAAAAAAATATTTATTTTGTTTCTATTAATTAACATTAGTGATTTTTCAAAATGGTTCAGAAAATATTTATTCATTCACATTTATTGTGTATGATTAAGCATTTAACAAATTGATTGTGGCATTAGTTAAGAGAATTATTACTAAAGCGAGGAATGACTTGCGCCATTAACCACTCCATCTTTTGATCTTCTTTTGACAACAAAAAGAAAAGGATATCAATGAACATATACTTGAATTCACGTTTGTGGATTACTTCCTGTTTCTGAAATATACTTTTCTTCATTGGTTGAGTTGGATGCAATGCAAGGCAAAAGACTCACTATATAATATGCCATACTCACAACCCATCAACCCATACTTATTAAATCCTTCTTAACAACAAACACAACAACCTGAAACTCTCTTTCTTTCAACAAAACTATGGCTGCTGAAGCACTTGTCTCTCCAGTTGTTGAAACTCTTTTGAGTAAGCTAGGATCCCTTGCTTACAAAGAGCTTTCCTTGATTTGGGGTGTCGAAGATGACATGAAAAAGCTGAAAAGAACTTTAACCACCGTCAACGCTGTTCTCTTGGATGCTGAGGAACAACAACTCCATAACAATGAAGTGCGTGTTTGGCTGGAAGCGCTTAAGGATGTCTGTTTTGATGCAGAAGACGCGTTCGATGAAATTGAGGTTAAAGCTCTGAGAAGGCAAGTAATAGTGAAGCATGGTAGCATTCCACAAAAGGTGCGCAACTATCTCTCATGGCCTAAATCTCTTGCTTTTCGATTTAATCTAGGCCATAAGATCAAAGAGATTAGACAGACGTTAGATGAAATTGCTTCAAACCGTGCTAAATTTGGTTTCACAAATAGAATGGCAAGTAGAACTAATTTTGCTAGGGAGAGGGAAACACACTCTTTTGTGATTGCTTCAGAAATATTTGGGAGGGATGAAGATAAGGAAGAGGTCAGAAACTTGCTCATACATTCATCATCTGATGATACAGCAGTCTCTGTTATTCCAATTGTGGGAATTGCAGGACTCGGAAAAACTGCACTTGCAAAGTTGGTGTATAATGATAAGAGAATAGATGAATATTTTGATTTGAAATTGTGGGTATGTGTATCCACTGAGTTTGTTAAAAAAAAAATAATAGTAGATATCATTGAATCCGCAAACGGTCAAAGGCATAATAACATGACTTTAGACCAACTGCAAAAAGTCTTGCGAGATCTTGTAGGTGGTAAAAGATATCTACTTGTTATGGATGATGTTTGGAATGAAGATGCCAAAAAATGGATTGAATTTAAAGATCTATTGTTAGGTGGGGCAAATGGAAGTAAGATCCTAGTAACAACTCGTAGTGGTCGAGTTGCCTCAATTATGGGCACAATGAAAGGTGCTAGCTCTAGTAGTGGATATCACTTAGAAGGTCTTCCTTATGATGAATGTTTGCGTTTGTTTAAAAAGTGTGCATTCAAAGAAGAAGAAAAAAAGTTTCCAAATCTCACAAAAATTGGGGAAGAAATTGTGAATAAATGTGGAGGAGTTCCACTAGCTGTGAAAACATTAGGAAGCTTACTTTGTTCATCAGATGACGAAAATTATTGGAAATATGTGAGAGATAGTGAGCTTTGGAACTTAGAGCAAAATGAAAGTGACATTTTACCTGCTTTAAAGCTCAGTTATGACCAATTACCATCTTACTTAAAGCAATGTTTCGTTTATTGTTGTGTCTTTCCAAAAGATATAGAATTCTTAAGTGATATTTTGGTTCAATTTTGGATGGCACATGGGCTTCTCCCATCTTCCAAGGAAAATGAAGAGTTGGAAAAGATTGGTATGCAATGCTTGAAAGAATTATTTGCAAGATCTTTCTTCCAAGATATTGAAGAAGGGACCAAAGATGGTTTTACTTTTAAAATGCATGATCTTATGCATGATCTTGCATCATCAATAGCTAAAAATGAGTGCGCCATAGTAAACTCTCCCAACCTTTTTAATTCCAAAAGGTTAAGACATTTATCATTTGTTGATGATACTGTGGTTAAAGATGTTGTTCCAAGCTTATTCTCTAACTTAGGCTTTGTGAGAACCATTATGTTTCCACTTTATCGTGTGACACCTAGCCAACCATTTGTTGAATCATGCATCTCAATGTTCCCATTCTTGCGGTATTTGGATTTAAGAGATTGTGATATTGTGATAGTACCAAAAAAGCTTGGAAATTTGAGGCATTTGAGATATCTTAATCTAGCAACGAATAAAAAAATAAAGGAACTCCCAAAGTCAATTTATAAATTACAGAGCTTACAAACTTTAATACTAGGTGACTGTGTGGAACTACAAGAGTTGCCTAGAGACATAAGGTACCTAATTAGCCTTAGGTATCTTATATTAACCACAAATCAGAGGTGTCTAGTACAAAATAGAATTGGGAGCTTGACTTCTCTTCGTGAGCTTTGCATTCGCTCATGCAGGAATTTAGAGAGTTTAGTTGAAGATATTGGTAGCCTCAAAGCTCTTCGTAGATTGCGTATATCTAATTGTCCAAATCTACTCTCGTTACCGAGTGGTATAATTTGCCTAAGCTCATTGGAAATTTTGTGGCTTACGAATTGTGAAAAACTTAATATCGATTGGAGGATGGGAATGGAAGAGAAAGACCCCAACAGCACAAGGCAGTCTCACCTTCAAGAACTTGCTCTTGCAGGATTACCACGGTTGGTAATGTTGCCGCAATGGCTTCTTCAATGTTGTGCCAACACTTTACAGTGGTTGAGCATTGCAGAGTGTCCTAATTTCTTGGCACTACCAGACTCAATGCAATATTTGGAGTCACTTCATCATTTTCGTATTTGGAAATGTCCAAGAGTCTCATCACTTCCACAAGATATGCATCGCCTCACTACTCTCAGAGAAATTCAAATTACAGATTGTCCGACGCTTAGCAGAAGATGCCATAAGGATACTGGTGAAGATTGGCCTCAGATCGCTCATGTTTCCACCATCATAGTTGATCGCAAGTTGATTAAGAAATAATTGTTAGGTATTTTCCTACTCTTCATTAACCTTTTCATTTCCTAATTTTATTATCAATTATTGTTATTAATTTTATTATTATTGGTATTTTCTTAGCAAATTATCTCCCAGGGAGCTTTAATTAAATCGAAGTAGATATGTTCAAATTCCAATTTCATAGATAGGTAGATCTATAGATATTAATTAAACTTAATCTTAATATTAATTTTCAATTCTTTATTCATTGGTTACAACTTACAATCATCTTCATTTTCTTAATTAGTTTGATGTTTGACTTAAAGCTCATTTGTTTTCATTTTTTATTTTAATTATTACAGCTGTCGTGGAGATTCAACCGGAATGCACAGCTGGATTTGATTAAAATGTTTCTTATGCTTCATTTAGAATTATAAATATTTGTGTTTCATAATACCTATGTTAATATATTTTTTTTCTCACCATTTGTACAATTCATGGCACTAATTCATTTACTTTCTTTTTCTCCATTGATAAAATCTCATCTTGAATTTGATTTACATAATTATTTAGGCATCTTTCTTAGTCATCAAAATTTTCCAATTGACAAATTATTACCACTCAATTCCAATGGAACCCACCAAAATGATGGGATCAGTGGGAATGATCAAATTGTACAACAACTTCTAAAAACAGCTTTATCAAAAAAAAAAAAAAAAAAAAACTTCTAAAAACAGCTCGGCCCAAAAACCATGAGTATGACGTCTGTCTGTACAACCTGAAACGAAGTCGTTTTCTCATCTGGCGCCAAAATGAATAAGTGATGACAAGAGAGAGAGAGCAACAAAGGAAGAAGAATGGAAGTGAGCAGCAGCTTGGAGTTGGAGAAGTCTTCTCAGTTTTATCACACTCGTTTTTTGTGGTATTTCTTTTATAATTGCATATTCAATCAGTCTGTTTCTCTTTTAATTCTATTTCTGGCTGGTCTATCCCATCAGGGTTTTGATTATTTAATGTCCTAGAGATTGATTTCATATGATTTATTTGTTAGTTTGATTTTGATTTTTTGGTCACTACCTCATTACATTTAGTGGGTAAATATCTTTGTCTTTGTCACATAATTTCATATGATTTTGTGCTATTATTCACGTAGTGAGGAGAATGTTTACAAGTTCAATAAGTCCTCAGTTCCATCACACTCCTTTCTAGTTTGATTATGATTTTGTGGTCACTCCCTCATTAGATTTAGTGGGTAAATATCTTTGTCTTTGTTTATCTCGTTATTCATTCAGAGCATGTTTTTGTTGTTTATTATTTATGTAGTGAGGAGAATGTTTACATTCTTTGTAAGAAATTATGCGCCAACTGAGTAGCTGATGCTGATGGATCTGATCTTTTTGTGGTCTTCATTTCTGATGAGAAGAAACAGGCATGTATGTTTGTCATTTCCTTTTGTCAATTTCAACTTCCTTTTTTACTCTCTTCTAGTGGGATTAGTTAGGGCCAATGTTGAGTTCAACAAATGCTATTTGCGGAGATACTAATCACACATGAACATATAAGTTTTTGTTCGGTTTCACAAGGTCATTTTCAATAGGACTAATGTTAAGTTCTATATAGGATTAAGTTTCTTCGAGTTGATTTAGTTTATTGTAAGATTGAATTTGCTTCTTATATTATTTTATTTTTTTGATAATTAATTGTAGATCCCATTATGGCATCAAAAGGCAACCAAGAGAGCTGATGGTGTTATTCTCTGGGATTTTCATGTTGTTTGCATTCAGGTGAATGCTTAATCTACCATTGTTTCATGGTGTTAACACTTGTTAATTTGATATATTATTAGTAACACCCAATGACCGAAGGGATCAAATTTGACTCACTAATGGTTATTCCTTTTGTCTCATTAGAAGAATAGAAGTGTTGACTCTTCTTGTTTAGTGTGGGATCTCGATTCAAGTCTTCCATTCCCCTCTCTGTTAGCTTCTTATGTGTCGGAAACCATCGACCATCTTTTCAGCTCTTTTCTGAATATCAGAGGTATTTTTCTGCTCTTCATTTTTATGAGTACATAATGTTGGTGACTTTAATGCATTGATTCTAAGTGTGTGTGTGTAAATCTAGATTACAACACAATTACAATAAACTGATATCTTAAAGCAAGTTAATATTGTTTGCATCAGCCATTAAAGACAGGATAGGGTCCTTGGTTTCTTGTTCTATGGATTGGATCAACAAATTTTATACTTGAGAATAATCTCATATTCTCATTACCTTTTATAAAAACTATTTGGGTTCTTCTGTGGTCCATGTTCTAAAACTACACAGTAAAAAATGATTACATAACCTTGTCAATACTGATCCAAAATGGCAGCAGTGTGCTGTTTGTTACTTGAAAAGCATTCTCACGAAGCTCAGATATTGCTTTCTTGAACATTTATTTGTTTCTTTTTTCTCTTTTGCTATCTGATATATATATAGATATATATTTTATGTTATGAGAGACTCTCGACTTTTATCATTATGTTGTCTTTTATCTCTCACCTGTTTCACATAAATCAAAATGTTAGTTATTCAATCAATATAAGTATACTTTAAAACATAAGGATAAAAATATTTTATTTGTCTCAAGAAACTGCTCTTCTTGGCATCGGGTTTTTCCAGATCTTGCATGCTCCAATATTCCTTCGTTGTTTTGCCTCTGATAGAAGACATATGAAAGATCCTGCTGGGAACTGGATTGCTGAGCCTCATTCATATGAACCCATAGTTGCTGAAGGTAAACCCATGAGCTTGTGCAAATTTTGGCTGTGATTATAATCTGTTCCAATCATTGTCCAAGTTGAATAGATACAAACGGATCTAAAACCCACTACCATGAGATATGCATATAGCATTCTTTTATATTAGGGCTACACAGGGCATTGGTTCATATTTATGGTAGCCTAATTTCCTTAGTAAATATCACTATTAATCAGAATACTGTTGTTGGACTAGCTTGGTTTGAACTCTGCCAAGACAGAGAGAAGTATGACACGTATAAGGCTTAAGAAGTAGCATGATCTTTATCATCATCTTCTCCACTTATGCACATGGTAGTTTTAGTTTCCACTTTCCCTTTAGTTATGGTCATAGGTGAATGATCCCTTTTAAATATTAGTTTTAGGTTTGGAATCTCATAAAACTGAACATTAGCCTTATGTTGCCCCTTCAAGGTCAGTCATAGGTCAGTCATAAATGGGAGAACTAGAAAGTTCACATATTTTGCATGTTAGTTTGTTTGTGTCTCAATGGACTGTACCAGAGAGAGAGAGAGGGACTACTTTTGAGTTTTGTTAGTTAAATTTGTTATCAGATTATTTTATTTTGTTTTTTGGGATTAGGGGTTTCAGTGAGATAGCTATCAAATTTATGATATGCATAAACTAGGTATAGTTTGACTACTTGAAGAGGAATAAAATGTGGCAAAATAACTGTATAACTTAACTACAGATGATGAGGAACAAACTTGTGGGTTGTGGTATAATTAACTATTTAAGTAATACAACTGTATATAGAAAAATTTCCAAAAAGCAATACTTTCTCTTTCTCATTCTGTCTTATCTTCTGCCAACCTCCACCAACCTCACACCACTCATATGCAGAAGCACTCTAATTTTTCTATTTTCAACTACCAATGTTGGCTGGACTCTGCATTAATTAACCTTGATTTTTATTATGAGATGCCAAGACTATAAATTTCATTTAGATTTTATATGGTTGGTTTCTTGTGTGCACTGGTGCAGATAAGACCGTGCGCAACTTAAATGAGTACATTGCAATTCGTGCTGAAGATCTCTCAACAAATGTTGCAGCAGAGCTTATTAATGATGTTCTTAATAAAAAACTTGGTGTCGTAATTAATGAAAATCAGCTGGAGGAATTGCTTTCCCAAGTTTCTCAATGAATTCTGAAGTTTATCGCTTGGAATGAACTTTTGCAATGCTTTGTCTTCAGTACATGGAAATACACTACTGGTTACACCACTCAGCCACTGTTAATTAAACTTCTGCCCTTGTTTATGTGAGCTTGGAAGTTGAGTTTTTGCTATATCGTCAAACATGAGTCGCCACATCTCTGTCTGGCCTCTCAGCGATGCCTCAGCTTCTGATGATGCCATTCTCTCTCTGTTTTAATCATTTCTTTTGTGAAGATACACACAAAGTAATGTCGATTGATCTCTCTCTCTCACATACAAACTCAGCCACTCAACTAACACTGGATCGTCAAACTCGATTTGGGTTCCAAAACCCAGATCGTTGAGCACGATCTGAGTAACTTGGTTCGTCAAATATGATTTGGTTCGCCTAGATCGACTTTGACGACCAAATTATTGTACAACGATTTGGGTTCAATCAAATCATTGTTCAACAATTTGCTTTTCAGATTGAGTGAGGAACAACAATCTAGTTTTCAGATTTGAGCAACAATTTTCACTCGATTTGTTGTTTAGATGAGGATGAAGATCACTATCTCTGGCCATGGAGATTTTTGTATCTCCACCAAGTGGAGATCCACCAAAATTTTCCTTTTCCTTTTTTTTTTTTTAAAAAAAAATAACATTTATAATTTCATTTGTTTCAATTCATTTTAATATTTTCTTTCTTTATCTTTAATTTCTAAAATTTTATAAATAATAATAACTAAAACTTTTACAGAATAAATAGAATTGACATATCCCAAATTGCTATTGGTTTGAGTTTTTCATTTTTCGTACTTTAAATATATAGTGACATGTGTTTGGTTCCTAGTGGCAGTGTAAATTGTTAAATTTGTAGATGTCAGGGCAAAATGGTAGGAACCGTCCTGCGTTTCTTTTGTAGGACATGGTGTTGTTCCATCAATGTACCCAAGTAAAGCATAGCCCAATAATATGTCGGTGATTTGAGACTTTTAGGAGGCATAGTTTGATGGGAATTTAGTTTGCGAATTGTTACGAGAAGAGATTCTAACCAGACTTTCGGTGGAAATGATTAAAGTGGTCAACATGAGGAAGAAAGTACAAGAAACAGCGAGAGCGTATCACTGGAGCAAGAAGAAGGGCTGATATGATTGGTTTCTTAATGTTCTTTAAGAGTAAGAGGCTCCGATACCATCAAAACTTTGTAATAATAATGAAAAATGAGTTTATTTTTTAAAAAAATGAAGATAAGGTTTTTTTTTTTTTTTTTTTTTTTTATTCCTTGACATTAGGTTAGATAAATGTTAGTGTGTGGTTTATAAAAAATATCAACCTCTACTGAAAAGATCAACTCATATTTTACTGAAAAAATATTGGTCCTAATGAGTTTTAAACCTTGCTATCAAGTAAGGGCAAGTGAAGTTACCTCTACTGCAGCTACTCACCAAACTCAAAAAATGAGTTTGTCTTGCAGCAAAATGTATAGTGTATGGTAGTGAAAATGTGTTGACTAGTTAATTTCCTAAATTTTAATTTAAAAAAAAAAAAGATAATAACAGCTGCGCTGAAAATATGAAACTAATTATAATTATTCTAATGCTATTAAGTTCTAAAATTATGCTCTATTAGTTTTATGTATTATAATCATGATTGGGAATGGTGATGTAATTCCAATATATTTGTCTAATGAGAAGCCTAGAGAGGCAGAATAGAAATTGAAGTTCTTAATATATCTTATAATTTTGGAGATGAGTGAGTCCACCTTTAGATCAAGCAATAACTCTGATCATCTTGGGTGATTCTTTGTTGTGACACAAAAAATGAGGTAGAAAGCACAAAAGAAGAAAGAAAACACTAACGGAGAGCCCGAGCTCTCTGATGATCGGAGCTAAGAAGAGGCTCCAAATCTGGAGAGGCAATTAGAAAGATCTATATCCTCCATCATCAAACCAAGAGTTGTTTTTGTCAATCAATCAGCAGTTTGGTTAGCATCTTGTGGCACAAAAAAGAGTTTGACATGTCAATCATTCTTCATATTATTCCAAATGTCTAAAAGAATAGACTCATAGTAGATGGGATTAGGGTCGGAATGAAAAATTAAATCAATGGCTTTCTTACTATCCGAATTCACTAAAACTGCAGAAAGCCGTAAATTTCAAGTAAGAAGAAGACCTCTTCTAGTCGCCCTTAACTCAGCTTCTAGAATAGAGCAAACACCCAGAGAACTCATAAAACCCCTTTTGAAAATACCTTGGTCATCATGAACTAAACTCTCAATCACAGCTCTTCCAGTAGCTCTTTCCAAGGCACCATCAGTGTTTAATTTAAATCATCCGGGGCGGCAAACACTAATAACGAAAAAAGTCTGGAACTATAGGGTAGGAAACTTACTAAAACAATCTCTCCAAGTAGCACAGATAGTAGAAGTCTGTTTGCTAACAAAGTAATCTCCATTTAGAGGCATTGTAAAATCTACATTGTGCATAGCTTGATTTCTCCAAAACCAAAGGAAGTAGCAAAATGACCATAAAGGTAGGTGGCCAAGAATCTTTCATAGTTAGGTTTTTCAACACTCATTTCTCTCTCACAAGTCTGAAAAAACAATTTCTCCAATTTTGGGGAATAAGCTTCATCCATTAGAATTTTGAATAGTCTTGTTATTTTATAACCAGTGTTTTAAAACTCGGTGAGTTTTGTCAAGTTTTCGTTGATCGATGTACAATTGATCCACAAACCCTCAAATCTAGGGTTCTACTAACCTCCAACAAGTACTCGCCAAGTACTCAACCAACCCGGCCCAACTTGTTTCAAACTCAATCATCATGCAAACACTTCACTTATTAAAAAATTAGTCCACTAAAAATTGTTGGACATGCAGTTATACAATTTTTTTTTTTTTAAACGCACATGGGTGCAATTAGCAATCCAAAGGGTTGCAATAAATTCAAAAAAATTACTACTTGGACTTGCATTTAAATTGGATCCATTTATTGATTTCATTTGGGCTCAATTTATTTGTTAGGTCCATTAATGACTATAGTTGAACTTTTATGAGATTGCATATGACATTTGGATTGTATTTTTATGATTTTTTCATATAAGATAAGACATTTGAATTCTTATTTTTAAGGCATCCAGTATATTGTGGTCATGTGATTGTGCTAAAGTTGATTTTGAGATTGTATGAGATAAGTTTTATGATGTTTCGTAGTCATATGATTGTATTTTGACAATGTAGAAATTTTTTTTATTTTCTTTTTTACAAGTTTGACTATTGATCAATGGGTTGACCGTTGACCGATAGTCAAACAGAGTACTCGCTGAGTAACTGAAAATTCATTAATCGTTACCTTATCAGTCAAGTAGCGAATAACGAGTTTTGAAACCTTGCTTATAACCATGGAGTTGAAAGAGGTTCCTCATTCAAATCAAGCAATTGACTTGGAAGCAAATTTCATAACCCATTTCCCTTTCCTATTTCTCCCTACAGAAATGACTAATTCTCCAAATCTCTAAAGTAATGATTACTTATTCATGTAACAAAAAGTTCTCTTGTTGGCCAATCTGTGTGTGATCATCGCCAAGTCACAGGGAGTTTAATCATGAAAGATTTTCCCACAATCAAGTACTTAGTATTATAGCACTACAAAACTGTGTCAAGGGATAATAATTTTGCAAGTAATTTATCATATTTTTTCGGGCAAATTACACTAAAGTACCCGGACGTATCAAATTATTACAGTCATGATGCGAGTTTTATCTAAATTACACATAAATACCTTTGACCTGGTTTGACTAACACTCAATTAACGGTAAAATTAACGTCCAAGGGTAAATTGGTCTTTTTATATATCAAATGATATTTGGGATGTTATTAAAACAAAATGTCTCTCTCTCTCTAAAAAACAAAATCTCTCTCTCTCCTTCTTCTTCTTCTTCTTCTTTTTTTTCTTCTTCTTTTGCTCATCTTCTTCTTCTGCTCGTCTTCTTCTTCTTCTTCTTCTTCTTTTTATTCTCTTCTTCTTCTCTGGGTTCGAAGGAACCCAGAAACTGGGTTCGAATCGAACCCGGTTTCTGGGTTCCTTCAAACCCACAACTGGGTTGGAATGGTTCGAACCCAATTTCTGGGTTCCATTGGAACCCATATCTGGGTTCCTTCGAACCCAGTTCTGGGTTCGAATGGAACCCAGAGACCGGGTTCCAATCGAACCCAGTTTCTGGGTTCCATTCGAACCCAGTTTCTGGGCTCCATTGGAACCCAGATTTGGGTTCCTTCGAACCCAGTTCTGGGTTCGAATGGAACCCAGAAACTGGGTTCCAATCGAACCCAGTTTCTGGGTTCCAATCGAACCCAGAATTCGAACCCAGTTTCTGGGTTCCTTGAAACCCAGATGATTTGTTTAAATGTTTTTGGTGACGATGATGGTTTGATGAATGTTTTTAGTGTTGATGGGTGTTAATGGCGTTTTTTTAGTGAAGTTTCTGTTGGTGTTGATGAGTGTTGTTAATGAAGTTTCCGTTGGTGTTTGTTAATGGTGATTTGTTGATAAAGTTTGCGTTGATGTTGATGGCGATAAAGTTTGTGTTCATCTGGATTCAAACCCAGATGCCCAGAAGAAGATGATATGAACAAGAAGAAGAACAGAGATGAGAACAGAGATGATAAGGTCATTTGTGTCATTTCATTCTAAAATGTTGTCAAACTGTTAAGTTTGACTAAGTCAACTAACGGTAGGGTATTTATCTGTAATTAACGATAAACTCACACCATTGATGTAATAACGTAATATGTTAAGGTACTTTGGTGTAATTTTCCCTATTTTTTCTGGACACTAGACAAAGCTCTCAGCAGTTAGTAAGCCAAAAGAGAATATATATATATATATGTCCGGCAATTTTAAAATTACGTACATCAAAAATCTCTATTAAGTCTTAACTACAATTTCAGCAAGTGACTACTAGTACACAAAATCACTAAATTCCTAACTAATTAATTGACATGGTCTGGAACTTTTATTTCACTGGACATATCTAATGAACCATTCAAAATGGTGAAACAATACACGTTACATGATGTGTTATATATTTTATGCTTCGCTAATAACCGGAATTGTGTCTACAAATCTTTCAACTTCTTGATGTCATATTTCATCTGTATTTCGGTATTTCCTCTCCTTGGAATAAAACAACTCCTTAGTTGCCCTGGCCTTTGGATTGATTAAAAATGTGAAAAAGAGAAGTGAACCTCCAAGCAGCTGCAATTAACATTTAAAAAAAAAAAAAATTAAAAACACAATGACATTGAATTCAATAAAGGGTGCCTGAAATAGTTTATGAATCATGAGAATGAAAACTCACTAGATTAAAGATCCACATATTGACAACTTTCGAAGCAGAATTTAAGCTCCCTGCCATTCCAGAGATAAGAGGAATTCAGATAATAAATCAGCAAAACATTAATCGTTTCTATCAATGCAGATAAAATAATAAGAGAATATATAAATACTTACCAGCCAATGAAAAAAGAACAATTTGGTGAGGCATTTTGCTAATGATGTCTCGATTACCGTCTGTCTTGCTCTTCCACTTCAGATTATGTTTTCACAATGCAGAAGCACAAGAATCTGTAATTAGTATGTCTTCTAAAGAAAAAAAAAATGAGAAAAAGCAAGCTAATCCAATCGTTCTAATTAAGACTTGAAACACGATTTGTAAGTTTAAGTTAAAGTAATCATGATAATGAAATTAATTAAAACTCACCTTCTCTTCTTTAGTTTCTTTAAACCTCCTCTTACAGATAATTTCCTACGAGAATCCCACAGTGCTTGCCACGCGTGCAGTACATAATAAGCTGGATTTAATAGAAATCATTAATTGCATTAATTTTCAACATTTATAGAACTATTGGAAACAAAAGAGCTTGCAAGAACAAATCATATATGGTTGGTGAATACCTTAATAATTACTTGGATTCAATCCAGTTGCCATCTAAGTATATCTTGGGGACATGAGCAATCTGTGGCCAATCTTCACCAGTACCCTTTTTGCATCTTTCGCTGAGTGATGGACATTGTTCAATTCCGAATTCTCGCAAAGCAGTGAGGCGATGCATATCTTGTGGCAGAGATGACACTTTTGGACAATCCAGAATGCGAAGAACTTGAAGTGATTCGAAAATTTGTAGTGAGTCTGGTAGTGCCATGAAGTTGGGACACTCTTTCATGGCTAACCATTGCAAACTGTTGGCAGAGCATAGAAGAAGCCATTGTGGCAACTCCACCAATTGTGGTACACCTCCAATAGAAAGAGTTCTAAGGTGAGGTCTTGTGCTGTCGATGAGGTCTTGATGAGCGTCGATCTCTCCCATTTCCATATTAAGCTTTTCACATTTCCAAAGACATAAATTCTCCAATGAGCTCAGGTACTTCATACCACGTGGTAATGATAGTAGGCTTGGACATTCAACAATTATCAATGTCCGAAGTGATTTGAGGCTGCCAATATCTTCAAATAATTGTTCTAGATTTCTACATGAACTTATTTGCAAGAACCGAAGAGAATTCAAGCGTCCAATTCCATTCTCTAGTAGACGCTTTTGATTCGAGGTGAACAAAAGCGCCCTGAGACTAACTAGGTATCTTATGTCTCTAGGCAACTCTTGTAACTGTTTACATCCTTCAAGTGATAGAGTCTGCAAACTCTGTAGCTTGCAGATGGAGTTTGGAAGTGTCTTGATTTTATTGTTCTCTCCTAGGTGGAGATATCTCAAATGCCTCAAACTACCAAGGTTCTTAGGTAACAATTCTATATCAGAATGTGTTATCGCTAGCGTCCGTAAGAATGGGAATGTCGAGATGCATGATTCAATAAATGATTGGCTAGGCTTGACGTCATAAAATGGAAAGAAGATGGTTCTCAAATGACCCAAGTTAGACAAGGAGATTGGAAGACCGCCTTCAAATGTATTATCATCAAAAAATGACAAATGTCTCACATTTTTTGAAGAAATTTGCGGTGGGGAATGCACTATTGCACACTCATTTTTTGCTACGGATACTGCAAGATCATGCATTAGATCATGCATTTTAAAGGTGAAAAAGCCACCTGGTAGTTGTTTAAAATCTTGGAAGAACGACCTTGACACTAACTCCTTCAAATACCTCATACCAACATTTTCCAACTCTTCATTTCCATTATAATTATGAGAATGCAAAAGCTTATTAGACATCCAAGCTTGAACAAGAAAAAGGCTATCAAACTCAAAGTCTTTTGGAAAGATGGAACAGTAGGCAAAGCATTGCTTCAAGTATGGTGGTAATTGGTCATAACTTAGTTTTAAAGCAGGTAAAATGTCATCTTCCTTTTGCTCTAAATCCCAAAGCTCATTATCTCTTACATATTTCCAATCATTTTCGTCATTGGATGGATAAAGCAAACTTCCTAATGTTTTCACTGCCAATGGAACACCTCCACATTTTCTCACAATTTCTTCTCCAATTTTTTTGAGGTTTGGATCCTTGCCTTCTTCTTTAAATGCACATTTTAAAAATAAGGACAAACAGCTCTCATATGGAAGGCCTTCTAAGTGATATCCACCGACACTATCACCTCTCATTGTGCCCATGATTGAGGCAACTCGACTAGTGCGAGTAGTTACTAGGATCTTACTTTCATCGACTCCATTCAACAGTAGACTTTTAAATTCAACCCATTTGTTGACATCTTCATTCCACACATCATCCAAAACAAGTAAATATCGTTTACCATCTAAAACATCCCGCAACACTTTTTGTAATTGATCTATGTTCATGTCACTACACTTTTGATCAGTTGCGGAATTGACAATATCTGTTATTATTTTTTTCTCAACAAAATCATTCGAGACACATACCCACAATTTCATATCGAAATACTCATCTATGCTCTTATCATTATACACCAATTTCGCAAGTGCAGTTTTTCCAAGACCTGCAAGTCCGACAATAGGAATGACAGAGACATTTTTACCATCACCTGCTTGCATCAATAATTTTATTATGCCTTCTTTATCTTTATCTCTTCCAATAATCTCTGAAGCAACCATAAATGAGTGTGTTTCCCTATCCCGACGAAGACTAATTCTATTATGATTAACTTTATCAATGAAAGAAAGTTTATCTTTGTTCACTGCAATTTCATCTAGCCTCTTTCTAATCTCCTTAATCTTCTGGCCTAACTTAAAGCGGAAAGCAAGTGATTTTGGCTGCGAGAGAGAGTTGCTTACCTTTTTCAGCACGCTTCCTCGCTTCAGTATCACTTCTCTTCGTAGAGCTTCTACCTCGAATTCATCCAACACATATTCTGCATCATAACAGACATCTTTAAGCTGTTCTAGCCAAACTCTCACTTGATGGTTATGAAGCTGTTGTTCCTCAGCATCTAATAGAACAGCTTTGATGGAGCTTAAGATTGTCTCGAGCTTTTGTAGGTCAGTTTTGACACCCTGAACAAGGAAAACTTCTTGATAAGCAACGGATCCTAGCTTACCCAAGAGAGTTTGCACAATGCAAGAGACAAGTATTTCGGCCATGTAGTCACAGACTAAGAGGTTATTGTGTTTTTGCTTAAATGGAGTGGGATAACAATATTGTGCTATGATTGTTATCTTAAATATTAACAGTTAGGAGTACTGCTATAGTCAAGTCTTTTGATTGTGTTAATGTCATTGGGTGAGGTTGGTTCTAGCAGCTTTCTTATGCAATAACTCTTTGGAATTCGTTGTCCAGAGGATGACTTGTATTAATTACAGTGACAGAAACCAAATTTTCTAGGACCACTTTATATATTTGTATGACTATGCATGTCAATCCTGGTGGCTTGACTTGTTAATTCTTTCATTAAATCTTGCATATGATGCATTCTTTTAGGTTGTCAAAGTTTTAATATAATCCTTTATAGTCGAATCATTTCATATAAGTTAATTGAACAAATAGGATATTAGAATTTATATGATACTTGAGGGATTGCAGTAAAAGATAAAATAGAAATATAAATCATCAAGAACATAGCTGTACAATTTTTTTTATTATAGTCACAAAAAACAACAAATTCTTTACTCAGACACGTATAAATTATTTAAATTCTCTAGTTACAGACCATTTTTATCTCTACACTTGCTTTCTAAAATGACCAGTTTAAAAATCTCAAGTTTATGCATTTTTTTTATGACACTTTTTACTTATCTCATTTTATATACACGCAAAAGGCTGCTGGTATTTGTGATTCAATAAATTGTGTACCATTTGCAATTTGAATACAAAATGCTGATTTCTTTGTTTATACAATCGATCCTCACTTGTTTATAAATTTTGCGATATTAACTTATTCAATTAACTAGGAAGTTAGAGCTATATTCTTGATATGCAATGGCCATCGACAATATCCTTAAATTATCGACTTTAAAAAATCAAGTGGTTTCTTTTTGGCAAATTTCTGAGTTCAACATGTTGAAAACAACCAACTTTTAGCTGCCACTTTCAGTTCGCTCTCTCTCCTTGAACAGCCTTCAAAACAGTGGCTCTGGTTTTCAGTTTTCAAGAATTGAAACATATGAACAATTTTACTGGCTAGCTGTAAGAACCCCAAATGTGAAAAGCCTGTAACATGACCGATTGTCAACGGTTAATAACCAAGAAAAACTTCTTTAGAACACATGCTATTATTAATAAGTACATTCAATCAAATCATGTTAAATATAATTTGTTTTGAAAAATACAATTATGTGGGTGAATTATAACATGGGCTGCTAATAGATATTATATGGGTAAACGACTTCGGGTCCCAAATTTAAAATTCCAGCCGCCCTGACTGACTAATCATTATAAAATAATGAAGTTTGACTTCGTCAAATTTTTTTTATTTTAAGTATTTGCTCTAACAAATAGTCGGAGAAAACTGATGAGAAAAATAATAATCTGATGCAGGAGGCTGTTGTTTTTGTTTTTCCAAGTGGGGCTGAACTACTATGTGGCTATTGTCGAAGTATTGACTAATGAACGAAGAGTACATATTTTATATAAAATTACCCTCTATATAAATTGAAAGTAAAATAGAAACTATTACTTGAATAAAGAAAGGACGAACAAAAAAAGAGTGTAGCAGTAGCACAAAGGGAGAGATGACTCTGACAAGAGTTCTAATGATGATGAATCAGTCTATTTTCGAGCAGTTTTGACAAAAGTAAAAATCATTAATAGAAGCAAAAAGTGCTAAAAAAAGAAAAAAAAAAAAGAAAAAAAAAAAGGTTGATAATCTTGAAATTAGTCTGAGCTGAAACTTGAATATATATATATATATATATATATATTTTTGGTGAGTTTACGACTTGCTTATGGCTCCTGGATAATCTTTTAGAGAATGTTTCTCCCAGCTCGTGTGGCTTTAACTTATATTTCATTTTGCATAAATTTATTAATTTGTTATTCATTATTTAAGCTCGACCCTCCTTTAAGTTTGGTCCTCAGAGCTCATGGACCCTGATAGTCTAGCCCAATCTATTTGATCATAAAACTTCAATGCCGATGTGCTTAGGGGTCGAGGAACGAGTTGGGCTTGGGCCACCCAACCCATTGACATTCTAAGTTCTATAAGTAAATAAGTTATATCCTAGAAAACGAAATAATATATGTTTAGAGAGCCTTTTATGAGCTCACTTAAAATATTATATAATTCTAAATAAAGTGCACTCATAAGAAACCCTAATTTCACATTATAAAGAGCGGTCACTTAGTATTAAATCACTTGAAAGTTCCGCTAGGGTTCTACGGGAGAGTAAATGAAGTTTTTTTGCTAACCTCACTATAATTGCTCGCTTGAGATTAGAATTGTCTCTAGTGATCATTTTTTGTTCCTCTTCTCTAATTGAGTGTCTACACACTCGTACGAACTAAATGAAGTCGAAAATCGAGAAGAAAATGTTGATTCATGAAGAAGCCATTTATGGTGATTGAAATATGCCTTAAGTGCAAATCATAAGAGGAGCAATCTAGAATTGATGTTGTTTATTGGGTAAGTCTCTGCTACCCATATGATTCTTGAAAGCAATACATTTAATTAGTTGGTTGGAATTTTCTTTTTATATACAAAATACATAATGCTCCATAGAGTTTTCTTTTTTTCTTGCTCAAATAACTTTCTTAGATCTGATTAAAACCTCCAGGAAATTTTTTTACTGATCTATGTTTAATTTACATAAAGAAAAGATCCAAAGGTTTTCTTTGCTCACACACAAAAGAAATAAGTTTTCATTGTTGAGTTTTGATATGGATCATTTTTCTGGATAGAATTAGAGTTGTGGTAGTAGTTGTTGATATCTCAATCATGGCTTGTTCATATTTCATAACAAAAATACGTTCGGATTTTTTTTTTCCCAAAATCCCCACCTTCATGTGTTGTTAATAGATTTATTTATTTATTCTTTTTTTTTTTTTATAACTCCTATTTATTCTAATAGGGTTTATAAATAGGGTTTAGTCAATGGTAGTGATTAGGTGGTTTTGAGGTTCGATGGGAGGTTCCTTCCCTTGAACAAAGTGACATTTTGACATCCCTAGTCCAGATCCCAATTATCAATATATTTTAATTTACGTATTGTTATTATAACAGAAAATTATGATATTTTGAAAAAAAAAAAAAAAAAACAGAAAAGTTTGAATTTTTCTTTTTATATGTTGGTTTTTATTTTCTGATTTGGTAGTTTAAAGGGTAAAAATTTTATTTTTATATGTAATTTGTGATAAAATAATCGGTGAAAAGACTTTTACATGCCTGTAACACAAAAATAATAATAATAATGATAATAATAATAAATTGAGTTTATGTAAATAAAGAATTACTCATGAAATTATTAGGATGTACAAATGCTATTTTTCTACTTGGTATTTTCTTAGAAATTAGATGGTACAAAATTAAAGTTGGTTTCTAAACATTTATTTTTGTAAAAAAATAAAAATAAGTTTAGCCGTTTTAGTAATCAATGTCCGAACATGATAGTCACACTGTGATCAGTATGGGAATTTGACATACACTATTTGATGGTATTACATATATCGCCACTCTTATGTAAATACCCATGAATTAAATTAATGGGTCCAAATACATTTACAAAAGTTGAACGGCAATATTTACGTTTCACCAATGTTGGTGATTATGTTTTTGAAAAGTTTTTTTAGATGACATCATAAATGATTTACCATATTAGGAGATTTGATTGTAGAGTATGTTATGTAATCTTGCTGTGTTAAAAGATTTAATCATTATTACATTATCCAAATGATATATTTTATACTCTAAATATATATATATATATATATATGTTGTGACCATCTAAAGATACTTCAATGGTTGATTGCTTTAGTTCTGAATATATATATATATATATATATGCTAAAAATCTCAAATCATATTTCATCACCGTGTATACAAACCAATAACCTAATAATAGGAGAATGAATATATTTTTTAAGTCAAATAAATTATCATTAATATATACCAATTTATCAATTATCACATCATTGGTTTGGATACAAATGGATTAGAAAAAATATGAAATGTAGCATTATGTTACATTTCATATTTGATATGAGAATTTTACATTTTAAGATGATTTACTAAACAAAACTTCTTTTTTTTTTTCACATCAAATGAAACCTCTTTTTGTGGAATATTCAGTTGTTTTAATAAAACATATTATGAATATATATATATATATATATATATATATGTATATATATATTTAGTATAGAATTTATCATTTTGGAAAGTGTAATAATTTTTAAATCCAGTTTAGATCTCATTTTTATTAATAAATCTCATAATACGGTAAATTATTAATGATGTAACCTGGACAAGATATTTTAAATACATAATTACCTTGTATGTATATTCCTATCCCTTCGCCTTTTCTCCCATATAAACCAGTCACCTTCCACCCGCATTTGCTCCAACGATTCAGCAACTTAAAGGGTGTAAAAATTCCTTTCCTTTTTTCTTTTTTTGTTTTGTTTTTTTTTTCATTTTGTATTATAGGATTTAGCATTTCTTTCTCGAAACCATAATGTGGGAGAGTTTCATACTACCAACTCTTCTCTATGTGATGTGATCACATCAGAATGTTGTTCATGGCATTTCAAAGAAGGGTGACACTTTGGCTAACACATCCTGTCAAAAACAAGAAGGGCGGGATGCATGCAAGTCCTCGTCTTGTGAAAAGCATGGAAGGTGGATGCTTGAGAGTCCTCATCCATTTATTCCGCTTCAACTTGACAATTAGCCAAGTTCAAGAAGTTATCATACAGATCGAATGCATGCGGTAATATTCGATGACCCGTATGATTCAATCTGTTGTATATAGTTGTAATGAGATAAATAGAAAAAATACCGTACATCAATAGATATTCTTTCTTTCTAATTTTAGAGAAAATTGTTCGGTTATAAATTTCTCATGTTATGTGTATCATGTATGAACTAATTAAATTGTACATTTATTTATTTAAGTGAATTTCTTAAAAGCTTTAATAAGTGCTTCCCAATTGCCATTAACCATTTATCATTGCCCGTACATTATCAGAAGAATCCATAGTTAATCAACTATTCAACTCCAAACAAGTTCTAAATAACCAATTCAATATGCAAAAACAATTTAACAGGAATGTGCAGAGTTTATATGATAGATAACCTAAAAACAAAAAAAAAAGAACTTGCAACAGCAGCTGATTCCCCAAATCTGTAGCTTTGATACCGTGTGAAAGCATTTCAAATACAGTACAAAGAATAGAGAAGAATAGCCAAGAAATATAACTTTGAATTGGTCTGTTAATGCATTGAATCAGTCCAATAGCATTAAAATGGAAGTAAAAATCAGCCCAATTGAATAAAAATGGAATATTAGAAAAAGTCTATTAGGTTAAATGGAGGCCCAATTGAAGGCCCAAATCAATATGGACCAACCTGACCTAACTTAAGTCAATAAGTCGGTCCATGTCAGTTTATACCATTAATTAGGGATAATTTGTTTTTATTATTTTTCACTTAATAAGTCTAAATTACACCTATTAAGTGATTTTTTGTTTATTTTCTTAAATAGTCAAGCTATTTAAAATCACTCAAAAATCATTGAAAAAAAAAAAAAAAAAACCTACAAATTCTGACTTTTAATTTAATGTCAAATCAGTTAATGGTTTTTTAAATATATTATTCCAAATCTATCATTCCCAAAATAACATATTTCCAAATTTGTTCTAATTTTATATTATATAGATTCCCTTTAAAGAATTCATTTTAATGTTATTTTTATTTAAATATATAACAATAGTAATTCAATTTAAGACTATTTCATTTATTTTTATTTAAATATATAAATTTAGTTTACTTTACTGTAATAATTTATTATGTACATATAATTTTCAAAAAAAAAAATACTTTACTATAATAATTATTCATGCTTTAATCATGAATAAAAATATTATTAGTATATATATATATATATATAAGTGTTTTAGTATTTGCTAAATAATTTATTATAATTGTTTGTATTATATTAAATAAAGTTATATAACAACTAATAGTAAAAGCATCTAAATGTCAAATTACAAGTTTTTAGACAGTTTGAACTTTAAAAAACAAACAATATTACCATATATTTAGAGGTAAAGGAAAAAAAAAAAACAAACAAAAATGTTATTCAGATTTCAAATTTCAGTTATTATTCAGTCTTCAGTCTTCAACAATACTATTCAGTTTTCAGACGAAAGAACAAAAGAACCCTTAGTTGGCTTGGAAAACCTTTGTACAAGAGACTGCCAAAAACATAAAAATGACAGTTATATATATAACCTAATTACAAGGAAGAGGAAAAACATAAAAGCTAAGAGATCCTAAACTAATAAGCAGACAAAAATGCTCTTTAACTAGATAAAGAACACACACTCACACACACAATATATATATATACATATATATATATATATAGACACACACACACACACAGACAATCAAAACCACTGCTAAGGATATAGTTGCACCACTAATCATAGTATGCAAGACTATAACTAAAGCTTACACGAAACTTTAAACAGTTTTTACCTGAATGTGGAGCTTGATGGCGACTTTAATGGAAACTTCGAAGGAAGGAATCTCATAAGTTGAATACATACAAACCATGAAAAAGTCACCATTGATGCCCTAACAATGATCAGTCATCCATTGCAAGATTAAGAGATGTTGTTTATATTATTAATGGTGTGGTAAATATTTTCAAGGAGATATTGCAGATATCTGAGCTTGTGACACACTCGTGACATTTGAAGAACTTCATGACAAACCCCTGAATCATGAGACATACTTGAAATTTGATGACTCAAAAGAAAATTTATCTAACTTTTGCTCTGTTTAATCAAAGGACTAGCAAACAGAAAAGCAAGGGATGCCAAGATAAAAACATTCAAGGTAATAAAGGAGTCCTACAAGGAAATCAAAATTTTTCAACACAACCACATTTATTTAGTCCAAATCAATAGTACTGATAACAAACTTGGAGACCCTACTCTCTAGTATGTATGCCATACAACCAAGGATTTTTTCGAAGCCCAACTATAGACTCCATTTGCCTTAAGCCAACCTTATAACTAGTAAGCACTCTTCCAACACTTATCAAATGGGTAATTGACTTTGAGGCCTCTCTAGATAAATGATTAAATAATTAAATAAAAATGTACTCAATCAGATCTCTACCATCTGTTTTAAGATGGACGGTAAAAATTAATTTAAAAAAAAATAAAAAATTTAAATAAAAAATTTAATTCATCAAATCTCTACCTAAGATGAACGGTAGAGATTAATTTAAAAAAATAAAAAAATAAATATAAATGAAAAATAAATAATTATAAATACATTAAAAAAATAAATAATTAAACATAAATTTAAATAATCCCTTAATCATCATCAAACCCATTAGCTGCTCTAGTCGCTGTCCCTCCTTTCTTCTCTTCTTCTCTTCTAGCCACAAGAACCCTCATCCAGCTGCCATCGTCCCTCCGCTCTTCTCTCCTCCCCTTCCAATCGCTGAGAACCCCTATCCAATGAGAGCCTAAATCAAATCCACGTCTAGTCTTCGCCATCCAATATTCGCCATTGTTCCTCTATACTCTCTTCTTCTTTCATCGGGTTTATTGTACCCAGATGAACACATCATTTAGGTTCGTTGAACTAGACGACAACGATGTCGAAGGAGCCGTATCTCCTCTCCTTTCTCTTCATCATCTGAGTTTGTTGATTTGTTTTGATTTGGCTTTGTGGGTGTGTGTGTTGCTTGATTTAGGCGTGTATTGGTTTAAGGTTTCACTATGTGGTGGTTTTGATTTCATTTTGATTTGGGTGTATAGTGGTTTTAATTTTGTTTTTAATTTTGGTTTTGATTTGATTTGGTGCGAAACCCATAAATCCATTTCTGAAATGTGTTGTTGGATTGTAGAATAGCTTTTGATTGCTTTTGAATGTGTTGCTGGAATGTTTTTAATTTTGAATGTTTTGGTTTGGATTATAGAAATCTGGGTTTTCAACAACCTAGAAACTCAAAAAAATATAGGCTTCCAACAACCTAGAAACTCATTTCTATTAATTTCTAGCAACTTAGCAACCCAGAAATCATGAGAAGGCGGGGTGGGAAGAGGGGGGGGGGGGGGGGGGGGGGGGGGGAGGATAATATCCCTAAAAGATATTCATGTTAGGGGCTAAATTTTAACAAAAGGAACCTAGAGTGGGGGTAAACAGGTTTTTATCAATTTTTTCACGGAATAAAAAATTTAGATCAAATTAAACAAACCCAAGAAAAATATAAATCTAGGGGAGAGAGAAAAATGGACACTAGATTTTTATGTGCAATATCCAAAATGATAAAAACCATATGACCAAAACTTTTTGGTCACTTTGTCGTAATATCCACTAGTTGATAGAATAATTACAACCTTAATTTGATCCCTAATCACACTTCTCTTGACCTATAATCTATTCTACATGGTTGCAACCCTTATAGCAATTATCTCTGACTATCCCAGATCATATTCCCAACTCTTTAGAATAAAAAATTTTAAAGTTGTCTTCTCAAACTCCCTCCAAAAAATGAGGACTTAATGAACTAGAAGAATGATCAATATGCTTATGAATGCATGAATGGACATATAGAATGAATGATAAAATCAACTTACGAAGACTAGAGCAAAATAAGATAGCCCTAATAATTTTAGACTTAATATGCCTAAAAAGAGAGCAAAACATTGTAAACTTTATAATTTGTGCTTTCATCATTAAAAAAAAAAAAAGAATTATTGTTTATATAATAAGGAAACCCTAAAAACTAAGTCAACAAAGTTCCACATAAAATAGGAATTAAAAATGAAACATTAAAATTTTTTAAGGCATATCATGACAAATTACCCAGAAAAAAAAAATGGATAAGTCTAATTTCTCCCTTAGTTTGGCATAATAGCCAAGAAACCACTTGATTTCAGAAATCACTAATAAATGCCCTATAACTTATAAAAATAATAATAAAAAAAAAAACCCTATCATTTATAAAAATAGCAAAAAAATCTCTGACTTAAAAAATCATTAATGAGTTTTTTGACTATTTTTTTAAACAATAAGGAGTTTTTTGGCTGTTATTCAAATTGTAGGGGAATTCTTAGTGAATTTTGAAGTCAAATGGTTTTTTTTGGCTATTATGCCAAGCTACAGTGAGGAAATTAGACTTATCCCAAAAAGGAAAAAAAAAAAAAAAAAAACTCTAATGTAAACTTATAAATACATCTGTGTATGGATAAGTCATGATCATGCAAGATGATGACACATCCCAATCGTGTGATTGCAATTGCATGCTTGCAGTCACATTACATTGCGTCTAGGTTGCAAAACATGGTAGAGGCGAGCAAAAGCTTGTTCATAGTTGCGATAGGTCATAAATAGCTCGCGAGCGAAACTATAGTCCCCATAATTTTTTCTACAATCCTCCAAATTATGAACCGTAAAAATCTACGGAAAGATAATTTCCATGGCTATCCAACCATATAAAACACAACAATAAAATCATTCTAAAGAATTTTAAAAATATAGGTATGCTATGAAAAATGCATGAGTGCAATGCAATCCTAATTCTTTCAAAAAGCTAAGAATTTGAATCTATTTAGATGTACTCTATTTGATTCTTAAACTCCAATAATCTCTTAATAAATTTAAAACTTGTAACATAAATATGGACAAGAACCCAAGTACATAAAGAGCATTTTATCATGAAATAAAGTTACTGCAACTGATTTTTCCTTTGACGGAGAAGACAACATTCATTTGGAACAATAATCACATGATTTGGTTACTATAATGAAATGGATGTAAATTACAATTTGGATTATCTTGGTGGAAATGATGCAACGTTAGAGGTTTTAAGTTTAGAAGAAATTGTTGATAACATCATTGAGAATGATGTGACAAGATAAAACAACTTTGATGCTTGTTACAAGCAGGGAAGCAATCAAAGCATGTAATCATCTTTATTTTCTTAATTAGTTTGATGTTTAACTTAAAGTTCCTTTGTTTTCATTTTTTATGTTAAATATTATAGTTATTATGGAGATTCAACCGGATTGCACAACTAAATTTGATTAAAATATTTCTTATGCTTCATTTAGAATTAAAAATACTTGCTTACCACTCAATTCCGATGGAACCCACCAAAATGATAGAACCCGTTAAAAATATGAGAATTTAGCAAAATTACTCCAAATACCCATTAGAATTACATAAGTACCCTTTGGAGCAATTAAATTGCAAAAGTGCCCTTAAATTACTAAAATGCCCTTAAGCATATCAACCCCTTTCCTTCACACCACACCACCCACACTAACCAACCTAATTCCTTACCTTCAGGCCACTCCAATGCCAACCCAAGGTGTACCGAAACTCAACCAACCTCTACCCAACTCAACCAACCTCCACCCACCGATGGAAGTGTTGACTTCCCAACCGCTAACCAAAGCACCAACTTACTAACCGCCAACCAAAGTCAACCAACCTTCACCAAACTCAAAGCTCAACCGTAGCCCAAGCTTAATCATAACCACTCGTCGAAGCTCAACTGAAACCACCCATACAAGTTCAAGCTAACCAAGCATGCACAACAACCATTTGACGAAAGTTCCAAACCAATAACAAGCCAAATCCGACTTTCGAAGGTATATTTTGCCCAAATTCACCCATTTTCATTTGCATTTTAAGTGTTTTGGGTTTCTCTTGAATGATTTGTGGTGTGTTTTGGTTGTTTGTGTGGGTTTTAATTGTTTGTGTTGATTCTTGATTGTTTCTATAGACATAAAATATTGATGGGTTTTGATTGTTTGTGTAGATATAAAGTATTGGTGAGTTTTGGTTATTTGTTTTTCGGGGTGGGTATTGATTGTTTATGTGGACACAAAGTATTGGTGAGTTTTAATTGATTGTTTTTTGGGGTGGTTTTTGATTGTTTGTGTGGATATAAAGTGTTGGTGGATTTTGATTGTTTGTGTTGGTTTTTAATTGCTTGTGTGGACATAAAGTATTGGTGGGTTTTGATTGTTTTGTTGGTTTTTTATTGTTTGTGTGGATATAAAGTATTTGTGAATTTTGATTGTTTGTATTTTGGGATGGGTTTTGATTGTTTGTGTTGGTTTTTGATTGTTTGTATGTTCAAATGACAATTGATGTATGTTGCTTGCTCAGTATATGTGACATTATAATCACTAATATGTTTTTCAAACAATTTGCTTTTTTATAGATACAACATGATATTTAGTTTGTTAAAATCGCTTGTTAGTTAACTTGATTTTGTTAGTTCACTTGCTTAGTATATGTTTGTTTTTTGGTAAGCGAGTAATAGATTTTGTTTCATATATGTCCTGAACACTTTGGAGAATGAAATATTGTCCACATTGCCTGCTTACATTTAGATTTGAGAAATATCGTCCATGTTGCCTGCTTGCATTTAGATTTGATCTTCTTTATTATGATTATTTTTAATTTTGTCCGGATTTGGTATGTGTAAGCTTGTTAAAGAGGTCTATATGTTTTTTTCATTGTGTTTTTAATATTTTAGCACTTTTGTTTGAGTGTTTTTTTTTTTTTTTTTTAAATTATGGATGTCAAATTGGTTTGTTTTAATGGTGAGATTGAGACCAATTTCAAATCCAACCACACATCATGATTGGTTTTGGTTCATTTATGTTTTCAGTTTTGCTATTTGGAAAGCAATTTATATATTTTTAATTTGGAGTCTAGTTCATGAAGATTTCGAAATAATTATTTTTGTAGGTGTAAATGATTGAAACAAAATTTAACAAATTACTAGAAATAAAGAAAACAACTCGAGAATTAAGACAAGTTAGCGGCTACAATAATTGGGAAAACATATAATTGATAAAATTTTCTTTTACTATTGATCAGCTCAAGCTTTTTAAGGGCACTTGTTTTGGTCATCTTCTTGATGTTAATGAAATAGTGTTTTCTGGACATTTTTGTCACCATATTCTTTTGAGGGAGTGTCATATCCAACATGAAAATGAGTTAACAGATACTATGTGGTTTAATGTTGAAAATGACTTAATAAGGTATAGTCCAGTGGAGTTTTATTTAATAACTGGACTTCAGTTTAGAGATGACTCTAAGTTTGAAATAGAAAAATCTTATACGAATAATCAAAGGCTGTAATAGAAGTATTTTAGTATGAAAAAAGTATCAGTTACGATGGTGGTTGATTGGTTTAAAATGAGGCTTTGGGCTGATAAAAATTTTAACAATGTGGATATGGTGAAGCTAGCTTTAATGCTTTTTATGGAAATGACTTTATGTGGAATGGATAAACGTAATGCCATTCAATACTGGGCTTCGCAATTGGTGGATGACTTAGTTGTTTTCAATAAGTTTCCTTGGGGGTCATTCATACACCATAGGTCGTGTAAGTATCTATCTAGTTATTTAAATGATGCGTTTGATTCTTCTACGAAAGGAAAAGGCAAAAGAAGTAAACTATATTTATATGGCTTAGTGACAACCTTTCAAGTTAATATAGCGTAATCAATTTTTAAAGTATAATAAATTCTTGAACCTTATTATTTTTCTATATATTAATATTTGTTATTTGTTTCTTTCTTGAAATGTGGGCAATTGAAGCAATACTAATATGTTCAACGCTTGGACATGCAACAAGGGTCAACAATTCTGCCCCTCGAATCCTTAATTAGATATGTATAGGGATTCACAGTTATGATTCTTAATAGAATAATTTATTTAACAAAATGGACATAGGTATTAACTAATTTGTGGCATTTAATTTTTTTATTGTCAACTTTCCAAATTTTATACATGTAGATTGTTCATTTTTATTTAATATAGCTCACCACCTGCAAAGTTCTAAGCCCATCTAATGATAAAGCAAAGAAACTGTATTAGGAGAGTTTGAATTCTTGGATTGTTTTGAACGATGTCAAGTTTGAGAGTTCTAATGGATGTTTTGATGATGATGGTAGTTTTGATGATGATGTTCAGGATGAATATATAAATGATGATGACAGGTATAATGGTAATGATGATGATGATGTTCAAAGAGGTAGAGATAATGGCCATGGAGATGATGATACTCGTTTTAAGGGGGGTTATTAGATGAAAGAGGCTGGTTCTTGAACCAAGAGGAAAAAAAGATAATAGTCAAGGCAAAAGAAAGTATTCAAGTGATAGGTTGGATAATCTCGAAGCTCAGCTTAAAGCTTTCGGTGCATGATAAGATAAACATTTCAAGAAAGTAAAGGATAATCTTGAAGTTCAACTTAAAGCTCTCAGTGCAAGACAAGATGAACATTTTAAGAAAGTAGAGGATGAAATACGTAAAGGGTTTATTTAACTAACGGAGCTTATTTTCAAGTCTATGGTACCTAATACTTCTAATATTCTTGATAAGGTAAAATCTATAATGGTTTATACTTTAGTTAATTTTTTATTTATTATTTTAGACGTGCATATATTAACTACTTAAATTTGAGTGCAGACATGTGAACAAACTCTCTTACATGCAAATGATAAATCTGATAGTGTGACTGCTGATGATATAATGGTGTTAAATTTGAGTGACAACAATATCCATGATTTAGTTACATCATTAGTACATGATGTATCATTTCCCTCTATGACTATTGGTTCATCAGATTGAGTACAATTGCCAAGACCACCCTAAGCTTACTATCAAGTTGAGCTAAGTTCGTAAACGGTTGGCGTTCGTGATGAGCCCGTATGTTGATTCCATGATTAGAAAGCCGAAAAAAAACCCAAAATGCCAAAATTTGGACTTGAAAGCCAAGTAGATAAAGATTCTTTATGTTCACTTAATGAATGAATATCTAACACTCGTAACAAGAGGTATGAATATGCATAGTTACTATAATTATCGTCAATAATATTCCAGTATATATTAATGCTTAAATTTATGCAAATATAGTATGGACATGAGGTTACTTACAACTAATACTACACGGTTTAAAAAAATATTGTCCCCAACTAAGTGGTTTGAGGGTGATGTAAGTGATTAACTATAATTGTTCTAAGCTTAGACTTCCAATTGGAAAATTAGTTTATTAATATTGTACGCGACATGTAGGATATGGAGTCGTTGTCGTCTCATGTGTCGTCGTAAGTTTCATTATCCTAACAACTATAGTCGTGAAAAAGTTTTACTGGACTACAGTTTTATGGTTATAATTACTATTAATCATAGGCAAACTTGTTACATTAACTTTTTATGCAAACCTCATTTTGACAATTATTCAGATGAAAATTCAAAGGAGGTGGTCCGTATTAAATAAGAGTAAAAGACAGTTTAAGCATGATATATATGATTGGGATAGTGATGTGATAGATTATGTATATGGAAAGACTTCGATTCATGCATGAGAGGATTAAAGTAAAGTCAATGTTATGAGCAAATAATTCGAAGTTTCATTCTTGATTACCTTTTTTCTTTTTATATGTCTTGCTAATAGGTTATTTTATGTTGGTTTCCAGCTCTTGTTTCCTGTAAACATCAATAATGTACATTGAGTTGCCATTGAAGTAAACTTGGCGAAGCGTATGATTAATATATATAATTCAAAGCTGGATATGATGGTCGTCGATCATCTTATTACTTAGGCAACAAGCCTTTGAAAGATGTTACCTTTCTTGTTGGTTCAAACATTGTCAAAAACTTATTCTGATACTACCCCATTTTAAATACAGTGACTCGAGGTCAATGTTTCACAACAAGATGGAGGATACAAATCAATCCTATTTTCCAACATTTTGACAATAACAATTATTGATGATATTATGAATTGTGATATTTTATTTTTATCTTATATCATTACATAGGTCAGATTATAGGATTTTTACACTTAAATACTCAGAATGTCAATAGGCTGAACAACCATTTGAATTTGGGGCAAAAGACAACTCACGGCTTAGAGAACAAATCGCCATGAAAATTTTTCAAAATTGTAAATTTGTACCTATAAAATCTATATCTACAAAAGATACTATTGATGCTGATAAACAAAAATTAATTATGTATCAAACATAGAGTAAACAAATGAAATGTGCAATGTGGTTTCAATTTGTGGTGTAGTTTTGCTTGCTTATGGAATTTTATTTTGACATATGGAAAGTAAAAGTAAATATTTAGAATGTTTAAAACAGGTATGTTGTGTTAGTTGAAAATGTTGTATGTATAAGCAAAACTATGTCATTTTTTTTTTTTTTTTGAAGCTTACAGGTCCAAGTGAAATGTAGTAATATATTATATGGAATGTTTATAAGTTGCATATTGCTAGATAAGATTACAAGAGGCAATATAGGTCACTAAAATTAAATTGCATGTCAACATTTAACTAGACTATAACAAAAATGCAAGTAAAGACAGTATTATTATTTTGGTTTAAAACAAATATTCAAACAATATTAGTTGACATAAAACAATCCATGCTTAATCATTCTACAACATTGTTATTGCTACTTGACTATCCTATTCTCTCGGTGTTGCTTGGTAACTCTTGTAGACTTCAGATAGGTGCAAATGTGACTATTGTGACCATGACATGAACATTTAGTGCATCTACTTCTATGAACTTCTTCCCCAACTGATAGAATGTGATTCTTTTTTGGTTTTCCTAGACGACGTCGATCAATTAGAGGGAGAACAACTTTAGCCGTAACATCTTCTGGAACCAACCAGTCGGATGATTGTCTGAGTTGGTCTATTTCCCCTCTATATGGAGCTACAAGAAACCTAGAAAAGTAATAGGGTGAACAGTAGTCTAAATATGAAAATCCTCTAAGCCTAATGCAACCTAAAAGCATGCACACATGGATATTGGTTTAGGTTGAATTCTTGACAATTGCAACTCTTTGTTGTTAAATCAACATGTCCATCCAAACCTTAATCTCTAACAAAAAATGTGTAAAAATTAATCGGGTGAACTGTGCATGTGCGAGCCAAGTCATCATTGAGGGCAATTGCTACCTCTGTTGCGCTTGTCAATTGAGTTGTCACTTTAAGTGATTCCACCCAACGATTATGGAAACAACATTGGAGAGCCCCTCTAATATATTCAACAACTTCAGTGATTGACAACTCTCGACAATCACTAATTGCATTATTCATCGACTCTATAATATTCATTAACATTATCTTGTACCTTTTTCTTGGATAATGTGCATGTGACCAACGATCAATACCAACTTTAGTGATAAATGTAGCGGCTTCCGGATTCAAGTTTGCTAATTATTCCATGGAACGGGTAAATTGATTCACCCGATACACCTTAACTGCCTTCTAGTAAACATCTTTTAATGTCTTACATTTTTCGAATTTTGCAACCGTGTTCTGTTCTAAATGCACTGCACAAGTTGCATGGAAGGAATTAGGGAATACTTTTTATGCACCATTGTTGATGTTAGATTTTCTGTCAAAAATTATAACCAAATCCTCAACTTCTCCAATGGCATGACGTAACCTTGTAAAAAACCACTCCTATGCATCATTAGTTTCAGAATCACCCATACCAAAGGCTAGAGGGAAAATTTGATCATTACCATCCATACACACAAACTTAAATAAAACCCTATTGTGAGAACCTTTTAAAAATGTGTCATCAATAGCAATGACTGGTCTAATTGAATACAAAAACCCATCTATGCAAGCTTTCAAGCAAAAGAACATATGCATAAACCTATCATTAGAATTAGTCTGAAGGTTAGTAATACTTCTAGGATTGACTTGCTTTAGCATGTACAACTATGAAGGCAAAATCATGTATGATTCAATAGGAGTTCCTCGAGCCTCATCCAATGCAATATGTCTGGCTCGATATCCTTTATAGTAGTCACATGAGATGTCAAACTCATTTTGTATGTCTCTTATAATCTCCTTAGACATGTATATACGGTGGTCCTTAAATTTTTCCTTGATGTGTTCCTCTATAACACGAGCACTTGCTTGCCTTTGATGTGGAAATCATTGTTCCATAGAGCATATGTGTTCATTGTCAAATCTTCTAACCCGAAAATAATATGAATTTCTATCTCTGACTGCATGTAAGCGTCAGTTGCAATCTGCAATGATGCACCGAACCTAATATCTTTTTGTGTATGATTTCATGACTCTCGTTTGGAACCGGTTTGCCAAATCATATCTACCTAGCTCTTATTGCAATTGTTCTTTGTTATCAAACAATTCATCAACTTGAATACGCATAAGATTACGTTTAGGAGCAACTTCATTAGAATTAATTGAATATAATGCACATGGTGGTGGAACAAACCTTTGAACATGCTCAAATTGCTGGTCATATCGATTCAAAACTTGATCTGATGTTGTTTCACCATAACTAGTGGGATAGGTATATTGTTCTTGTTCATCACAATCCATTGTATGGTGATCAATCAAAACCTCATGAACATGCTCCATTCTCAAGCTACCCTCATTTCCACAATGAAAAGGGGAACAAGTATTGTCATTGTCAAATGGTGTAAATCATTCCTTAATATCATCCAAATGGACACCTGAGTTTGGTTGATATGTTGTAGTAATATTGGACATTTTATTATAATTCACATTTCTTGTTTCCAAATTGGGAACTAAGTTAAGTTCAAATGTATGGTTTGGTTTACAAGAAGTTTCCAGTTGAGAATTATCCTTTAAATTTGTTGAATCACACTCAACCTCTTTAACACTTATATAAACTACAGGGTCAACATTCTCACGACCAAGTAATAATGCAACATCATCATCATCAATGATCTCAATAAGCATGTTTGGACAATTGGTTTGAGTACCAGTAGTTAATATAGCTCGGTAATGATTTTTATCAATACCTGTGATGCGGTATGTTTTATCCAATAGTTGCTCAAAAGTTGCATCTTGTGGAAATCTAAAAGTCTTTGCTCTCTGACCCTCATACCAATAAATCCCACGATCGCTCTTCCATTGTCCACCTCAATTGAAAACTAATTGTACAATAGACATCCCCAATCTTGAAAATTTGATAACATATAATCGTTACTATTAAACGGTTTAAAGAGTAATTTGATAACGTATAATCATTACTATTAGACGGTTTAAAGAGTAATTTGATAACATATAATCAGAGATTAAGCCGATATCAAATACTTGAAGAATAATTTGATAACATAAAATTACACTTTCAGGTAGAAAACTGACCCAATTGTGTCGGAAGTTAACCTAATATTGGGTTAGTTTTTACTTGAAGCAATATTTGTTTTTTAGGTCAAAAGGCGACCCGAACCTAAATTTGGGTCACCTTCTAACTAGAAGTTAGCATTCTAACCTAATAAGGTTGGAATGATATCTTCGGGTCAAAAGGTGACCCGAATTTAGGTCGACTCGAATTCAAGTCACTTCCTAACCCAAAAAACAAAACTGACCCGATGGATTCAGAATGATAACTTCGAATCATAAGGCGACTCGAATTCGAGTTGCCTTCTAACTCGAAGTTATCATTCGGACTCAATGGCATTAGAATGATAACTTCAAGTCAAAAGGTGACTTGAATTCGGGTCAACCAAAAATCGGGTCACCTTCTGACTCGAAAAACACAATTGACCTGATGGGGTCAAAATGATAATTTCGGGTTAGAAGGAGACCCGAATTCGGGTTGACCCGATATCGGGTCGCCTTTTGACCCGATATCGGGTCGCCTTTTGACCCGAAGTTATGATTCTAACCCGAATCGAGTCAAAATGATAACTTTGGGTCAGAAGGTGACTTGATTTTGGATTGACTAGAATTTGGGTCACTCGTTGACACGAACAACAATTTTTTTTTTTTTCCATTTTTTTAAAACATAATCACCTAATTCTCTAGAAACTCAAATAAAAGTTTTCAAAAATTAAAAAAAAAAAAAAACTCAAATATAAATATTAACCTTTATCAATATCCAAATATCTTCAACTTTTCTTCATGTTTTCTTCCACTCAAAATTAAAATTAACAAAAAAAAAGTGATCATTGTTCAAGTAAATTTGTGAAGGAGAATTGATTAATATGGATTGATGCTATTTATTTGATGGTGTTTTGTTTATTTTATTGTAGTTTAATTAGGTAGGTAAATAATTATTGATTTATATTAATGAGTTGGTTTTAATTTATAAGGGATATTTTGGATAACTTCGGGTAATTTTGTTTTATTGATTGAGATGGTCATTATGTAAATAAGGTGTCAAAAAAGGGTAAATTGCTAAATTCCCTAAAAATATATTGTTCTAAGTAGTTGTCTTTAAATTAAATTTACCGATGAATGATCCTATGTATAATATACATACATGGGGCAGGATCGGAGGACACAAGTTTTGACACAAATTTTGACACAATTTTATTGGCCATTGGATGAAGAGGGTTTTAATGGTTTAGATTTACTCATACCACTACGTACAACTCCATTTTACACTCTACATAAATATTTTATCTCCTATCTCTCTTCATTATTACATTAGCTCTCTCCTCTCTCTTCATTATTACATTAACTCTCTTATATCTCTTCATTATTACACCATCTCTCTCATCTCTCTTTATTATTACATTATCTTTCATCTCTCCCATTAATATTAAAATCCTAATATTTAAATTATTTTTTTCTCACCCAATCCAATTATATTTAAAAACTCATCAAGAAAATTAAAAAAAAAAGCAGCAATTGTTTTTTTTTTTTGTTTAACTTGATAAATTTATTATTTAAATGATGATTTATTTTTTAAAATAGTTTAAACCAAGCAATTTTTAGTAAGAAAATTTTTACTATCACTAAAAAAAAAAAATATTATTTCAAAAACAATTTCTAACCAAAATAAGTAAAATAGATTTTATTTTTCAAAAACACAAAACACTTAACCAAAAAGTTTTTCTTACTAAAGATTGTTTGGTTTAAACTATTTTAAAAAATAAATTATCATTTAAATAATAAATTTATCAAGTTAAAAAAAAAAACAATTGTAGCTTTTTTTTTTTTAATTTTCTTGATGGGTTTTTAAATATAATTGGATTGGGTGAGAAAAAAATAATTTAAATATTGAGATTTTAATATTAATGGGAAAGAGGAGAGATATTGTAATAATGAAGAGAGAGGTAAGAGAAAACATTTATGTAGAGTGTAAAATAAAGTTGTATGTAGTGGTGTGAATAAATCTAAACCATTAAAATCTTCCTCATCTAATGGTCAATAAATTGTGTCAAAATTTGTGTCAAAACTTGTGTCCCTCGATCCTGACCCTACATACATATATATATATATATATGTGAAAATATTTAGGGTTGATCAAATCCAATCGTACAAGAATTTCTAAAAACAGCTCGGCCCAAAAACAAAAACCATGCCTACGACGTCTGTACAACCTGAAACGAAGTCGTTTTCTCGTCTGGCGCGAAGATATATAAGATGACAAGTGATGGCAACACAGAGCGACAAAGGAAGAAAAATGGAAGTGAGCAGCAGCTTGGAGCTGGAGAACTCTTTTCAGTTCCATCACACTCCTTTTTACTGGTATTTCTTTTATGATTACATATTCAATGAGTCAGTTTCTTTTTAATTCTATTTCTGGCTGGTCTATCCCATCAGGGTTTGGATTATTTAATGTACTAGAGATTGATTTCGTATGATTTAATTGTTAGTTTGATTTTGATTTTGTGGTCACTCCCTCTTAGATTTAGTGGGTAAATATCTTTGTGTTTGTTTGTCTCATTATTCATTCAGGACTTGTTTTTGTTGTTTGTTATTTATGTAGTGAGGAGAATGTTTACATGCTTTGTAAGAAATTATGCGCCAATGGAGTAGCTGATGCTGATGCATCTGATCTTTTTGTGGTCTTCATTTCTAATGACAAGAAACAGGCATGTATGTCTGTCATTTCCTTTTGTCAATTTCAGTTTCCTTTTTACTCTGTTGTGGTGGGATTAATGAGGTCCAGTGTTGAGTTTAACAAATGCTATTTACGGAGATTAATAACACATGAACATATAAGTTTGTGTTCGGTTTCATAATGTCACTCTCAATAGGAGTAATGTTAAGTTCTGTACAGGATTAAGTTTCTCTGAGTTGATTTAGTTTACTGTAAGACTGAATTTGCTGCTTATTTCATTTTATTTTTTTTATAATTAATTGTAGATCCCATTATGGCATCAAAAGGCAAGCAAGAGAGCTGATGGTGTTGTGCTCTGGGATTATCATGTTGTTTGCATTCAGGTGAATGCTTAATCTACCATAGTTTGATGGTCTTAATGCATGTTAATTTAATATATTATTAGTAACACCAAATGACTGAAGGGATCAACTTTGACTCACTAATGGTTATTCCTTTTGTCTCATTAGAAGAAAAGAAGTGGTGACTCTTCTTGTTTAGTGTGGGATCTTGATTCAAGTCTTCCATTTCCCTCTCCGTTAGCTTCTTATGTATCGGAAACCATCCGACCATCTTTTCAGCTATTTTCGGAATATCAGAGGTATTTTTCTGCTCTTCATTTTTATGAGATTACATAATGTTGGTGACTTTAATGGATTTATGCTAAGTGTGTTTGTGTAAATCTAGATTACATCACAATTGCAATAAATTGATATCTTAAAGCAAGTTAAGAATGTTTGCATCGGCCATTAAAGATAGGATAGGGTCTTCGGTTTCTTGTTCTATGGATTGGATGAGAGATAAGAAACAGTAATATCATTCTTATCCTTGTGCATTTTCCTCAAAAAGCTAAAAATCGTTTAAACTTGTAAGAATCCATGTGTCAATTCTATCAACAAATTTTATGCCCGAGAATAATCTCATTACCTTTTATAAAAACTATTTGGGTTCTTCTGCGGTCCATGTTCTGAAACTATATTGTAAAAAATGATTACATAACCTTGTCAATACTGATCCAAAATCGCAGCGGTGTGCTGTGTGTTACTTGAAAAGCATTCTCACGAAGCTCACATATTGCTTTCTTGTACATCTATTTGCCTTGTATTTCTTTTTAGCTATCTGCTATTTGATATATATATATATATATATATTACTTTATGAGAGACTCTCCACTTTTGTCATTATGTTGTCTTTTATCTCTCACCTGTGTCAGATAAACCAATATGTTAGTTATTCAAGCAATATAAGTATACTTTAAAACGTAAGCATAAAAATATTTTATTTTTGTCTTAAGAAACTGCTCTTCTTGGCATCAGGTTTTTGCGAATCGTGCATGCTCCAATATTCCTTCGTTGTTTTGCCTCTGATAGAAGACATATGAAAGATCCTGCTGGGGACTGGATTGCTGAGCCTCCTTCATATGAACCCATAGTTGCTGAAGGTGAACCTATGAGCTTGTGCAAAATTTGGCTGTGATTTTGAAAGCTATGATCTGTTCCAATCGTTGTCCGATTTGAATAGATATAGATGGATTTAAAACCCATTACCATGAGATGTGCATATAGCATTCTTTTATATTAGGGTTACACAAGGCGTTGGTTGATATTTATGGTGGCCTAATTTGCTTGTTAAATATCAGTATTAATCAGAATATTGTTGTTGGACAAGCTTGATTTGAACTCTGCCAAGACAGAGAGAAGTAAGACACGTATGAGGCTTAAGAAGTAGCATGATCATGATCATCATCTTCTCCACCTGTGTACATGGTAGTTTTAGTTTCCACTTTCCCTTGAGTTACGGTCATAGGGGAAATGATCCCATTGAAATAGTAGTTCTAGGTTTGGAATCTCAGAAAATAGAACGTTAGCCCTGTATTGCCCTTTCAAGGTTAGTCATAAATGGGAGAACTAGAAAGTTCACATTTTTTGCATGTTAGTGTGTTTGTGTCTCAATGGACTTTGTACCAGAGAGAGAGAGAGAGAGAGGGACTACTTTTGAGTTTTGTTAGTTAAATTTGTTGTCAGAGTCACAGAACCTTTTTTTTTTTTTTGGGTATTGGGGGTTTCAGTGATATAGCTATGAAATTTATGATATGCATAAATTGGATATGGTTTGACTTGAAGAAGAATAACATGTGGCAAAATAATGATGTAACTTAATTACAGATGATGAGGAATAAACTTGTGGGTTCTGGTATTATTAACTACTTAAGAAATACAACTGTATATAGAAAAATTTGCAATAAGCAATACTCTCATTCTCTCTAATCTTCTGCCAACCTCCACCAACCCCACACCACTCATATACAGAAGCACTTTAGTTTTTCTTTTTTCAACTGTCAATATTGGCTGGACTCTGCATCTGTTAAGCTTGATTTTTATTATGAGATGCCAAGATTGTAAGTTTCATTTAGATTTTATATAGTTGGTTTCTTGTGTGAACTGGTGCAGATAAGACCGTGCACAATCTCAATGAGTACATTGAAATTTGTGCTGAAGATCTCTCAACAAATGTTGCAGCTGAGCTTATTAGTGATGTTCTTAATAAAAAACTTGGTGTTGTAGTAAATGAAAATCAGCTGGAGGAATTCTTTTCCCAAGTCTCTCAATGAATTCTGAAGTATATTGCCTGGAATGAACTTTTGTAATACATTGTCTTCAGTAGATGGAAATAAACTACTGGTTACACCACTCAGCCACTGTTAATTAAACTTCTGCCCTTTTTTTTGTGACCTTGGAAGTTGAGTTTTTGCTATATACCTGAATGTTAACCCAAAATCTTTTGTGGTTCATAACTGTTGTTTGTGGTTTGTAATTGTTAGTCTCATGGCATAAATTTACACAAATGTTGAGCTATGGTACAGCATCATATTTGTGCTGTGATGGATATGGTGTTTTAAACCACAGGTTGATTGTGTTTTGTTATTAAGTTTGTCACACTTCGTTCGGATGTGAAATGGGCTACCCATTATATTGTTTTGCTATTTTGAGTCGGGACTTGTGGATTTGAGAAATTAAGAGATCGTTTGTTTTTTGTATTAATACTTAATAGTGTTGAATTAGACCAATTAAGTTATTTTTGTTTTTTTTTTAAGTGGTCAAATTATTTAAAACCACTTAAAAACCACCGAAAATAAAAAACTACATTTTTTAACTTTTCACTGAATACCAAATCATTTGATGATTTCGTAAATTTATTATTTCAATTTTATCATTCCTAAAATAACATATTTCAAAGTTTGTCTTAGTTTTACATTATACAAATTTCTTTTAATACTTTAATAAGTATATTTCCAAATTCGTCTTAATTTTATATTATACAAATTCATTTATCATAAATGATATTCCTGTTAATGGTATTTTTATTTAATTATACAGTGATAGTAATTCAACTTAATATCATTTTATTTATTTTTATTAATTTACTTCACTATAATAATTTATTTATTTATATATAATTTTCAAAAAAAATAATAATACTTTACTATGATAATGAATCATATTTTAATTATGAATAAATATATTATTAATATATATATATAAGTGTTTTAGTATTTGTTAAATAATTTATTATCATTGTTTATATTATATTAAATGAAGTTATATAACTAATAGCAAGATAATATAAATGTCAAATTATTAGTTTTTAGATAATTTTAATTTTAAAAAATAAATAAGATTATTATATATTCAGATGTAAGGAAAAACAAACATGTCATTTAGTTTTCAAGCTTCAATCACTATTCAGTCTTCAGTAGCACTGTTCAGTCTTCAAATAAAAAAAAACAAACGACCCCTGAATATAAATTGATATAGTAATTTTAAACTATTAATTTTGAACAAAGTAGCTCGAACTAAATCCACGTGGCATGGAAAATATATTAGGGATTTATACAAAGTCCAAAGTAAAGTCTACCAAAAATTCCAAACCTCTAATTATATTTGGTAGAAACAATTAGTTTTTTTAAGAAAAAGTACACCTTCATTCTAGTTCTTAAGTTTTATAAAGTCTCACTTTTTAAAATCACTTGGTCTCTAAATTTTAAAAACTTATTAATTTGGTCCTTACGATCAGTCAAACTGTGATAGATTTCTTTTTTTTTTTTAAAAAAAAAAATCCCATCAATCAATTAGTTATGAGATTATTATTTTTTTCTTTTGGCCTAAATAGCCCTAAAACCTTGGAGTGCAATAAAGAGAGTGATTGATGAAAGTAAATTTGGCAAAGCATATAATTCCTCGTTCCCCAACAATTCACGCTCCACCACGCCCCCCCCCCCCCCACAACACACACACACATATAATCCTAATTTTCTTCTTCATAAATAGATTTGAACCCTTAACCTTAGTAACATCAGATATAAAAGTTGATTTTAAAAATGTTTGGGAATCAAGTAATTTTTCTTCCACTTTGTTTATTTTCTTTTTATTAATATTAGAAATTTATGGTAAGATAGGCTTATGGTGTCATATTGCTTAGGTTTTGAGTTATTTCAAGGTTAAATTAAAATTTTATAGATTATTTTCGAAGAATTGCTAGAAATTTTGTTTTCTAGTAGACTTGTCAGCTTTATTCTTGTTTGAATATGAAAATCAAAGTATAAAATTATGAATTTTGCATGAATGCTCTCTAGGATGTTAGGTTATAGTCTTAAAAAAGTTTGTTGTCATATGATAAATATGTAATTAATTAAGAATTTTTGTTTCCCTCTTACTCAATGAAATAAAAATCTAAACAGCATTGAATTAGGTTAAAACTCGATTTTTTTTGGACATGCATTTGATATTACTTTGGTCTTATTAAATTTCTATAAGGACCATTATGAGTCTTCTTTAAGCCATTAAATTTTCAAGGACTTTTATGGAACGATTTATTTTAAAAATTTAGATATGGAGGGTTTTCAATTTCGAAACCGATGTCAGTACAGCTTTAGCTTGGATTTGGAGATTTAAATTAATAGGTTAACATAGGCATTTAAGATATTGGTTGGTGTTTTTAGGCTTCGTAATAGAAAATGAAGGTGAAAGATTGTAGTTGAAGAGGTTTTACGTGAAGGCTAATAGAGAGGTAGAGAGAACATGAAGAATGTGTTGAAGATCTAGTTTGATCGAACCTAGAAGTTTGAAGATTTGGGTTTGATCGAATGATCAAAAAAAGAACTTTGTGATGTTTTGGATTTGATTGAACCCAAGTCTTCATGCGATGGGCTTGATGGAACCCACACCTTTGAAGATATGGGTTCCATTGAAGCCAAAGCTTCATGTTTTGGATTCGATCGAAATCTTCAATACCTAGGTTTGATTAAACCTAGATTTGATGATATTCCAAAACATAGTCTAATAGAAATTTCAAACCTCCAATTATATTAGGCAAAAACAATTTAGAAACAAATGAAAAACCTCCAATTATTTTAATCCCTAAGTTTTTATAAATTCTTAGTATTATTATTATTTTTTAATTTGTTTGCATTAATGACTCCCATAGTTCATAAAATTTTTAAAACCCATTAATTTAGCTTCTACTGTCAATCAAACACTAGTCAAATTAACAAAAGAAAGGTTATTTTGATCATTTTAATAGCTCATTATCCTTTTAATTAAAAAATTAAGAAAATAAAATAAAATAAGATAAAATAAAAAATAGATGAATCTCCACTGTCCATCTTTGTGAAGATAAAAATAAATTATATTAAAAGTAATAAATACAAAGAAGAAGTAAACTAATATACATTGTTCATCTTTGAGATGAACGGTGCGGATCAAAGTTTATTTAAAAAAAATCTGGTTCCAAACAGATCGACGGTTGATCTTGTTGGAATGAAATCAACGGAACACCAGATTGTTAAACGACGATTTGGAAGTCAAACTTGATATGGGTTTCAAACCTATATCATTGAATAGGGTTGAACATGATTTGGGATGCCTAGATCGAGTTTGATTCCCAAATTATCGAACTTGAGATGGGTTCAACTAGATCTTCATTCGACGATCTAGTTTTTGGATCAAGTGGGGAACAATGATCTCCTTTCCAAATCGAGCGATGATCATCGCTCGATCTGATGTTTGGTTGGTGATAAAGATCACCAAATGGTGATAAAAATCTCCATTTGATGGAGCCAAATTTTCCTTTTTCTTTTTAATTTTTAATTTTTAACATTTTTAATTTCATTTGTTTTACTATATTATAATATTTTCTTTCTTTTTTTAAAGGTTTTGTAATTTTATAAATGATTAATTTTAAATAAACTAAAACCTTATAGAATAAATATAATTGACATGTATCAAATTGCTATTGGTTGGTTGGTTGGTTTGTTTGTTTGTTCGTTCGTTTTATTATTTCAAATATATAATGACATGTGTTAAGTTCCTAATGGTAAGGTAAACTGTTAAATTTTTAAATGTTAAAGGCAAAATGATACTTTAATCTTGGTTAAAAATCATTAAGGGTAAAAGATTTTGTTTACATTTTTTGTTATTGTTAACTGTTAAAATCTTGGTAAGTGGAAACGAATTGATGGATTTTTGAAATTTTAGGGACAATGAGAGTCTTATTACAAACAAGTTTTAAAAAGTGGGAATTTACAGAAAAGTTAGGTACTAAAATGAAGTTTTCCATAAAAAATATAGTCATGCAATAGTTTTTGTTGGTGCCTCGTAATACAAGCTCAAATAAAAAAATACGTTTAACAAGATATACACATATCCTTGTTTCATTCAATGTCATACATTACAATCGCTGTCATTGAGATAAAGAGTTTTTATTCAGTTTTGTACATTATTAGATTTATCATCGTTAGAATAGAGAGACTTCAATTAGTTTCATGTGCTACCAAATTTGAGTGATTACATCATAGTGGTTGTTAAAAAAAAAAAAAAATGTATTGTGCTTTTTGGTGCCTCAACTAATTGGACTTTCAAGGAATCGTAGAAAGGCCTGAATCCCCTTAATAGAGGAATTGTCATTTATAAAAAGGTTATCCAGCAAGTTGTTGGCAAAAATAGGAGGGCCTCATAGTAATTGGGATAAATTGCACAAGCACCCTTGAGTTTAGGTGTAATTGCAATTAAATGAAGTTTTATCTCGAAATTACATAAACTTCAATTGCCATTAGTGGGATCTGTCAACTTTTAACAACTTAGGGACAAATATGTTTTTTGGAGTGAAAAAGAAAAAAAGAAATTAATCAATTAATAATAAAAATATTTCAATAAATTATTATTATTATTTTTTACATAGAAAACAAATATTGAAAAACTCATCACCGGTGGAGACAATCTCCTAGGCCCAAATCGAGCGAAGGAGATCCTCCGTCCAGATGATCAGATGGAGGAGAAGATCATTATTCTGATCGATGATGGTCAATAGTTTGAGTTAACATTAAAATAATGATCAATAATTTGAGTTAATGGAAGTCAAGTGATGGTAGGGGTGATTGTATAATTATACTCAAAATTCCCACCAACTGCCATCACGGCTAAACTCAAGGGTGTTTCTGCCACTGGTCCTAGTAATTGACAAAATCTTCTTCCAACGATAGGAAAATCAACCCTTAAGAAACTGTATACTTTTAAGATTTAAAATCATCATAAATATGTGAAGCATTATATATGTCATTTACGGTTTACAATCGTTTTATTTTCTTAATTAATTCGATATTTAACTAAACCTTCTTTGTTTTCATATTTAATTTTAAATATTTCAGCTTTGGTGGAGATTCACCCAACTGGGTTTAATTTAGATTGTTTATGTGTTTTTCTCTTGAATTTGTAAATATTGTCTTTCATATTACCGATGTTAATAATGTTTCATATTACCGATGTTAATAATGTTTCATATTTTCTTCACAGATACTATTCATAACACTAATTTATTTATGTTCTTTTCCCTCGTTGATAATTTTATGTCTACATTTGAAATATGTAATGTTTAGATATATTGGCATGCTTTCTTAACCATTTACATTTCAAAGATTAGTTAAAAAAATTCTTGTATTTATAAAATTAACAAATTATAATTTACCATGTAAGAGTATAATGCTTGGGGAGAATCTTTCTTACATCAAATAAAAATTGTACTGAGGTTTGATCAAAATCTTGAAAGCTAAAAAAGTTAGATAATACTGAGGTTTGATAAAATTGGACAAGAATTTCTTAAAACAGCACTGCCCACAACTTTTGTTGGCTCAAAAACCATGTCTTTGTTTGCAGTCGGTGTGCAAGGAAACTCTGGAGATAGCAACCTCCAATGGCGTCGTTTTTGTGAATATATATAAGGAGATAACAAGTGATCAACATAGTAAAGAAAAAAATATGGAAGTGAGCAGCATGGAGTACTCTTTTCGATCACACTCCCTTTTACTGGTATTGCTTTTGTTCGATTCCCTCTCTTTTTAATTTCAATTCCTGGGTTTATTGTTGGTCTATTAGGGTTTTGATTAATAGATATACTTTATTTATTAGTTTGATTTTCACTTTGTGTTCACTTCCTGGTTAGATTTAGTGGGTCATAAGTCAGAGCTGTGTATGTTGTTCTTTATACTTTGTGGTAATGGCTTTGCTTAACTATTTATGTAGTGAAGAGACTACTACTTGCTTTGTAGAAATTATGTACCAATGGAGTAGCAGATGCTGATGGATCTGATCTTTTCATGGTCCAGTTCTAATGAGAAGAAACAGGCAAGCATGTTTCTCATATCCTTTGTCAATTGTGGCTTACTTGTTTGCTCTGTTCTCATGGCATAAATTAAGATCAGTGTTGAGTTCAGCAAATTCTATTTTGGAAGATCAATTTTGTTGATTTTATGATGTCACTCTCAACAGGACTTCTCTATAGTTGTGGAATTAAGCAGGACCACTGTTAACTTCCATAAGATCTAACAGTAGAGATTATTGTAGACTTAGGATTAAGTTTCGTTGAGTTGATTTAGTTTACTGTAAGATTGAATTTGCTTCTTATTTTTGTTGTTACTTTGATAAATGATTCTAGATCCCATTATGGCATCAAAAGGCAAGAAAGAGAGATGATGGTTTTATTCTTTTGATTAATCATGTTGTTTGCATTCAGGTGAATGCTTATTCTACTTTCCTATCACTATCAGTTATGGACTAATGTAATAGATTTACTATATTAGTAAAACCAAAACAACTGAAGGGATCAAATTTCACTGAATAATGGTTGTTTCTTTTTTCTCATTGGAATTTATAGAGAAAAAGAACTGGTGACTCTTCTTGTTTAGTGTGGGATCTCGATTCAAGTCTCCCATTTCCTTATTTAGCTTCTTATGTATCAGAAACCATCCAACCATCTTTTCAGCTCTTTCCTGACTGTCACAGGTTTTTTTCTGCACATTGTATTCATGAGATTAAATAATTTAATGCATTTATGCTAAGTGTGTTCATGTAAATCTGGATAGTAATATAATCACAATAAAACATGCATGGTTGTTAGCTCAAAGCAAGATAAGAATGTTTGCATCAGCCATTGAAGACCTGACAGGGTGTTTGGTTTTTTGTTCTCTGGAATGAATGAGAGATAAGAAACACTAATATCTTCCTTATCCTTTTGCTTTTTGCTCGGAAAGTTGAATATCATTTAAACTTGTAGAATTTTATGTGTCGACAACTTCCATGTCTAAAAATAATTTTGTTAGATATTTTATAAACTATCTGGGATCCACTGTAGTCCATCTTCTGCTACTAAGCAAAGAGTTTGCATGACCTTGTTAACACTGATCAAAAGAGGCAGCAGTTTACCGTGTGCAACTCCGCAAGCATGTCCATGAAACTGAAATATTACTTTTGTGAACATCTATTTTTTCTTTCTGCCAGCATCTGACTTTTATATGTCTTTACATCATGAGAGACTCGTCATTTTTTTTCATTCTATTGTCTTTTATCTCTCATCTCTGTCAGTGTCAGATGAATGAGTGTTTCACTTGTTCAACATAATCACACTTAAACTCATAAGCGTAAAATTTTTTGTCTCAAGAAACTGCAATTCATGTCATCAGGCTTTTCTGAATCTTGCATGCTCCAATATTGCTCCTTTAATTTGCCTCTGATAGAAGGCGTATGAAAGATCCTGCTGGGAAGTGGGAACTGGATTGCTGGGACTCCTTCATATGAACCCAAAGTTGTTGAAGGTAAACACTATGATCTTTTTCAAATTTTGGCTGTGAATTTTAAAGCTATGAGCTGTTTGAATCCTTGTTCAATTTGATTAGATACAACCTGATCTAAAACGCATTAGGTATTTTTGTTTGTTAGAGGTACACAGAGCATTTATTGATATTTATGATAGCTAAATTTGTTTATTGAATATCAGACTGCTAACGAGAATGTTGTAGTTGGACACAGAAGCTTGATTTTGAACTCTGCCAAGACACAGAATTATGACACATATAAGGCTTAAGAAGCATCATGATCATGACTCTCTCTCTCTATCTCAGCCTGTGTACATGTCAGTGTTTTAGTTTCCTCTTGTCCTTGAGTTATGGTCTTAAGGGAATGATCCCTATTGTGATTTTTTATTAATCTTCACTGTTCTCTCAAAAACAGAGAGAGGGTTAAAATATACAAACCTAATAGATAACAGCCACCTGTACAAGCACTAACCATCTCCTATTCAACAGCTAACAATCACCTAAACAAGAATACTCATCTAACTAGTAATAAATAAGACTTCTCAATAAAGTAAAAAACTCTATCTAACACCTGACTTCAACACCCCCCCTCAAGCTGGGTCATCGATATTGACCATGCCCAACTTGGAGCTCAAGTTTTCAAAGGTTATTCTTGGCAAGGCCTTTGTGAGTATGTCTGCTGCCTGATCTGCTGTTGGTGTGTAATTTAGACTCAAAATGCCACCTTCAATCTTCTCTTTGATAAATGTCAATCTATCTTGACATGTTTGGTTCTATCGTGATGAATTGGGTCCTTTGCCATGCTAATAGCAGCCTTGTTATCACACAGTAGCTTCATAGAACCTTGAATAGACACTTTCAGATCTTCAAGTAGTCTTTTCACCCACAGACCTTCACACAACCCCTTGAGCAATGGATCTCAGCTCTGCTTCAGCACTGCTACGAGACACCACAGCTTGCTTCTTACTCCTCCATGGAACCAAATTGCCCCAAACATAAGTACAATACCCTGAGGTGGATCTTCTGTCCACTGCTGATCCTGCCCAATCAGCATCTGAGAGTATTTCTAAGCTGCGATCAGTTGATTTTTTGAAAAATAATCCTTTCCCTGGTGTCATCTTCAAGTACTTTAGGATTCTGTGAACTGCATTCAGATACTCCTCAGTTGGAGCATTCATAAATTGGCTGACAGTGCTTTTGTTAAAGGTAGACAAATTCTGGATGCTGTGTTGGTGGCTAATGAGGTGGTGGAGGATTGTAGAATGAAGAAACGAGAGGGGGTTGTTTTTAAAATTCATTTTGAAAAAGCCTATGATCATGTTGATTGGGATTTTCTAGATCATGTTTTGGAAGCAAAAGGTTTTGGGGCAAGATGGAGAACATGGATTATGGGATGTTTAAAGTCAGCAAACTTTTCGATCATGATAAATGGGCGACCCAGGGGAAAATTTAATGCTTCTAGGGGTCTGAGGCAAGGGGACCCTCTCTCCCCTTTTTTGTTTGTCCTTGTGGCAGACTGCTTGGGTAGGTTGATTGATAGAGCTAAGGAATGTCAATTAGTGGAAGGTTTTAGTATTGGTAAGGAGAATGTTATGGTTTCTCACCTGCAATTTGCGGATGATACCGTCTTTTTCTCCTCGGGCGATAAAGAAAAGTTTGCTCATTTGGTTGCGACGATTCGACTGTTTTGCTGGGTTTCTGGGCTTAATGTAAACTTGGCGAAGAGTGTATTGGCAGGAATTAATTGTGAGGAAAAGAAAGTGGTTGACTTAGCCAATGCGTTTGGCTGTGAGGTTGGGAGTTGGCCAATGAATTATTTAGGGATGCCGTTGGGAGGTAATCCGAGATCTGCCGAGTTTTGGAACCCGGTAGTGCAGAAAGTTGAGAGAAGATTAGAGGGATGGAAAAATGCTTTCTTGTCTAGAGGTGGTCGTTTGGTCTTGATTCAAGCTGTGCTACATAGCATCCCCACTTATTTTCTTTCCTTATTCAGAATTCCTATAGGAGTGGCCAAAAGGATTGAGAAAATTATGAGGGATTTTTTATGGGAAGGTATAGGCGAAGGAAAGAAGACCCATCTAGTAAAATGGGAGATTGTTTCGAGACCTCAACATGAAGGCGAGTTAGAAATTGGGAATATTGCGAGAAAGAACATGGCGTTGCTCGGTAAATGGTTATGGAGGTTTCCGTTGGAACCCAACTCATTGTGGCATGGGGTAATTAAAAGCAAGTATGGAATCCAAGGAAATGGATGGGAGTCTAACATGGCTACGAAAGGTTGTAGTAGATGTCCGTGGAAGGCTATCATGACAGGAATCCATGCTTTCTCAAGAAATATAAGATTTGTAGTTGGAAATGGAGCCCGAATAAGGTTTTGGGAGGATTGTTGGGTGGATTCTCAGCCTCTTAGTATGAAGTTCCCAAGATTGTACAAGCTCGATGCTTCTCCAAATACTTCAGTTTTAAGTAGATCAGATTGTTCGACTGTTCATAGAGGGTGGTGTTTTGACTTCAGGAGGAACTTGAATGATAGGGAGATTGAAGAATTTTCCTCGATTATCTCTTTGTTAGAGAGTGCTCCTCTCAACCCCAACAGGGTCGACAGTAGAAGATGGGTGCTAAACTCTAATGGTATTTTTTCATGCAAATCTTTTTTTGATAAGTTGGTTCAAGATGACTCCAATCCTAGATTCAATTTTGTTAACATCATTTGGAAATCAAAGGCGCCGAACAAGGTTAAATTTTTGGTTTGGCTTATAGTTCATGGGAAACTAAATACTTGTGATGTTATTCAAAAAAGATTTGCGAGCACGTGTCTTTCTCCTTTTTGTTGTATCATGTGCAAGAGGTGGGGGGAAAGTTTGGGTCATCTCTTCATCCATTGTCCGGTGGTTAGAGTGTTATGGAATAAGTTGTTTTCTTTAACTAGGACGAAGTGGGTTGCACCGAAATCGGTATACTCTTTTTTATTGGAAGATTTCAAACCCTTAGGAGATGGAAAGAAAGCTACTATTCTTTGGTACTGTGGAGTGTTCGTCATTTTTTGGGTTATTTGGGAGGAAAGAAATAAAAGAATCTTCCATGAAAGCCAAGAGGAGGAGAATTTTCTAGGGGACAAAGTGTATTATTTAGCTTCTCTTTGGGCATCTTCTAGTATAGAATTTAAAGATCTATCGCTCTTTCTAATTATGCTAGATTGGAAGGCGGCTGTTCGTTAATTGTTTCTTCCCTTTTGCTTTTGTAGCTTTAGATTCGTTTAGTTTTTGTGTTGTCTCGATTTTGGTGGATTTCTGATTCACCTTTGTATTACCTTTTCTCTTATTAATAAAGTTTATTGTTTCCTATCAAAAAAAAAAAAAAATTGGCTGATAGTGCTCACTGCGAAGCCAATGTCAGGTCTTGTGCGGGAAAGGTAAATAAGTCTCCCTACTAACCTTTGAAACTGCCCTTTATCCACTGGTGTACTGTCCTTTACAGTGCCTAATTTGGTGGTGTAATCCATGGGTGTTTCTGCCAGTTTGCAGCCAAGCATACCGGTCTCCTTTAACAAATCTAGTGTATATTTCTTTTGGCAAACCAATATCCCTCGTTTTGAATGAGCAATCTCCATTCCCAAAAAATATCTTAGTCCTCTGAGGTCTTTAATCTCGAACTTCTTAGCTAAGTAGCTCTTCAAAGCTTGAATTTCTTCTTCATGGTCACCTGTTAGGATTATATCATCGACATCGACTATAAGGATGGTGATTTTACCATTTGGAGAATGCTTCACAAAGAAGGTGTGGTCGGAATGACATTGTGTGTACCCATATTTCTTCACAGCTTGTGTAAACCTACCAAACCATGCTCTAGGGGACTATTTCAGTCCATAGAGCGATTTCTTGAGCTTGCAGATAGCATTACACCTAGTTTTCTTGCCATACCCTGCTAGAACCTCCATGTAAACTTCCTCTTCCAATTCACCATTTAAAAAGGCATTATTTACATCAAGTTGATGTAAAGACCAGTCCAAATTCACCGCCAAAGATAAAAGAATTCAAATCGAATTTAGTTTAGCAACCGGAGCAAATGTCTCCTGATAATCTATGTCATAGGATTGGGTGTACCCTTTGGCAACTAAACGAGCTTTGTAGCGTTCGATATTGCCATCTAGTTTCAGATTTTCAGTTTAATGGTAAAAGCCCATTTACATCCCATAATACTTTTATCTTTTGGCAAGTATAGTGATCACCCATATGTCATTCTTCTCTAAAGCTTTTAGTTCCTCTTCAATGGTAGTCTTCCATTCTGGAATTTGCATAGCATCATGGACTGTTTTTGGAATTTGAACATCTGTAATACTTACAGTGAAGGTTCTGAAGTTAGGTGACAATTCTAAAGTTAGGTGACAATCTTTCATAGGAAATGTAGTTACCTATTGGGTAAAGAGGATGTGATCTACATTCTCTTGTCCCTTCCCCAAAGCAATAGGTAAATCATCATCTTTGACAGGCTCGGTTTTTGGTTCATTTACTTGTGCATTAGCTGGATCAGGTCATTGAATCACTGGTGAAGATGCTTTGTCTTGGTCAAGATGTACTTTGCCTTCTACTTGCTTTTGAGTTCTGTTTTTTTTTGTGTAAACAATCAAATCTGGTTTGGCAGTGTTAGGTTCAGGCTCGACTCTGGTTTGAACTCTATTCTGTTGACTTTGATCTACATTTGTGGGCTGATTTGTCTGGTTTTGATGGACATCATTATGTTTTGGTAAGGTTGATTGGTCAGATGACTCTTTTTCCTTGGGTCTGGGTGTCTCACACACGCTAGGAACTTTATCAGAAAAGAATTCTTGAGTTGTACTTTGGTCACTAGGCCCATAATTACTCTTTAAAGGACAAAATCTTGATTTTCAGACACTTTATATTCCTCACAATTATCTCCTTTGGTTTGTTTGATGTAAAAAGAAAGATTTATTCTCCATAAATGTTACATCCATAGTAACTTAGAATCATCTAGTTACCGGAGAGTAACATTTATAACCCTTTCGAGTTGTAGTAACCGGAAAAAATGCACTTAATTAATCTAGGATCTAACTTGCTTCTAAATTGTGAATAAACATGAACAAAAACAATGAACAAACGCAGTACAACCAAAGACTATAAAGGGAATTTATGAAAGTATTATGTTAGTGGGAGAATAGTTTTGAAACACTTGATATGGTGCTTGAAAATTCAAAACTTTTAAGGGTAATCTATTGATCAAATAGGCTGCTGTAAGTACAGCTTCACCCCAAAACAATTTTGGAACATTTGTGGCAAACATTAATGATCTTGCCACCTCTAAAAGATGTTTATTCTTTCTTTTCGAGACCCCATTCTGCTGAGGAGTATCCACATATGAACTGTGATGGATAATTCCTTCAGCTAACGAATAGTCCTTCAAGGATGAACTGAAAAATTCTTTTGCATTATCCATTCTCAGGATTTGAATTTTTTTATTGAAACTGAGTTTTAACCGTATTGTTAAAATTTTTAAAAATGTTTCCAACTTCTGATTTATGTTTCGTCAAGAAAATCCAAGTTAACCTTGTGTGATCATTAATAAATGTGATAAACCATCTTGAACCAGTAACATTGTTCACTCTAGAGGGTCCTCATACGTCACTGTGAATTAATGTGAATGGTTTGGATGGTTTATAAGGCTGAATTTGATATGAACTTTTAGAATATTTCGACAATTCACACACTTTACATTGAAACAAACTCAGACTTTTACTACCAAAGAAAGTAGGAAATAAATTCTTCAAGTACATGAAATTAAGGTGACCCAATATGAAATGCCATAATATGACAAAATCACCTTTGTTCATCCTAATATGACAACCAAATTGATCTTGATAACTTAAACAACTAGTTGGTTGAGACTTGCTTATTGGAAACACATCACTCTTTGGTATGTGGAGTCCCGAGTACATCTCAACATTACCAATCATCCTACCAGTATCGAAGTCCTGAAATTCACAGTAATCAAAGGAAAATTTTGTTAAACATCTTAACTCTTTTGAAAGCTTACTAACAAACAACAGATTGCAATCCAAGTTTGACACTAATAAAATGGAGTTAAGAGTTATATTCCTTGTGATTTTTACTGTTTCTATTCCAGCCACTCTCAATAAAGAACCATCTACAATCTTAACATTATAACATCCATTATATGGATTGTATGAATGAAATAATGAAGCATCTCCTGTCATATGGTCGGACGCATCCGAGTCTAGAATCCATGATCTATTTTCATGTTTTTCAAAGTTCAAAGCACAAGTAAATTTACCTTTTTGGGCTACTATTCCACTACTCATCATTGTCCCACCAATGGCACTCTGTTGTGCGACAAACTTCTGCAATAACTCCATCAATTTTTGGCTCGTTGGGTTTTGTTCAACCTGGTTTTGATTGTCTACAGTTAAGACAACATTGCTGCTGCTTTCTTGGCTATTCTGGTACCTAGTCGGCTTCCAATTAACCTGCTTTCCATGGATCTTCCAACATTTCTCTTTTACATGGCCTGGTTTTCTACAGTGATCACACCACCGTCTCTTCTTTCTTGATCTGTTATCACCTGCATTGTGCTGATTTCCATGAACCACTAATGTTGATCCTTCCGCACCACTGTCAACATTGCTTTGGATCCCTAACATTAAGCTCCTCTTGCTCTCTTCTCGTTTAACCTCTGAAAAAACACCTCTGATTTTCGGCAGTGGCTTAATACTCAAAATCCTTCCACGAACTTCATCTAGATTTTGGTTTAATCCAAACAAGAACTTGTAGATCCTCGTTTCTTCGATTACTTTTCTATGCAGCGCGCCATCTTCTGGGCACTTCCATTCGAGTTGATTATACATGTCCACTTGCTGCCACAACTTGGTGAAGGTATTGTAATACTGTGACACGGTCATCTCGCCGTGTCACAAGTCATGAATCAGGTTTTCTACACTGACTATCTTAGCCCTATTATCACTGTGAGAATATGTCTCCTTAGCACCCTCCCAAATTTCCAGTGTTGTTTCACAGGGAAGAAAATTCTCACTTATGTTATTGGTCATTGAATTGGTGAGCCGAGATATGACCATGCTATTGTCAGTATCCCATTTCTTGAATTCTGAATCCTTCTTTGCAGGGGCTGGTAGTGCACCAGTCAAATACTCCTTTTTTCCTTTGCCTTTCACAAACATTTTCATAGATTGAGACCATTGGATGTAGTTACTCCCACTGAGTTTATGACTCGTAATGGGTAGATGAGGAAGATTGTTATTTTCAGATCCTCCTCCATAACCTCCTCCATTGTTTGAAGAGTTTGGTTCTGGATTTGGAGAGAATTCTAAGAAAGAGCTAGATAAAACCATACCGTATTGATATTAAAAACAGTACAGCTCTGATACCATGTGATTTTTTATTAATCTTCACTGTTCTCTCAAAAACAGAGAGAGGGTTTAAATATACAAGCCTAATAGATAACAACCACCTATACAATAAATGACAGTCACCTATACAATAAATAACAGCCACCTGCACAAACTCTAACCATCACCTAATCAACAGCTAACAATCACCTAAACAAGAATACTCATCTAACTAGTAATAAATAAGACTTCTCAATAAAGTAACAAACTCTCAACACCTGACATCAACACCTATTAAATTGTAGCACTAGTAGTTTCCTTTTTCGCTTGAGTTATGGTCTTAAGGGAATGAGCCCTTTTAAATTGTACTACCATGATTGGAATCACGGATAACAGATGGTCAGTCAGATATTGCCCTTTAAAAGTCAGTCATAAAAGGGAGAACTTACCATCTTTTACATGTGAGTGTGTCTGTCTTAGTAATCTGTGTACCAAAGAGAGAGAGAGTGAGTACTTTTGAGCTATGTTATTTAAAATTGTTGTCAAAGATCTTTTCCCTTATTAGGGGTTACAGTGAGGTAGCTATCAAATTTATTATATACATGAAGATCAACTTTAAGAAGAATAAAATTTGGCATAATAATCCTGTAAGTTTACAAATGAGGAACAAACCAGTGGGTTTTGGTATAAGTAACCACTTCAGTAATACAAGTACAGAAAAAATTGCAATAACCGACATTTTCTCTCTCATTCTCCCTACCTATTGCTGGCCTCCAGCTACCCTACACCACTCATATATAGAAGCACTCTATTTTTTTTCAACTCTGTATTAGTTAAGTCCGATTTTTATTATAAGATGCCTCGATTGTAAGCTTCGTTTAGGTTTTATATAGTTGGTTTCCTGTGTTTGCCTGTGCAGATAAGACCGTGCACATGCACAAATTAAATGAGTACATAAAATCCATGCTGAAGACATCTCAACAAATGTTGGAGCTGATCTGATTAATGCTGTTCTTAATAAGAAACTTGGTGTCCTGACGAATGAAAATCAGCTGGAGGAATTCTTTTCCCAAGTACCCAATGAATTTTGAAGCACATCTCCTGGAACAAATAGTTGGTAAAGCATTGTCTTGAATTCACTGAAGAAAACTACTGGCTGCACCACTCAGCCACTGTTCGTTAAACTTGTGCCCTTCTTTAGCTGTGCTTGAAGTTAAATATTGAGTTTTTGTCTCATACCCAGATGTTAACCCATCTTTTCCTGTTGGTAATCGAATCTCATAGCATAAAATTCGCATGAGCTATGAGCCTACGATACAGAATCATTTGTCCTTGATGGACATGGTGTTTTAGATAACATATTGATTTGTATTCTTTCAAAGAATCTGTTGTGCTCTTCGTTTGGATGTTAAATGAGCCATCTTTTATACTTTGTATGTTTCAGGCCTTGAGCCATGACTCGAGGAATTGAAAAGATGAGTATAAACAAACCTATTTATTTTAAAACAAATTAGCTAAAACCAAACCCAAGTGGACGATATCTCAAAGATTTATAAAATTCCATTATATAGCCTTACAAAAGTTTCACACAGCTCCAAAATATAAGGCTTAAAAGAGATGTTTTTGAAAAAAAAATTAGCCATGAAGTACCATACACTGAAGACTAGATCTGTTTGACAACTCAAATAAAAACTACATTCAACAAGATGTATATCCTTGTTCCTATAAATAATCCAAGGCAAGGCAATCAGCAAGGACTGGCTGCAATAAAAGTAGGATGTCATGCTCTAGGCAGGCAATCTGCAGCAGCAATTACTTGATTGTCAATGCTTGAGGTTGGCTGCAAGGGAGAGCCATCTTTCTAAATTAGCCTTAACCAAGCAAAACATTGTGGTGCCTGAGTACCATAACAACCATCTCAAAAACAAGCTTACTGGTTACCGAATTCAAGTTTCATCTTCACTCTCCGAAAGCAGGCAATCTTGTATTTGCTTCCTGAGAGCAGAAAAACTGAAGAGGGTTAATGCTTGCTATCTATCATAGAAATATATAAAGCCTAAGGATAAATGCATAGCATACAAGCCTTGAAAAGAGGTATAGCTTCTAAGCTCCACTGCTGGAAAAGCTTACCTTCACAGCATTGACAACGTAATGAGAATTTTCCTTCCTCATCCGCAAGGAATTTTGAAACCAAAGAAAGACAAAATACTATCTACAGAGAGAGAAAGAGACCATTTTTGGGAGTTTGAAGTACCAAAACCACCACATACTGCAGGTGTAGTAATGGAGGTTAAAATTGTTAAATCTCACGTTAGCATGCTGAAATTGCCATTGCCGCAAGTCTTTGATCTGTCTAGCAGTGGCTGGGGTAGAGCAGAATAGAAATGACAAATCCTTGGGAATTATCTGAAACTGGCAACTTGAACAACAGGCAGCACCAAGAATATCATAATTTTGGCAACTTTCTAAATTGCTCAAACCAGCCATGTCTGATTTACTGAGCGGGCTACAGCATGAACGACAGCAACAACATCCGCTGCTCCAAGGATGTTAACAGTAATACAAGTAAGGTTGGCTTTGCAGATCATTCTGACCCTCAGATCCTCACCATCTGAAGATCCAACGACGTGGGTGGCTTGCAGATTTCCCTTGATCATGGTGTGTGGGTCCCTCTCTCTCCTGTCCCCAATGCTTTTTGTGCAAACGTAGGTGACCTTTCACAGGTAGGTCGGTCCACTTTTTTTATGTATAAAAGATGCGTGATTTCAAATATATATATTAAATAGATTTCAAAATATATATATATATTAAATATTTTAATATTTGTTTGCCATTGAGTTAGTGGGATGCATGCACCATATTTTTTTATAAGGATATTTATAATTTGCCTCACAACATTTGATCATAATTTGAAACGCATCTCCCTAGTTTTATAATTAACAATTTATCTTCCTAAAGTTTAATTAAATAAAGAATCAACTCTTCGTCGTCATGAATTCTGTCCATTACCATTAGGGGTGGAAGGGGTAAAATGATAAATGAAAGTAATAAGTAAATATAAATTAATCAAAAATAATATAAAAATTAAAAAATTAAAAATTTATTTATTTAAAAGAATTTAAAAAATGATTGATCTCCACCGTCCATTTAGACAATGAAGATCAAATAAAAAATTGATTTGATATAAAAAAAATAAAAAATAAAATAAAATAAAATAAAAAACACACACACACACACACTCTCTCTTCATCTGTTCTCTCTTTCTCGACCAACTCTCTCTCTCCTCTCTATCTTCTTCTTCATTGACGGAATTTGGTGACGATGGCTTCATCGACAACGATCCATCTGGATTTTGGTGGTGGTGGGTTGGTGGTTTTTGGGTTGATGTTGATGGCCATCCGGATGTGTTTGATGGATGGGTGTGGTAGGTGTTTGATGTCAATAGTGGTAGTGGTGGTGGGTGGGTGGTTTCTGGGTGTGATGGATGCATTTGATGGGTAGTTATTAAGGGATGTTTGATGTTGGTCATTGTCCACGGTTGCTGTCTATAGGTAGGTTTTATCTTCTTCTTCTTCTTTGTCTTTTCTTCTTCTTTCTTCTTTTCTTCTTCATCTTCTCGAACCTAGATTTCTGGGTTCAACAAGATGAAAAAGAAAAAGAAGAGAAGAAGAAATAAAAGAAGAGGAGAAGAAGAATAAGAAGTTTGTGTTTTTGGGTGGTTTTGATTTTTTGTGTTCTTCATAGATGAAGAACATAATTTCCATGAAGTTGTTGAATATGGTTAGGTTGAACTGGATTGAATTTGTTTTTTGGTATTTTTTTTTTTTTTTTTTTTTTTGTTTAATGAGATTGGAAGGAGAAGAAAAAGAAGGAAATGTGTTTTAAGTTTTTGTGTTCATACCCTAGACCTAGAGATGTTGATGTCAACTTGAAGATCTGGGTTCATAACCCAGACCTTCAATTGAACCTTTTTTTTTTTTTTTTTTTTGCAGCAATTTTTTTTTTCAAATTTTTTTAAATTCTTTAATTAACACCATCCATCTTAGAGGTGGTTGTAGATTATGATCTGATTTTTTTTTTTTTTAATTTTTAATAAAATTTTAAAAATTAATTTTTTAACTAAATATAAATATTAAAATTTATTTTTAAATTAATCCTCATTGTCCATTTCAAATATGGATGGTGAAGATCTTCTTTTATAATTTTGATTTTATAATTTTATTTTAATTAAACTTATTTTTATTTTTCAATTGTATTTAAATTAAGTTTAAATCAGGGGCAAAGTATTCATTCATTGGTCTGGTCAACTTTTTAATGGAAAAACTGACAATGGGGGGCAAAACAGCCATTTATGAAATTAAAGGGAGGCGTTTCAGATTAAGATAAAACGTTTGGGGGATGGGGTAGGGGTGTGGGGAATTATGAATATCCCTTTTTTTATATGTCTATTGGATATCCACTCCAGGTCACAATTTTGTCTTTAATTGCCAACTGGCAGGCAAAGAGTGTTTATCATATTGTTTACCTTTGAGAGAGAGAAGAAATTCTAAAAATCTACACATCCTTTCTATCTTTGAGAGAGATAAGAAATTCTATCAAAGGTAACTATGATAATCAATTTATGTAGCTTCAAGTACTTATAAATTGGTAGGCTAGTGTAAACACGGCACTCACAAAGTCAATAAAGAAGACAACGATGTCTTCAAAAGAAAACAGGAAGTCATATGTTCATGGTATAAACACAACACTCAGAAGGTCACAATTATTGAATGAGGGACACGGTGTTGAAAAGAATGAGAAAATGTGGAGGCTGGAATATCGTGGTTGGTGAGTGGTGGCCCCCTAATATAATAAGTAGCCACTTTCTTTTTAAAAAGCAAACATCTTAATGGAAAAAGTAACAACTTTCTTTTAAAACGAAATAAATATGTAGCACACCATTTGATATTGCTAATTCATGATAGCTATCCCATGCCATTTGGGAAACGTTTCAATGTGTATGTAGCATGGTACATACACACTGCAATAAGTTTTCTCTGTTGTCAATAGTAGTGGCTGTTAATAATATAAAGTATTCCTCATACATTTTTGGAATGTATCCACACCTACAATTTCTCTTTTATTTAGCTTAATGAAATGAAAGGATGTGGCACTCATTTACCCTCCTTTTTTAGCATTGTTATTGAATAGATTGAGTTTTACTATCATTTAAAAGTTAAAACCTCACATTTTGGTGGTCGGGATGTCGTTGGTGTGTTTAGGATATTGGGATGTCCTCAAAATGACTAAATCATTATAATTCTCTTTGATAGCCACAACTTGCACAAATAGGGGCTGGCGGTAACCCTTGTTCGATGGTGTTTTCATCTTTGTTTCCGTTTTCATTTTCTTAATTTCATTTCATTTTTTGAAAACACAAAAAGCATATTCTCTTTCAAAAGTAAATTGATCATCATACATACCTTTGATTATCATGGCTCCATGTTTATGCTTTCAAAAGTGAAGAGAATATCATCTCTTAAAAAAATAAATAAATAAAGTAAAGATGGAAATTGCTGAAAGCTTTTCAAAAGAGTTTTAATTTTAATTATAAATTAAACATTATCACAACGAAAATGTATGATAAAATGTCATACTCTGGTTGTTAAAGGGCCATGGGTCCCTGGCACGGGGTTGATAATGATATTTGCCTTCAAAAGTAATGACAGGTTTATCTCTTAAATAAAGTAAGGTGGAAATTGCTATAAGCTTTTCAAAAGAGACTTAATTTTTATTATAAAATAAAATGCCATACTCCGTCTAAAATAAAACTCCATTTCAATAAACACACATAACAACCTCTGCAACTCTCTTTCCTTGAACCAGAAGAACTATGGCTGCTGAAGCGCTTGTCTCTCCAGTTGTTGAAACTCTTTTGAGTAAGCTAGGATCCCTTGCTTACAAAGAGCTTTCCTTGATTTGGGGTGTCGAAGATGACCTGAAAAAGCTCCAAAGAACTTTAACCACCGTCAACGCTGTTCTCTTGGATGCTGAGGAACAACAACTCCATAACAATGAAGTGCGTGTTTGGCTGGAAGAGCTTAAGGATGTCTGTTATGATGCAGAAGACGCGTTCGATGAAATTGAGGTTAAAGCTTTGAGAAGGCAAGTAATAGTGAAGCATGGTAGCATTCCACAAAAGGTGCGCAACTATCTCTCATGGCCTAAATCTCTTGCTTTTCGATTTAATCTAGGCCATAAGATCAAAGAGATTAGACAGACGTTAGATGAAATTGCTTCAAACCGTGCTAAATTTGGTTTCACAAATAGAATGGCAAGTAGAACTAATTTTGCTAGGGAGAGGGAAACACACTCTTTTGTGATTGCTTCAGAAATATTTGGGAGGGATGAAGATAAGGAAGAGGTCAGAAACTTGCTCATACATTCATCATCTGATGATACAGTAGTCTCTGTTATTCCAATTGTGGGAATTGCAGGACTCGGAAAAACTGCACTTGCAAAGTTGGTGTATAATGATAAGAGAATAGATGAATATTTTAATTTGAAATTGTGGGTATGTGTATCCACTGAGTTTGTTCAAAAAAAAATAATAGTAGATATCATTAAATCTGCAAACGGTCAAAAGCATAATGACATGACTTTAGACCAAAGGCATAATGACATGACTTTAGACCAATTGCAAAAAGTCTTGCGAGATCTTGTAGGTGGTAAAAGATATCTGCTTGTTATGGATGATGTTTGGAATGAAGATGCCAAAAAATGGATTGAATTTAAAGATCTATTGTTAGGTGGGGCAAATGGAAGTAAGATCCTAGTAACAACTCGTAGTGGGCGAGTTGCATCAATTATGGGCACAACGAAAGGTGCTAGTTCTAGTAGTGGGTATTGCTTACAAGGTCTTCCCTACGATGAATGTATGTCTTTATTTATAAAGTGTGCATTCAAAGGAGAAGAAGAACAGTTTCCAAACCTCATAAAAATTGGGGGAGAAATTGTGAAAAAATGTGGAGGAGTTCCACTAGCTGTGAAAACATTGGGAAGCTTACTTTGTTCATCAAATGATGAAAATTATTGGAAATATGTGAGAGATAGTGAGCTTTGGAACTTAGAGCAAGACATTTTACCTGCTTTAAAGCTCAGTTATGACCAATTACCATCTTACTTAAAGCAATGTTTCGTTTATTGTTGTGTCTTTCCAAAAGATACAAAATTCATTAGTCGTTTTTTGGTTCGATTTTGGATGGCACATGGGCTTCTCCCATCTTCCAAGGAAAATGAAGAGTTGGAAAAGATTGGTATGCAATGCTTGAAAGAATTATTTGCAAGATCTTTCTTCCAAGATATTGAAGAAGAGGCCAAAGATTATTTTACTTTTAAAATGCATGATCTTATGCATGATCTTGCATCATCAATAGCTAAAAATGAGTGCGCCATAGTAAACTCTCCCAACCTTTTTAATTCCAAAAGGTTAAGACGTTTATCATTTTTTGATGATACTGTGGTTAAAGATGTTTTTCCAAGCTTATTCTCTAACTTAGGCTTTGTGAGAACCATTTTGTTTCCACTTTATGCTGTGAGACCTAGCCAACCATTTGTTGAATCATGCACCTCAATGTTCCCATTCTTGCGGTATTTGGATTTAGGATATTGTGATATTGTGATAGTACCAAAAAAGCTTGGAAATTTGAGGCATTTGAGATATCTTAATCTAGCAGGGAATGAAAAAATAAAGGAACTCCCAAAGTCAATTTATAAATTACAGAGCTTGCAAACTTTAATGCTGGCTGGATGTGTGGAACTACAAGAGTTGCCTAGAGACATAAGATACCTAATTAGCCTTAGGTTTCTTATGTTAACCACAAATCAGAGGTGTCTAGTACAAAATGGAATTGGGAGCTTGACTTCTCTTCGTGTGCTTTACATTGGCTCATGCAGGAATTTAGAGAGTTTAGTTGAAGATATTGGTAGCCTCAAAGCTCTTCATGGATTGTATATAGCTAATTGTCCAAATCTACTCTCATTACCGAGTGGTATAATTTGCCTAAGCTCATTGGAAATTTTGTGGCTTATGGATTGTGAAAAACTTAATATCGATTGGAGGATGGGAATGGAAGAGAAAGACCTCAACAGCACAAGACAGTCTCACCTTCAAGAACTTGTTCTTGCAAGATTACCACGGTTGGTGATGTTGCCGCAATGGCTTCTTCAATGTTGTGCCAACACTTTACAGTGGTTGACCATTGCAGAGTGTCCTAATTTCTTGGCACTACCAGACTCAATGCAATATTTGGAGTCACTTCATCATCTTCGTATTTGGACATGTCCAAAAGTCTCATCACTTCCACAAGATATGCATTACCTCACTACTCTCAGAGAAATTCGAATTGCAGATTGTCCGACGCTTAGCAGAAGATGCCATAAGGATACTGGTGAAGATTGGCCTCAGATTGCTCATGTTTCCACCATTGTACTTGATGGCAAGTTGATTAAGAAATAATTGTTAGGTACTTTTCTACTCTTCATTAACCTTTTCATTTTGTAGTTTTATTATCAATTATTGTTATTAATTTTATTATTATTGGTATTTTCTTAGCAAATTATCTCCCAGGGAGCTTTAATTAAATCGAAGTAGATATGTTCAAATTCCAATTTCATAGATAGGTAGATCTATAGATATTAATTAAACTTAATCTTAATATTAATTTTCAATTCTTTATTCATTGGTTACAACTTACAATCATCTTCATTTTCTTAATTAGTTTGATGTTTGACTTAAAGCTCATTTGTTTTCATTTTTTATTTTAATTATTACAGCTGTCGTGGAGATTCAACCGGAATGCACAGCTGGATTTGATTAAAATGTTTCTTATGCTTCATTTAGAATTATAAATATTTGTGTTTCATAATACCTATGTTAATATATTTTTTTTCTCACCATTTGTACAATTCATGGCACTAATTCATTTACTTTCTTTTTCTCCATTGATAAAATCTCATCTTGAATTTGATTTACATAATTATTTAGGCATCTTTCTTAGTCATCAAAATTTTCCAATTGACAAATTATTACCACTCAATTCCAATGGAACCCACCAAAATGATGGGATCAGTGGGAATGATCAAATTGTACAACAACTTCTGAAAACAGCTCGGCCCAAAAACCATGAGTATGACGTCTGTCTGTACAACCTGAAATGTATAAGTGATGACAAGCGAGAGAGAGCGACAAAGGAAGAAGAATGGAAGTGAGCAGCAGCTTGGAGTTGGAGAAGTCTTCTCAGTTTTATCACACTCGTTTTTTGTGGTATTTCTTTTATAATTACATATTCAATAAGTCTGTTTCTTTTTTAATTCTATTTCTGGCTGGTCTATCCCATCAGGGTTTTGATTATTTAATGTCCTAGAGATTGATTTCATATGATTTTGATTATTTAATGTGGTCACTCCCTCATTAGATTTAGTGGGTAAATATCTTTGTCTTTGTAATTTATCTCATTATTCATTCAGAGCTTGATTTTGTTGTTTATTATTTATGTAGTGAGGAGAATGTTTACATGCTTTGTAAGAAATTATGTACCAATGGAATAGCTGATGCTCATGGATCTGATCTTTTCGTGGTCTTCATTTCTAATGAGAAGAAACAGGCATGTATGTTTCTCATTTCTTTTTGTCAATTTCAGCTTCCCTTTTTACTCTGTTCTGGCGGGATTAATTAGGACCAATGTCGAGTTCAACAAATGCTATTTACTGTAAGATTGAATTTGCTTCTTATATTTGTTGTTATATTTTTTATAAGTAATTGTAGACCCCATGATGGCTTCGAAAGGCAAGCAAGAGAGCTGATGGTGTTATTCTCTGGGATTATCATGTTGTTTGCATTCAGGTGAATGCTTAATTTACCGTTGTTTGATGGTGTTAATGCTTGTTAATTTTATATATTATTAGTAACTCCAAATGACTGAAGGGATCATATTTGACTCATTAATGGTTATTTCTTTTGTCTCATTAGAAGACAAGAAGTGGTGACTCTTCTTGTTTAGTCTGGGATCTCGATTCAAGTCTTCCATTTCCCTCTCCGTTAGCTTTGTATGTATCCGAAACCATCCGACCATCTTTTCAGCTCTTTTCTGAATATCTGAGGTATTTTTCTGCTCTTCATTTTTATGAGATTACATAATGTTGGTGATTTTAATGCATTTATGCTAAGTGTGTTTGTGTAAATCTGGATTACAACACAATTGCAATAAATTGATATCTTAAAGCAAGTTAAGAATGTTTGCATCAGCCATTAAAGACAGGAAGGGGTCTTTGGTTTCTTGTTTATGGATTGGATGAGAGATAAGAAACAGTAATATCTTCCTTATCCTTGTGCATTTTCCTCAAAATGTTAAAAATTGTTTAAACTTGTAAGAATCCATGTGTCAATTCTATCAACAAATTTTATACCCGAGAATAATCTCATTACCTTTTATAAAAACTATTTGGGTTCTTCTGTGGTCCATGTTCTGAAACTACACGGTTAAAAATCATTACATAACCTTGTCAATTCTTATCCAAAATGGCAGCAGTGTGCTGTGTGTTACTTGAAAAGCTTTCTCATGAAGCTCAGATATTGCTTTCTTGAACATCTATTTGTCTCTTGTTTCTTTTTTGCTATCTGAAATATATATATTACTTTATGAGAGACTCTCCACTTTTATCATTATCTTGTCTTTTATCTCTCAACTGTGTCACATAAATCAATATGTTAGTTATTCAATCAATATAAGTATACTTTAAAACATAAGAATAAAAATATTTTATTTGTCTCAAGAAACTGCTCTTCTTGGCATCAGGTTTTTCCGAATTGTGCATGCTCCAATAGTCCTTCGTTGTTTTGCCTCTGATAGAAGACGTATGAAAGATCCTGCTGGGAACTGGATTGCTGAGCCTCCTTCATATGAACCCATAGTTGCTGAAGGTAAACCTATGAGCTTGTGCAAATTTTGGCTGTGATTTTGAAAGATATAATCTGTTCCAATCGTTGTCCGAGTTGAATAGATACAAACGGATCTAAAACCTATTACCATGAGATATGCATATAGCATCCTTTTATATTAGGGCTACACAGGGCATTGGTTGATATTTACGGTATCCTAATTTGCTTAGTAAATATCACTATTAATCAGAATATTGTTGTTGGACAAGCTTGATTTGAACTCTGCCAGGACAGAGAGAAGTATGACATGTATAAGGTTTAAGAAGTAGCATGCTCATGATCATCATCTTCTCCACCTATGCATGTGGTAGTTTTAGTTTCCCTTTCCTTTTAGTTATGGTCATAGGTGAATGATCCCATTTAAATTGTAGTTTTAGGTTTGGAATCTCGTAAAACAGAACGTTAGCCCTATATTGCCCTTTCAAGGTCAGTCATAAATGGGAGAACTAGAAGGTTCACATATCTTGCACGTTAGTGTGTTTGTATCTCTATGGACTTTGTACCAGAGAGAAAGAGTGAGGGACTACTTTTGAGTTTTGTTAGTAAAATTATAGTGTCAAAATATGTTGATAGTGATAATACTAATTTATAGTGTCACATAACACTAATTTATTTATATTCTTTTCCCTCGTTGATAATTTTATGTCTACATTTGAAATATGTAATGTTTAGATATATTGGCATGCTTTCTTAACCATTTACATTTCAAAGATTAGTCAAAAAAATTCTTGTATTTATAAAATTAACAAATTATAATTTACCATGTAAGAGTATAATGCTTGGGGAGAATCTTTCTTACATCAAATAAAAATTGTACTGAGGTTTGATCAAAATCTTGAAAGCTAAAAAAGTTAGATAATACTGAGGTTTGATAAAATTGGACAAGAATTTCTTAAAACAGCACTGCCCACAACTTTTGTTGGCTCAAAAACCATGTCTTTGTTTGCAGTCGGTGTGCAAGGAAACTCTGGAGATAGCAACCTCCAATGGCGTCGTTTTTGTGAATATATATAAGGAGATAACAAGTGATCAACATAGTAAAGAAAAAAATATGGAAGTGAGCAGCATGGAATACTCTTTTCGATCACGCTCCCTTTTACTGGTATTGCTTTTGTTCGATTCCCTCTCTTTTTAATTTCATTTCCTGGGTTTATTGTTGGTCTATTAGGGTTTTGATTAATAGATATACTTTATTTATTAGTTTGATTTTCACTTTGTGTTCACTTCCTGGTTAGATTTAGTGGGTCATAAGTCAGAGCTGTGTTTGTTGTTCTTTATACTTTGTGGTAATGACTTTGCTTAACTATTTATGTAGTGAAGAGACTACTACTTGCTTTGTAGAAATTATGTACCAATGGAGTAGCAGATGCTGATGGATCTGATCTTTTCATGGTCCAGTTCTAATGAGAAGAAACAGGCAAGCATGTTTCTCATATCCTTTGTCAATTGTGGCTTACTTGTTTGCTCTGTTCTCATGGCATAAATTAAGATCAGTGTTGAGTTCAGCAAATTCTATTTTGGAAGATCAATTTTGTTGATTTTATGATGTCACTCTCAACAGGACTTCTCTATAGTTGGAAATATGTGAGAGATAATGAGCTTTGGAGCTTAGAGCAAAAGGAAGATGACATTTTACCTGCTTTAAAGTTAAGTTATGACCAATTGCCATCTTACATAAAACGATGCTTTGTTTATTGTTGCGTCTTTCCAAAGATGTGGAATTGACAAGTGCTTTTTTGCTGCAATTTTGGATGGCACAAGGGCTTCTCCCATCTTGTAAAGAAAATGAAGAGTTGGAAGAGATTGGTATACGATACTTGAAGGAATTATTTGTAAGATCTTTCTTCCAGGATATTAAAGAAGTGACCAAAGACTGTTTTACTTTTAAAATGCATGATCTTATGCATGATCTTGCATTATCAATCGCTAAAAATGAGTGTGCCATAGTGAACTCTCCTAACTTTTTTATTTCCAAACAGTTACGACATGTATCATTGGTTGATGATGATATGGTTGAAGATGGTGTTCCTAGCTTATTCTCTAACTTAGGCTTTGTGAGAACCATTTTCTTTCCATTTTATGGTGTGAGAACTCTTCAATTATTTATGGAATCATGCATCTCAATGTTCCCGTTCTTGCGGTATTTGCATGCAAGTTATTGTGATATAGAGATAGTGCCAGAAAAGCTTGGCAATTTAAGGCATCTGAGATATCTTAATCTAGGAATGAACAAAAAATTAAAGAAACTCCCGAAGTCAATTTATAAATTACAGAGCTTGCAAACTCTATTACTGACTGGATGTGTGGAACTACAAGAGTTACCTAGAGACATAAGGTACCTAATTAGTCTCAGGTGTCTTGAGTTAACCACAAATCAGAGGTGTTTAGTGCAAAATGGAATTGGGAGCTTGAATTCTCTTCGTGTGCTTATAATTGACTCATGCAAGAATTTAGAGAGTTTAGTTGAAGATATTGGTAACCTCAAAGCCCTTTCCAAATTGGTTATAAACCGCTGTCCAAATCTACTCTCATTACCAAGTGGTATATTATGCCTAAGTTCATTGGAAGATTTGCTTCTTATGAATTGTGGAAAACTTAATATCAGTTGGCGAATGGGAATGGAGGAGGAAGACCTCAACAGCACAAGGCAGCCTCACCTTCAATCACTTTCTCTCACAGGATTGCCACAATTGGTGGAGTTGCCGCAATGGCTTCTTCAATGTTGTGCCAACACTTTACAGTGGTTGGAAATTAAAAATTGGCCCAATTTCTTGGCACTACCAGACTCAATGCAATATCTGGAGTCACTTCATCATCTTTGTATTTTGAAATGTCCAAAAGTCTCAGCACTTCCGCAAGATATTCATCGCCTCACTACTCTTAGAGAAATTCGAATTGCAGATTGTCTGACACTTAGCAGAAGATGTAAGGATACTGGTGAAGATTGCCCTCAGATTGCTCATGTTTCCACCATTAAACTTGATGGCAAGTTGATTGAGTAAAAATTGTCAGGTACTTTCCTACTCTTCATTAACCTTTTGATTTCCTAATTTTATTATCAATTATTGTTATTGATTTTATTATTATTGGTATTTTCTTGGCAATTTATCTTCCAGGGAGTTTTAATTAAATTGAAGTAGACATGTTCAAATTCCAATCTCATAGGTAATTAAACTTAAACTTAATATTATATTTCAATTCTTATCTATCAATTACAACCTACAGTCATCTTTATTTTCTTAATTAGTTTGATGTTTAACTTAAAGCTCATTTGTTTTCATTTTTTATTTTAAATATTATAGCTATCATGGAGATTCAACTGAAAAGCATAGCTGGATTTGATTAAAATTTTTCTTATGCTTCATTTAGAATTTTAAATACTTGTGCTTCATAATACAACTGGAATGCACAGCTGGAATTCATGGCACTAATTCATTGACTTTCTTGTTCTCCATTGATAATTTTGCATCTTGAATTTGATTTACATAAGTGTTTATGTATCTTTCTAGTCATCAAATATTTTCAATTAATAAAAAATAATATATATATATTATTTTTTTGTTAAAAGAAAACAGTGGTTGTGTCTAGGAAAATATTTAGGGTTGGTCAAATTGTAAAAACAGCTGAAACGAAGTCGTTTTCTCATCTGGCGCCAAAGGAAGACAAGCGATGACGAGAGAGAGAGAGAGAGAGCGACAAAGGAAGAAAAATGGAAGTGAGCAGCAGCTTGGAGTTGGGGAAGTCTTCTCAGTTCCATCACACTTCTTTTTACTGGTATTTCTTTGTAATTACATATTCAATAAGTCTGTTTCTTTTTTATTTCTATTTCTGGCGTGTGACTCTACAAGCATTTTCATGAAACTGAAATATTACTTTTGTGAACAGCTATTTTTCTTTTTGCCATCATCCGACTTTTATATGTCTTTACATCATGAGAGACTCATTGCTTTTATCATTCTATTGTCTTTTATCTCTCATCTCTATCAGATAAATTAGTGTTTCACTTGTTCAACATAATTACACTTAAACTCATAAGCGTAACATTGCTCATTTTTGTCTCCAGAAACTGCAATTCATGGCATCAGGCTTTTCTGAATCGTGCATGCTCGAGTTTTGCTTCTTTAATATGCCTCTGATAGTCTGATAGAAGGCATATGAAAGATCCTGCTGGGAACTGGATTGCTAAGACTCCTTCATATGAACCCATAGTTGCTGAAGGTAAAACACTATGATCTTATGCAAATTTTGGCTGTGAATTTTGAAACTATGAGCTGTTCTGATCCCTGTTCGATTTGATTAGATACAACCTGATCTGAAACGCATTAGGTTTCTCTGTCTGTTAGAGGTACGCAGAGCATTAATTGATATTTATGGTAGCTAAATTTGCTTATGAAATATCAGACTACTAAACAGAATATTGTAGTTGGACACAGAAGCTTGATTTTGACCTCTGCCAAGACACAAAATTATGACACATAGAAGGCTTAAGACGCATCATGATCATGACTCTCTCTTTCTATCTCAGCATGTGTACACGTCAGTGTTTTAGTTTCCTCTTACCCTTGAGTTATGGTCTTAAGGGAATGATCCCTGTTAAATTGTACTACTTTCCTTTTTCGCTTGAGTTATGGTCTTAACTCTTAAGAGACTGAGCCCTTTTAAATTGTACTACCATGATTAGAATCACAGATAACAAATAGTCAGTCAGATATTGCCCTTTAAAAGTCAGTCATAAAAGGGGGAACTTGACATCTTTTACATATGAGCGTGCTTGTCTTAATAATCTGTGTACCAAAGAGAGAGAGAACTTTTGAGCTATGTTAGTTAAATATGTTGTCAAAGATCTTTTTACGTATTAGGGGTTTCAGTGAGGTAGCTATCAAATTATAATGTACATGAAGATCAATTTTAACAAGAATAAAATTTGGCATAATAATCCTGTAAGTTTACAAATGAGGAGCAAACGTGTGGGTTTTGGTATAAGTAACCACTTCAGTAATGCAAGGACAGAAAAAATTGCAATAACCGACATTTTCTCTCTCATTCTCCCTACCTCCTGCTGGCCTCCACCTACCCTTCACCACTCATATACAGAAGCACTACATTTTTTCAACTCTGTATTAATTAAGTCTGATTTTTATTACAAGATGCCCTGATTGTAAGTTTCGTTTAGGTTTAATATAGTTGGTTTCCTGTGTCTTCCTGTGCACCTAAGACCATGCACAAATTAAATGAGTACATAAAATCCATGCTGAAGGCATCTCAACAAATGTTGGAGCTGATCTGATTAATGCCGTTCTTAATAAGAAACTTGGTGTCCTGATGAATGAAAATCAGCTGGAGGAATTCTTGTCCCAAGTACCGAATGAATTTTGAAGCACATCTCCTGGAACAAATAGTTGGCAAAGCATTGTCTTGAATTCATTGAAGAAAACTACTGTCTGCACCACTCAGCCACCATTCGTTAAACTTGTGCCCTTCTTTATCTGTACTTGTTGAAGGTAAATATTGAGTTGAACCAAATGACTGAAGGGATCAAATTTGACTCACTAATGGTTATTCCTTTTGTCTCATTAGAAGAAAAGAAGTGGTGACTCTTCTTGTTTAGTGTGGGATCTCAATTCAAGTCTTCCATTTCCCTCTCCATTAGCTTCTGACGTATCGGAAACCATCCGACCATCTTTTCAGCTATTTTCTGAATATCAGAGGTATTTTTCTGCTCTTCGTTTTTATGAGATTTCATAATGTTGGTGACTTTAATGCATTTATGCTAAGTGTGTGTAAATCTAGATTACATCACAATTGCAATAAATTGATATCTTAAAGCAAGTTAAGAATGTTTGCGTCAGCCATTAAAGACAGGATAGGGTCTTCGGTTTGTTGTTCTATGGATTGGATGAGAGATAAGAAACAGCAATATCTTTCTTATCCTTGTGCATTTTCCTCAAAAAGTTAAAAATCGTTTAAACTTGTAAGAATCCATGTGTCAATTCTATCAACAAATTTTATGCCTGAGAATAATCTCATTACCTTTTATAAAACTATTTGGGTTCTTCTGCGGTCCATGTTCTGAAACTACTCGGTAAAAAATGATTGCATAACCTTGTCAATACTGATCCAAAATGGCAGCAGTGTGCTGTGTGTCACTTGAAAAGCATTCTCACGAAGCTCAGATATTTCTTTCTTGTACATCTATTTGCCTTGTGTTTCTTTTTAGCTATCTTATATATATATATATATATTTTACGTTATGAGAGACTCTCCACTTTTATCATTATGTTGTCTTTTATCTCTCACTTGTGTCTGATAAATCAATATGTTAGTTATTCAATCAATATAAGTACACTTTAAAACATAAGCATAAAATTATTTTATTTTTGTCTTAAGGAACTGCTCTTCTTGGCATCAGGTTTTTGTGAATCGTGCATTCTCTGATATTCCTTCGTTGTTTTGCTTCTGAAAGAAGACATATGGAAGATCCTGCTGGGGACTGGATTGCTGAGCCTCCTTCATATGAACCCATAGCTGCTGAAGGTAAACCTATGAGCTTGTGCAAATTTTGGCTGTGATTTTGAAAGCTATGATCTGTTCCAATCATTGTCCGATTTGAATAGATACAAACGGATCTAAAACCCATTACCATGAGATATGCATATAGCATTCTTTTATATTATGGTTACACAGGGCATTGGTTGATATTTATGGTAGCGTAATTTGCTTATTAAATATCACTATTAATCAGAATATTGTTGTTGGACAAGCTTGATTTGAACTCTGCCAAGACAGAGAGAAGTATGACACATAAGGCTTAAGAAGTAGCATGATCATGATCATCATCTTCACCTGCGTGCATGGTAGTTTTAGTTTTCACTTTCCCTTGAGTTATGGCCATAGGGGAATGATCCCATTTAAATAGTAGTTCAAGGTTTGGAATCTCAGAAAACAGAACGTTAGCAGCCCTATATTGCCCTTTCGAGGTCAGTCATAAATGAGAACTAGAAAGTTCACATATTATGCATGTAAGTGTGTTTGTGTCTCAATGGACTTTGTACCAGAGAGAAAGAGAGACACAGACTAATATTGAATTTTGTTAGTAAAATTTGTTGTCAGATTTTTTTTTTCTTTTTTTTTTTTGGGTATTAGGGCTTTCAGTGAGATAGCTATTAAATTTATGATATACATGAACTGGATATGGTTTGACTTGAAGAAGAATAAAATGTGGCAAAGTAACCTTGTAACTTACTTAGTGATGATGAGGAATAAACTTGTGGGTTCTGGTATAATTAACTACTTAGTAATACAACTGTATATAGAAAAATTTGCAATAAGCAATGCTTTTTCTTTCTCATTCTCTCTTATCTTCTGCCAACCTCCACCAACCCACACCACTCATATACAGAAGCACTCTAGTTTTTCTATTTTCAACTACCAATGTTGGCTGGACTTTGCATTAGTTAACCTTGATTTTTATTATGGGATGTCAGGACTATATGTTTCATTTAGATTTTATATGGTTGGTTTCTTGTGTGTACCGGTGCAGATAAGACCGTGCACAACTTAAATGAATACATTGAAATTCGTGCTGAAGATCTCTCAACAAATGTTGCAGCTGAGCTTATTAATGATGTTCTTAATGAAAAACTTGGTGTTGTAATGAATGAAAATCAGCTGGAGGAATTCTTTTCCCAAGTTTCTCAATGAGTTCTGATGTATATCGCTTGGAATGATCTTCTGCAACGAATTGTCTTCAGTACATGGAAATAAACTATTGGTTATGCCACTCAGCCACTGTTAATTGAACTTCTGCCGTTGTTTATGTGAGCTTGGAAGTTAAGTTTTTGCTATATACCCGAATGTTAACCCAATATCTTTTGCGGTTTGTAATTGTTGTTAGTCTCATAGCATAAATTTACACAAATGTTGAGCGATACCCGCTATGGTATAGCTCAACTTAAATGAATCATATTTGTGCACAACTTAAATGAATCATATTTGTGCTGTGATGGATATGTTGTTTAAACCACAGGTTGATTGCGTTTTGTTATAAAGTTTGTCACACACTTCGTTCGGATGTGAAATGAGCTCTCCATTATTATTATTATTATTATTATTATTATTGCTATTTTGAGTCGTGGCTCATGGAATTGAGAAATTTGAGTACACATTGACCTATGAATTTAAACAAATTAGCTAAAACTAAACCCAAGTGGCCAATATATCGGGGATTTATGGAAGAACAAAATATAATCTAACAGAAATTCCAGACCTCCAATCATATCAGGCAAGAACAACTTTGTTTTTCTCTTTGATAAATAGAAAAACTTCATTTTACCCTTAAATTCTTATAAATGCTCACTTTTTTAAATTGTTTGACTCCTATGGTCCCTAAAATTTCAAAACCTGATGACTTTGGTCCCTACCGTCAATCAAATATTGGTCAAATTAATAGAAGGTGGTTTATTTTTCCTATTTCAATCGCTTGTTATCCTTTTAATTTAAAAATTAGGAGAATGAAAAAATGAAAAAAAAAAAAAAAAAAAAAAAAAAAAAAAAGGATCTCTACCATCCATCTCATTTAAAATGATGGACGGTGAAAATGAAAAAAAGAAAAGTAAATAAAAAATATAAAAATAAGAATAAAAAGGTAACTGATCTTCATCATCCATCTCCAAGATAGACAATGGAGATCAAAGTTTATTAAAAAAATTTTTTAAAAAAAAATGGTTCCAAACAGATCGACAGCCAATCTGGTCGGAACCAAATCAGTTAACAACAGATTGTCGAACTTTATCTAGGTTCCAAAACCCAGATTGTTGAGTGCAAACTGAGTAACCCACCCAGATCGTCAAATATGATTTAGGTCGCCTAGATCATGTTCGATGCCCAAATCATTGAACATCGTCGACCATGTGAGATTTTTTGGATCTCCATCAAAAATTTCTTTTTTTTAATAAAAAAAAATAATCATTTTAATTTTATTTGTTTCAATTCATTGTAATATTTTTTTTTTTTTTTGTTTCATTATAATATTTTCTTTCTATTTTTTTTTAAGTTTAAAATTATATAAATAATTATTTCAGATAACTAAAACTTTTATAAAATAAATATATCTAGCATATGTCAAATTGCTATTGGTTTGAGTTTTTTAGTTTTTGTACCTTGAATATATGGTGACATGTGTTAGGTTCCTAATGGTAGGGTAAATCGTTAAATTTTTAAATGTTATGGGCAAAATGGTAGTTTAATCTTAGTTAAATATTATTACAAGTAAAAGAGTCTTTACATGTTTTCTATTATGGTCAACTATTAAAATTTAAAAAAACTTTATTTTAGTCCTTGAGGTATTGAAAATTATCAAGATTTTAAAATTTCTTTGGAAACAGTTTATTTCATCTTTAAAATCCTAAAATCTCTTAAAAAAAAAAAAAAAAATCTAAATTGTCAGTCAATTGACAATCAAAGAAGATAGAAAGCTTGGGTAGGAAGGGTATTTTTGATATTTTACAAAAGAGAGCTGGGATTACGACACGTGTAAGGTTAAGATTAAAATGAATATATATATTCATTAAAACATAATTTAAAAATTAATTAATTAATTAATTAAAACTAAAAAATATAAAAGATCACCACCGTCAATCTCTAATATGGATGGTGAAGATTAAAATTAATCATAAAAATAAATTTGAAAAAAATAAAAAAAAAAATCAGGTTCAAATGTAGATGAAGATTTGGATTTGAACCCAGATAATCAACATTTATGTTCACCCAGATCATCAAAACATTTTTAAAGAAAATAAATAAAACAACACATCTAGGTTCGAACCCAGATCTTCAAGATCTGGTGAGACCAGATCATCTAAACAATTTAAATAAATAAATATATATATATATATATATACACTCTAGTTTGAACCCAAATGAAGATATGGGTTTCAAAATCTTGGTGAGACCAGATTGTCACGATCTAATATCTTCCAAACCATCCAAACAATTTTAAAAAAATAAATAAAATAAAATAAAGGGCATATTTAAATTCGAAACTAGATGAAGATCGAGTTGAGTTCAGATCATCAAAAGGGTAATTTGATCTCACCAAGATTGTCAAAATAATTTTTTTTTTTTTATAAAATAACTGTTTTTTTTTTAAATAAATAAATAAAACCAAACACCCAAATCACCAAAACAATACAGATTCAAACACCAAATATCAACCCACCTAAACACCAAACCAAGCCACGAACACCACACCTATCAGGGTGAGAACGAGATGGAGAAAGGGAGGGAGAAAGAGATGGAACAGAGATAGAGAAGAAAGGGAAAAAGAGTTTTTTAACCTTTTTTTTTTAAAATTTGTTTTTTTTTTTATGGTCATTTTAAGTTTAATTAACCAGATTTTTTTAAAAAATTTTGTTTAATTAGAAAAAACAATAATCATATATATTTAAAAAAAAAAAAAAAGCAATAATCATATTATTGTACATGTGTTAACTTTTTATTGGTTGAATTTTATATAACATTTTGGTTTCATTAGAGGCAAAAAGGTCATTTTTAGGTGATGAGGGGCAATTGAGTATTTTTATTTTTCTGTTTGGTTAGATTGTCAGTTAACTGACGGTTTAGATTTTTTTGTAGAGTTTTAAAAACTTTAAAGATGAAATAAATTATTTCCAAAATAACTTTAAAAACCTAATAATTTCCAATACCTCAAAGATCAAAATGAAGTGTTCTGTTAAGTTTTGGTCAAAGGAACCAAATTGATGGGTTTTTTAAATTTTAGGGACCACAAAAATCTTAATGCAAACAAGTTTGGAAAAGTGATAATTTACAAAAAATTAGAGACTAAAATGAATTTTTTATTTCTAAAAAAATATAAGCCATGACGTAGTATTTGTCAGCCACTTCGGATGCAACTCAAACAAATAAATACATTTAACAAGATATACATATATCTTTGTTTCACTCAATCTCATACATTACGATCACCATTGTTCGAATAGAGAGTTTTCATTTAGTTTAGTACATTTTTAGATTTACTGTTGTTGGGATAAAGAGACTTTAATCAATTTGGTATGTTACTATATTTGAATGGTTGTATTATAGATGGTGCTCGGTAGAAAAAAAAAAAAAAAAACAATGTAATATGTTTTTTAGTGCCTCAACTAATTGGATTTTCATGGAATCATAGAAAGGCTTGAATTCCCCTAGCAGAGGAACTGTCATTTATATAAAGGTCATCCAACAAGTCCTCGAGAAAAATAGGAGGGCCTCGTAGTAATTGGGGTAAATTGCACAAACATCAACTGTCATCAGTGGGATCTGTCAACTTTTAACAACTTAGGGACAAAAATGTATTTTGGAATGAGAAAATAAAGTAACAATCAATTAATAATAGAAACAAACATTTTTCAATAAATTAAAAACATTTTTTTACATAAAAAACAAAAATTGAAAAACTTATCGCTGGTGGAAACAATCTTCTCGATCTAAATTGAGCAAAGGGATCCTCTACCCAGATGATCAGATGGAGGAGAGGCTAATCATCATTTCAATCGATGATGGGCAATAGTTTGAGTTAAAATTGACAATTTGAAATGGTGGTCAATAATTTCAGTTAATGGAAGTCAACTTATGGTAGGGGTGTTTTGAATAAGTATACTCAAAATTCCCACTAACTGCCATCACGGCTAAACTGGAGGGTTTTTCTACCATTGGTCCTAGTAATGGACATGAATCAAGGGCACAAGTTCTGTCCAACAGTTAAGTCAATATGAACAAACTTTTATTAACACGGTTTCAAAAGTAAATTAACACGCTTTCAAAAGTATGATTTTTTAAAAAAAACAAAACAATAAACACGCCTTCAAAAGTAAATATAAGGTCATCCCTGAAAAAATAAGTACAGATAGAAATTGCTATGAGCTTTCCAAAAGAGTTTTTTTATTACAAAATAAACATTAGCATTACTGAAGTGTATAATAAAATGCAATACTCAGTTTAATGATAAAAGAAAACCCATTTCAACAAACACACATAACAAACTTTGCAACTCTCTTTCCTTGAACCAGAACTATGGCTCCTGAAGCACTTGTCTCTCCTATTGTTGGAACGCTTTTGAGTAAGCTAGGATCCCCTGCTTACAAAGAGCTTTGCTTGATTTGGGGTGTCGAAGATGACCTGAAAAAGCTCCAAAGAACTTTAACCACTATCGAAGCTGTTCTCTTGGATGCTGAGGAACAACAGCTCCATAACCGTCAAGTGACTATTTGGCTGGAAGAGCTTAAGGATGTCTGTTATGACGCAGAAGACGCGTTTGATGAAATTAAGGCTAAAGCTCTGAGAAGGCAAGTCATAGCGAAGCATGGTAGCATTCGGCAAAAGGTTTGCAACTATCTCTCATGGCCTAAATCTCTTGCTTTTCGATTTAATATAGGCCATAAGATTAAAGAGATTAGAGAGAGTTTAGATGAAATTGCTTCTAACCGAGATAAATTTGGCTTCACGGATAGAGTGGCAAATAGAATTGATGTTCCGAGGGTGAGGGAAGCACACTCTTTTGTGATTGCTTCAAAAATAATTGGGAGGGATGAAGATAAGGAAGAGGTCATAAACTTACTCATGAATTCATCATATGATGAGAAAAATGTATCTGTTATTCCGATTGTCGGAATTGCAGGACTCGGAAAAACTGCACTTGCAAATTTGGTGTATAATGATGATAGGATAGCTAAATGTTTTGATTTGAAATTGTGGATATGTGTATCCAACGATTTTGTTGAGAAAAAAATAATGATAGATATCATTGCATATGCAACGGGTCAAAAGCATAGCGACATGACTTTAAACCAATTGCAAAGGGTCTTACGAGATGTTGTAGATGGTAAAAAATATCTGCTTGTTATGGATGATGTTTGGAATGAAGATGCCAAAAAATGGATTGAATTTAAAGATCTATTATTGGGTGGGGCAAATGGAAGTAAGATCCTAGTAACAACTCGTAGTGGTCGAGTTGCCTCAATTATGGGCACAGCGAAAGGTGCTAGTTCTAGTAGTGGGTATCGCTTACAAGGTCTTCCCTACAATGAATGTATGTCTTTATTTATAAAGTGTGCATTCAAAGAAGAAGAAGAACAATTTCCAAACCTCATAAAAATTGGGGAAGAAATTGTGAAAAAATGTGGAGGAGTTCCACTAGCTGTGAAAACATTGGGAAGCTTACTTTATTCATCAGGTGATGAAAATGATTGGAAATATGTGAGAGATAATGAGCTTTGGAGCTTAGAGCAAAAGGAAGATGAAATTTTACCTGCTTTAAAGTTAAGTTATGACCAACTACCATCTTACTTAAAGCGCTGTTTTGTTTACTATTGCCTCTTTCCAAAAGATATAGAATTCTCTAATGATTTTTTAGTTCAATTTTGGATGGCACATGGGCTTCTCCCATCTTCCAAGGAAAATGAAGAGTTGGAAAAGATTGGTATGCAATGCTTGAAAGAATTATTTGCAAGATCTTTCTTCCAAGATATTGAAGAAGGGACCAAAGATGGTTTTACTTTTAAAATGCATGATCTTATGCATGATCTTGCATCATCAATAGCTAAAAATGAGTGTGCCATAGTAAACTCTCCCAACCTTTTTAATTCCAAAAGGTTAAGACATTTATCATTTTTTGATGATACTGTGGTTAAAGATGTTGTTCCAAGCTTATTCTCTAACTTAGGCTTTGTGAGAACCATTATGTTTCCACTTTATGCTGTGAGACCTAGCCAACCATTTGTTGAATCATGCATCTCAATGTTCCCATTCTTGCGGTATTTGGATTTAAGAGATTGTGATATTGTGATAGTACCAAAAAAGCTTGGAAATTTGAGGCATTTGAGATATCTTAATCTAGCAACGAATAAAAAAATAAAGGAACTCCCAAAGTCAATTTATAAATTACAGAGCTTGCAAACTTTAGTACTCGCTGGATGTGTGGAACTACAAGAGTTGCCTAGAGACATAAGGTACCTAATTAGCCTTAGGTTTCTTATGTTAACCGCAAATCAGAGATGTCTAGTACAAAATGGAATTGGGAGCTTGACTTCTCTTCGTGAGCTTCACATTTACTCATGCAGGAATTTAGAGAGTTTAGTTGAAGATATTGGTAGCCTCAAAGCTCTTCGTACATTGCATATAACTGATTGTCCAAATCTACTCTCATTATCGAGTGGTATAATTTGCCTAAGCTCATTGGAATTTTTGTGGCTTATAAATTGTGAAAAACTTAATATCAATTGGAGGATGGGAATGGAAGAGAAAGACCCCAACAGCACAAGGCAGTCTCACCTTCAAGACCTGGGTCTTGTAGGATTACCACGGTTGGTGATGTTGCCGCAATGGCTTCTTCAATGTTGTGCCAAAACTTTACAGTGGTTGAGCATTGGAGAGTGTCCTAATTTCTTGGCACTACCAGACTCAATGCAATATTTGGAGTCACTTCATCATCTTCGTATTTGGACATGTCCAAAAGTCTCATCACTTCCACAAGATATGCATCGCCTCACTACTCTCAGAGAAATTCGAATTACAGATTGTCCAACACTTAGCCGAAGATGCCATAAGGATACTGGTGAAGATTGGCCTCAGATTGCTAATGTTTCCATCATTAAACTTGATGGCATGTTGATTGAGAAAAAATAGTCAGGTACTTTCCTACTCTTCATTAACCTTTTGATTTCCTAATTTTATTATCAATTATTGTTATTAATTTTATTATCATTGGTATTTTCTTGGCAGATTATTTTCCAGGGAGCTTTAATTAAATCGAAGTAGATATGTTCAAATTCCAATCTCATAGGTAGGTAGATCTATAGATATTAATTAAACTTAAACTTAATATTATATTTCAATTCTTTATTCATTGGTTATAACTTACAATCATCTTCATTTTCTTAATTAGTTTGATGTTTGACTTAAAGCTCATTTGTTTTCATTTTTTATTTTAATTATTACAGCTGTCGTGGAGATTCAACCGGAATGCACAGCTGGATTTGATTAAAATGTTTCTTATGCTTCATTTAGAATTATAAATATTTGTGTTTCATAATACCTATGTTAATATATTTTTTTTCTCACCATTTGTACAATTCATGGCACTAATTCATTTACTTTCTTTTTCTCCATTGATAAAATCTCATCTTGAATTTGATTTACATAATTATTTAGGCATCTTTCTTAGTCATCAAAATTTTCCAATTGACAAATTATTACGACTCAATTCCAATGGAACCCACCAAAATGATGGGATCAGTGGGAATGATCAAATTGTACAACAACTTCTAAAAACCCAAAAACCATGAGTATGACGTCTGTCTGTACAACCTGAAACGAAGTCGTTTTCTCATCTGGCGCCAAAATGTATAAGTGATGACAAGCGAGAGAGAGCGACAAAGGAAGAAGAATGGAAGTGAGCAGCAGCTTGGAGTTGGAGAAGTCTTCTCGGTTTTATCACACTCGTTTTTTGTGGTATTTCTTTTATAATTACATATTCAATAAGTCTGTTTCTTTTTTAATTCTATTTCTGGCTGGTCTATCCCATCAGGGTTTTGATTATTTAATGTACTAGAGATTGATTTCATATGATTTTGATTATTTAATGTGGTCACTCCCTCATTAGATTTAGTGGGTAAATATCTTTGTCTTTGTAATTTATCTCATTATTCATTCAGAGCTTGATTTTGTTGTTTATTATTTATGTAGTGAGGATAATGTTTACATGCTTTGTAAGAAATTATGTACCAATGGAATAGCTGATGCTCATGGATCTGATCTTTTCGTGGTCTTCATTTCTAATGAGAAGAAACAGGCATGTATGTTTCTCATACATAAGAGCTGATGGTGTTATTCTCTGGGATTATCATGTTGTTTGCATTCAGGTGAATGCTTAATTTACCATTGTTTGATGGTGTTAATGCTTGTTAATTTTATATGTTATTAGTAACTCCAAATGACTGAAGGGATCAAATTTGACTCATTAATGGTTATTTCTTTTGTCTCATTAGAAGACAAGAAGTGGTGACTCTTCTTGTTTAGTGTGGGATCTTGATTCAAGTCTTCCATTTCCCTCTCCATTAGCTTCGTATGTATCAGAAACCATCCGACCATCTTTTCAGCTCTTTTCTGAATATCTGAGGTATTTTTCTGCTCTTCATTTTTATGAGATTACATAATGTTGGTGACTTTAATGCATTTATGCTAAGTGTGTTTGTGTAAATCTGGATTACAACACAATTGCAATAAATTGATATCTTAAAGCAAGTTAAGAATGTTTGCATCAGCCACTAAAGACAGGAAGGGGTCTTCGGTTTCTTGTTTATGGATTGGATGAGAGATAAGAAACAGTAATATCTTCCTTATCCTTGTGCATTTTCCTCAAAATGTTAAAAATTGTTTAAACTTGTAAGAATCCATGTGTCAATTCTATCAACAAATTTAATACCCGAGAATAATCTCATTACCTTTTATAAAAACTATTTGGGTTCTTCTGTGGTCCATGTTCTGAAACTACACGGTTAAAAATGATTACATAACCTTGTCAATTCTTATCCAAAATGGCAGCAGTGTGCTGTGTGTTACTTGAAAAGCTTTCTCATGAAGCTCAGATATTGCTTTCTTGAACATCTATTTGTCTCTTGTTTCTTTTTTGCTATCTGATATAATATATATATATATATATATTACATATATATATTACTTTATGAGAGACTCTCCACTTTTCTCATTATCTTGTCTTTTATCTCTCAACTGTGTCACATAAATCAATATGTTAGTTATTCAATCAATATAAGTATACTTTAAAACATAAGCATAAAAATATTTTATTTGTCTCAAGAAACTGCTCTTCTTGGCATCAGGTTTTTCCGAATTGTGCATGCTCCATTAGTCCTTCGTTGTTTTGCCTCTGATAGAAGACATATGAAAGATCCTGCTGGGAACTGGATTGCTGAGCCTCCTTCATATGAACCCATAGTTGCTGAAGGTAAACCTATGAGCTTGTGCAAATTTTGGCTGTGATTTTGAAAGATATAATCCATTCCAATCGTTGTCCGAGTTGAATAGATACAAACGGATCTAAAACCTATTACCATGAGATATTCATATAGCATTCTTTTATATTAGGGCTACACAGGGCATTGGTTGATATTTACGGTATCCTAATTTGCTTGGTAAATATCACTATTAATCAGAATATTGTTGTTGGACAAGCTTGATTTGAACTCTGCCAGGACAGAGAGAAGTATGACATGTATAAGGATTAAGAAGTAGCATGATCATGATCATCATCTTCTCCACCTATGCATGTGGTAGTTTTAGTTTCCCTTTCCCTTTAGTTATGGTCATAGTTGAATGATCCCATTTAAATTGTAGGTTTAGGTTTGGAATCTCGTAAAACAGAATGTTAGCCCTATATTGCCCTTTCAAGGTCAGTCATAAATGGGAGAACTAGAAGGTTCACAAATCTTGCACGTTAGTGTGTTTGTATCTCTATGGACTTTGTACCAGAGAGAAAGAGTGAGGGACTACTTTCGAGTTTTGTTAGTTAAATTTGTTGTTAGAGATCCTTTTTTTTTTTTGGTTTGGGGTATGGAGGAGTGAGATAGCTATCAAATTTATGATATGCATAAACGGAATATGATTTGACAAAATAACCCTGTAACTTAATTACAGATGATGAGGAACAAACTTGTGGGTTCCTGTATAATTAACTACTTAAGTAATACAACTGTATATAGAAAAATTTGCAATAAGCTATACTCTCTCTTTCTCTTTCGCTCTTACCTTCTGCCATCCCCCACCAACCCCACACCACTTATATACAGAAGCACTCTATTTTTTCTATTTTCAACTATCAATGTTGGCTGGACTCTGCATGAGTTAACCTTGATTTTTATTATGAGATGCCAAGACTATAAGTTTCATTTAGATTTTATATGGTTGGTTTCTTGTTTGTACTGGTGCAGATAAGACCGTGCACAACTTAAATGAGTACATTGAAATTCGCGCTGAAGATCTGTCAGCGGATGTTACGGCTGAGCTTATTAATAATGTTCTTAATAAAAAACTTGGTGTTGTAATAAATGAAAATCAGCTGGAGGAATTCTTAGACCACAAGTTGATTGTGTTTGGTTATAAAGTTTGTCACACACTATGTTGGGATGTGAAATGAGCTTCCCATTATCTTTTGTTAGTTATTGAGTTGTGACTCATGGAATTGAGAAGCTGAGTATACATTGACCTATTAATTTGAACAAATTAGATAAAACTAAACCCAAGTGGACAATAATATTAGGGATTTATAGAAGCCCAAAATATAGTCTGGCAGAAATTTCAGACCTCCAATTATATTAGGCAAAAACGATTTTTTTTCTTTTTTAGAAGAAGGAAAACTTCGGTTAGTCCTTAAATTTTTATAAATTCTCACTTTTTCAAATTTGTTTTACTCGTGTGGTTCCAAAAATTTCAAAAACTCATTCTCTACCGTTAGTCAAACATCGGTCAAATTAATAGAAGAAGGGTTATTTTTGCCACTTCCATAGCTTATTATCCTCTTAATTTAAAATTTAAGAAAATAAAAAATACAGATAAAAAGGGATAGATCTCCACTGTCATTCTCAAAGATGGATGGTGAAAATAAGAAAAAAAATTAAATTAAAAATAAAAATAGAATAAAAAGGTAGTCGATCTTCATCATCAATCTCTAAGATGGACAACAGAGATTAAAGTTTATTAAAAAAAATTAAAATAAAAATCCAGTCCCAAATAAATCGACGGCCAATTTGGTTGCCAAATTAGCTAACACCAAATTATCGAACGTCATTTGTGTTCCAAAATCCAAATCGTTGAGCACGATCTGAGTAACCTAGATTGTCAAATATGATCTGGGTCACCTAGATTGAGTTCAATGCCAAGATCCTGAATGTGTAGATATGCTCATACTAAAAGGTTCGCTACCTGGATGTGTAGCTTAATGGTGACTTTAATGGGGACTTCAAAGGAAGGAATCTCAGATGGTTGAATATATACAAACCATGAAAAAGTCACCATTGATGCCCTAACAATGATTGGTCATCCATTGTGAGATTAAGAAATGTTGCTTATATTCTTAATGGTGTTGTAAAAAATATCGAGGAGTTGTTTGCAGGTATTTGAGCTTGTGACACTCGTGGAATTTGAAGAACTTCATGACAAACTCTTGGATCATGAGACATACTTGAAATTTGATGACCTAAAAGAAAATTTATATACCTTTTGCTCTGTTTAATCAAAGGACTAGCAAACAGAAAAGCAAGGATGCCAAGATAATCAAAATTAGTTTTCTAATAAAGGACCGAATTTATTTATTTATTTATTTATTATTATTATTATTATTATGGTGGGGGAGGGGGGATTAAATTCATAGAAATTGCCCACATTTTCGATAAGGGTGAGATTTGAACCTTTGACCTCTTAGGATAAAGGAATGTGCTCAATCATTCTTACTAAGAAGTGGTGTGCAAAATATATGTTATGGTAGGGTATTGAACCATGGTGATATAGAGAAATGAAGGCCAAGCCTCATGCCATAAAAAAAAAAAAAAAAAAAAAAAATTACGAAAATCCAATAGGGGACCAAATTACAAAAGCACCAAGTATAAAAATATTTAGGGTAATAAAGGAGTCTTACAAGGAAATCAAAATTTCTAACAAAACCAAATTCCTTTGCGTAATTCTATGTTTTTCAAATATTTTACATAAATTCATACATAAATGATGTGGTGTGTGAGTACCAATAACAACCTTGGAGACCCTACTCTAGTATGCCACACAACCAGGGATTTTTCCTGAGCCCAACTATGTACTCCATTTGCCTCGAGCCAACCTCATAACTAGTAAGAACTCTTCCAACAAATGTCAAATGGGTTGTTGACTTGAGCCTCCCACCATATAATCTCAAGCCTTCAAAACTCTTTATTCATTTCAAATATGATTGTTTAAAAGATATCACGCTGGGGTACGGTAATTGACAATTCTCTAATTTTTAATTTTTGTGGCTATCCAATCATATAAAGCACAGAAATAAAATCACTCTAAAGAATATTAACAGTACAGGCATCCTATGAAAAAAAGCATGAGTGCAATGCAATCCTAATTCATTCAAAAAGCTAAGAATTTACATCTGTTTACATGCACTCTATTCGATTCTTATACTCCAATAATCTTTTCAGAATCTGAAACTTTAACATAAATACGGACAAGAACTCAAGTACATAAAAGAGCATTTCATCATGAAATAAAGTCATTGCAATTTATTTTTCCTTCGACAGAGAAGGCGTCCATCACTTGGAACAATAATTACAATATCAAATGATTTGGTTATTGTGATGAAATGGATGTAAATTACAACTTGGATTATCTTGCTAAAATTGGTGCAACTTTAGAGGTTTTAAGTTTAGAAGTAATTGTTGATAACATCATTGAGAATCCTATTGATGATGGGATAAAACAAGTGCTTGCTACAAACAAGGAAGCAATAACACTTCATAATTGTTTGTTTCAGTTTAAGAATTTGACTCCAAACATGTTGGTGCATTAAGAAAAATTAGAGATGAGATTCAACTAGATCTGAAGAAAAAACAAACAAGAATGCAGTCATATTGGAAGAAAATACGATAGTAAATTATTTTTGTAATTTCAGCAAATTATTAATTTATTATATGAATTGGACCACATATCTATATAGGAGTATTTTGAGAAATATTATCTTATCAATTCATTGAAATTATTAATTTATCCCATTCGCTCAAGTGGGGACCAGAAGAATCATTATATTATAGAGATTATTAATTTATTTAGTATTATATATATAACCTCTGTATTTTAATACTCGATAATTTAATAAATTATTAATCTCTACACAGATGTATAATATTATTATATTATAGAAATTATTTTATATGTGTGTGTTGGTTTATTAATACTTGATAAATTAATTTTGTGTGTATTTTTCTCCTTATTATAGAAATAATTGTCTCACAGTTGTCTTCCGTTTATGAAAGTAAACATCTAGTCTATGTGATTAATGCTTGATTTCGATAGATTTGATGAACATTTTATTCGTTTGATGTCAACTTTAAGAAAAAATAAAAAATAAAACATGGATATGATTTAGAATGTGAAAATATTCATTGTTTGTTAATTTATTAAAGAGTCTAGGATGTGGTAAATCTTTAATTCAACCCAACAAACGCTATTTTTTTCTTTCCAATATGCAACGAAATTTAGTCTTCTAGCACGTTCTCTCCAACTTTTAACATGCACAAGTTGTTCTCCCAATAACTTTTCATGGGTACCTTTATTTATATTTAGTCAAATATTTAAATATATTTAAAATGTTAGGTTTTATAAAATTTCTTGCAACTTGAATGAAAAATCGATATGCATGCTCATCTAATAGTATATGTTTAATATCTTTAGTCAATGCAGATATAGTGTTTAACATTTCAATCGCTATAGCTACACTCTAAATTGTATCTAAAAAAATTAGTAATGTTAGGCTTTTCAAATTTTTTGTCTAAATCCGTATTTAAATGATAGGATATATGAGATAATATAATAATTAATGTAATGTTAATAATTAACATAACATGACATTTGGACAAGGATTTGAGTAAAAAATTTGGGAAGCCTAGTATCACTCAATAAAAATATATATGTTTAATCATGAAACTGAATATACTTGACTTCATGAAAGCGAATATTCATGCAAAAACGCAAGCCTAAAACCTCATCAATGCCATGTCATAACACAGACACAACCAACCTCGCAACTCTAGCTGTCTCTCCCCTCCACTCCAAGAAAAATAGGGCTGAAGCAATCATCTCTTAAACTGCTGAAATTCTATGTTGGTAATTTCTTATTCCATGTACATTTCATCAGCTTGCATATAGAATTGAGTGTGGCACTAGCCAACTAAGTGAGGAATACAGAATGGCGTTGACGATGCACCACTCCATCTTTGATCTCCTTTTTGCCGAAAGCAAATATCAATAATGAACATATACCTAACTTCACCTTGTTGATTACTTTGTAATTAATACTTGCTACTCAATCCAGCGAGTAGCGAGTATTTGGTTTGACCGTCAATCAACGGTCAACTTATTGACTGATGGTTAAATTTATTAAAAAAAAATTCATAGGATAAAAATACAATTATATGACCACAAAATATTATAAAATCTATTTAATACAATCTCAAAAGCTAATTTAGCATGATCACATAATTACAATATACTAGATGCCTTAAAATTTCGACAGTATAACCGCACTTTTGTCAACAATTCCATCATATAATGCACAAAAGTAATAACATTTCAAAAGTATATCTTATCTCAACTACCTAGGATCTCTAGTGATTCTTTCAATTTCGAACACAACCAATATCATATGTAACATGGAAATAATAACATAGCTAACCAGTTCATTAGTTATGCCCAAAATATCACCTTTGGCTAAGCAGTTGTCATAGTACTGTTTTAAGGTATTGATTTCATGGAGAAGTTAAATATAAAAAAGAATTCAAAATAGTAAGATTTTTAAAATATATATATATATAGAGAGAGAGAGAGAGATTAAAGGGAGAATTACTTGAAGATTTTTAAATGGGAATGAATGAAACAAACTATAAAAAGAATTTGATAATAACCAAATGTTTGAAATTATATATTTAGTATGATATGTAAGACTAAAATGCAAAATAAATATAAAATTTACCTTGAAAGTGGTATCAGATGTCCGTTCCTCCATGATGGTACGAACAAGGCTATTATCTCCAGGCTGCAATGATGGGTCTAGAACAACTTTAACATCACCAGCTTGATCATCATCATATTGAGGCTTATCATCATTATCATCATCATCACCTTGATGACGAGGTGGTGGGTGACGAACATTCTCATCCATATTGGTACTCTTATCATTGTCATCATCATCGCCCTTTAGGTCATCCCCACCATCAAAAGACCGCTCAACTTTTAGATGAGCTTCTAGCCTTACTTGTCTCTTCTCTGGCCTTACTCGAACCCCTTTTAACCTACTTAGTCTCCTATCATATCTCTTTAACAACTCATCTTGTGATGTCAGCAACTCTATGACACCAACCATTTATTTTTTGAGACTTAATAGGATCTTAACGATGTTTGTCTGCGGCTCTTACAAAAAAAAAAAAAAAAATGTTGACAAATCAATTTCAAACAAACGATTACACTTTGTACAATAATCTTATAAAATCTCCCTTATTTTATGACTATCCGAGAAGTATAACACACATTTAAAAAATTACACTTTGTCTATTATGTTTAGAGACACAGTTTTTCTATCCAACTCCATACTATTACATAACATGTCCACAACTTTTCTATTTAATAAAACTGATATTCACATAAGAATGAAACAAATTAAATAATAATATAAGATTCATACCTGAGGATGAATGAGAGGGACCAAATTAATAAAATGACAACAAAACTCAAAAAAATGCAATTAAAACTCAAAAAAAAAAAAAAATCACAAAATGAAGCCAACGGTCGCGTAGTGTTCAAATGGAGGAGGTGGTTGACGTCGGTAGTGGTCAACAGCATTTGGCGAAGGAATGTGAAGGGTCGGCGATGGTCAATTGAAAATTGAGTTTAAGTGGGTTGACACTTGGGTTTAATTGAGTTGAAAATGGTTGAGAAAGTTTTCAATCGAGTTTCAATACCTTTACATATGTGAGGATATTTTGGTAATTATCCATTCATTTTGTTCTTTTTTTTTTTTCTTTAATTTTAAATGATAAAGTTATATAGGTAAAATTGTGGTGAGGGCAATTTGATAAATTTGAGTATATGGTGCAATTAATTAGTTTGTTTTAGGGGGTGAAAACATAATTATTTTTTGAAAATGGCTAAAAACGAATTTTACTTTTCAATGATAGTAATTTTTGTAATTCCCACTATAGAAAATTATAGGAATGGTATGGCCTGAAAAGTGTGGAAGTTTCATTCTTGATGGTTTCAGTGGAGAAGAGAGAAAATTTTAGTAAAGAAAACATTTGGATCTGTTGGTAAATTGTTAGATTTAATGTGATTTGATGATGGATAACATTTATTCTGTCATAAAAAAATATATATATTATTATACTATCCAAAAATTTATTCAAATTTATTGTTCAAATGATATAACAAGCTTATGTGTAATTACTATATCATCAATATATTATTCCAAAATTAATATAATAATTAAAAAGCATTATTCAATAAAAATAGTTAGATCTTAAAAAGATCAATGTAACTAGTTTTAAGGAATGGTAAGGATACAAAATAAGGAAAATAAATCTAGATCATCCAATATTATAATATACACACATCTCATTAGATCTTAGAAAGCTCAACATGGCTCAGCAGAGAGAATGAGAGAATACAATAAAGGATCCTAATCTCTAATATGGAGGAGTTAACACTATACTTAAAAATGACCTTGAAGTTTTTGGTTTAAATTTATTTGAGTTGTATTAAATCTTCTCTAAAATTAAGGAAAATAAAAAAAAAAGAAATCAATGAGTTTAAATCTTAAAATTTAATATATATTTTTTTTCTATATTCCTTTTTTGTATTTATAGGTAGTCATAAATGTATTAAATTTTCATACGAAATCAAACAACATGTACAGTTACAGTCATTACATAGTTAGATTTCCTAAGTGGGATGTCAAATCATCTTCATATAATTATATATGAATCCGAGAGAAATTCATTTAATCTGTGTCTTTTACAAGATAAAATGTATTTAATTAAAAAACAATTAGGAAATATTCATATTGTCATACTAATTTAAGTGAAATTTGATTTATTTTGTATTTTTTAAAAAGATAAAGTGTATTCGGTAGTATAATAATAATTATAATAGGAAAAACTTGTGTTTCCTAAGGAGGAAGTTTGGCATCTGGAACCTCCCTCAACTTTTGCATTCAACAAGTCTTTCTTCCTGAAAACTAGATGAGAAAGAATTGAACAAGAATTTATATAAGAATCTACCTTTATATTACATCTACTCAAACTAATAAAAATATTTATTTTGTTTATACTAATTAACATTAGTGATTTTTCAATTTGGTTAAGAAAATATTTATTCATTCACATTTATTGTGTATGATTAAGCATTTAACAAATTGATTGTGGCATTAGTTAAGAGAATTACTACTAAAGCGAGGAATGACTTGCGCCATTAACCACTCCATCTTTTGATCTTCTTTTGACAACAAAAAGAAAAGAATATCAATGAACATATACTTGAATTCACGTTTGTGGATTACTTCTTGTTTCTGAAATATACTTTTCTTCATTGGTTGAGTTGGATGCAATGCAAGGCAAAAGACTTACTATATAATATGCCATGCTCACAACCCATCAACCCATACTTATTAAATCCTTCTTAACAACAAACGCAACAACCTGAAACTCTCTTTCTTTCAACAAAACTATGGCTGCTGAAGCACTTGTCTCTCCTAGTGTTGACACTCTTTTGAGTAAGCTTGGATCCCTTGCTTACAAAGAGCTTTCCTTGATTTGGGGTGTCGAAGATGACTTGAAAAAGCTGCAAAGAACTTTAACCACTGTCAACGCTGTTCTCTTGGATGTTGAGGAACAACAACTCCATAACAATGAAGTGCGTGTTTGGCTGGAAGAGCTTAAGGATGTCTGTTATGTTGCAGAAGACGCGTTCGATGAAATTGAGGTTAAAGCTCTGAGAAGGCAAGTAATAGTGAAGCATGGTAGCATTCCACAAAAGGTATGCAACTATCTCTCATGGCCTAAATCTCTTGCTTTTCGATTTAATATAGGCCATAAGATCAAAGAGATTAGACAGACGTTAGATGAAATTGCTTCAAACCGTGCTAAATTTGGTTTCACAAATAGAATGGCAAGTAGAACTAATTTTGCTAGGGAGAGGGAAACACACTCTTTTGTGATTGCTTCAGAAATAATTGGGAGGGATGAAGATAAAGAAGAGGTCAGAAACTTGCTCATACATTCATTATCTGATGATACAACAGTCTCTGTTATTCCAATTGTGGGAATTGCAGGACTCGGAAAAACTGCACTTGCAAAATTGGTGTATAATGATAAGAGAATAGATGAATATTTTGATTTGAAATTGTGGGTATGTGTATCCACTGAGTTTGTTAAAAAAAAAATAATAGTAGATATCATTAAATCTGCAAACGGTCAAAGGCATAATGACATGACTTTAGACCAACTGCAAAAAGTCTTGCGAGATCTTGTAGGTGGTAAAAGATATCTGCTTGTTATGGATGATGTTTGGAATGAAGATGCCAAAAAATGGATTGAATTTAAAGATCTATTGTTAGGTGGGGCAAATGGAAGTAAGATCCTAGTAACAACTCGTAGTGGTCGAGTTGCCTCAATTATGGGCACAATGAAAGGTGCTAGCTCTAGTAGTGGATATCACTTAGAAGGTCTTCCTTATGATGAATGTTTGTTTTTGTTTAAAAAGTGTGCATTCAAAGAAGAAGAAAAAAAGTTTCCAAATCTCACAAAAATTGGGGAAGAAATTGTGAAGAAATGTGGAGGAGTTCCACTAGCTGTGAAAACATTAGGAAGCTTACTTTGTTCATCAGATGACGAAAATTATTGGAAATATGTGAGAGATAGTGAGCTTTGGAACATAGAGCAAAATGAAAGTGACATTTTACCTGCTTTAAAGCTCAGTTATGACCAATTACCATCTTACTTAAAGCAATGTTTCGTTTATTGTTGTGTCTTTCCAAAAGATATAGACTTCAGTAGTGGTTTGTTGGTTCGATTTTGGATGGCACATGGGCTTCTCCCATCTTCCAAGGAAAATGAAGAGTTGGAAAAGATTGGTATGCAAAGCTTGAAGGAATTATTTGCAAGATCTTTCTTCCAAGATATTGAAGAATGGTCCAAAGATGGTTTTGCTTTTAAAATGCATGATCTTATGCATGATCTTGCATCATCAATAGCTAAAAAAGAGTGCGCCATAGTAAACTCTCCCAACCTTTTTAATTCCAAAAGGTTAAGACATTTATCATTTCTTGATGATACTATGGTTAAAGATGTTGTTCCAAGCTTATTCTCTAACTTAGGCTTTGTGAGAACCATTATGTTTCCACTTTATTCTATGAGAACTAACCAACCATTTGTTGAATCATGCATCTCAATGTTCCCATTCTTGCGGTATTTGGATTTAAGAGAATGTGATATTGTGATAGTACCAAAAAAGCTTGGAAATTTGAGGCATTTGAGACATCTTGATCTAGCAGGGAATGAAAAAATAAAAGAACTCCCAAAGTCAATTTATAAATTACAGAGCTTGCAAACTTTAATACTGGGTGAATGTGTGGAACTACAAGAGTTGCCTAGAGACATAAGATACCTAATTAGCCTTAGGTTTCTTGAGTTATCCACAAATCAGAGCTGTCTAGTACAAAATGGAATTGGGAGCTTGACTTCTCTTCTTGAGCTTCACATTAACTCATGCAGGAATTTAGAGAGTTTAGTTGAAGATATCGGTAGCCTCAAAGCTCTTCGTAGATTGTGGATAGCTGATTGTCCAAATCTACTCTCATTACCGAGTGGTATAACTTGCCTAAGCTCATTGGAAATTTTGTGGCTTACGGATTGTGAAAAACTTAATATCAATTGGAGGATGGGAATGGAAGAGAAAGACCTCAACAGCACAAGGTAGTCTCACCTTCAAGAACTTTATCTTTTAGGATTACCACGGTTGGTGATGTTGCCGCAATGGCTTCTTCAATGTTGTGCCAACACTTTACAGTGGTTGGACATTGGAGAGTGTCCTAATTTCTTGGCACTACCAGACTCAATGCAATATTTGGAGTCACTTCATCATCTTCATATTTGGACATGTCCAAAAGTCTTATCACTTCCACAAGATATGCATCGCCTCACTACTCTTAGAAAAATTCAAATTGCAGATTGTCCGACGCTTAGCAAAAGATGCCATAAGGATATTGGTGAAGATTGGCCTCAGATCGCTCATGTTTCCACCATCGAACTTGATGGCAAGTTGATTAAGAAATAATTGTTAGGTACTTTCCTACTCTTCATTAACCTTTTGATTTCCTAATTTTATTATCAATTATTGTTATTAATTTTATTATTATTGGTATTTTCTTAACAAATTATCTCCCAGGGAGCTTTAATTAAATCGAAGTAGATATGTTCAAATTCCAATTTCATAGATAGGTAGATCTATAGATATTAATTAAACTTAATCTTAATATTAATTTTCAATTCTTTATTCATTGGTTACAACTTACAATCATCTTCATTTTCTTAATTAGTTTGATGTTTGACTTAAAGCTCATTTGTTTTCATTTTTTATTTTAATTATTACAGCTGTCGTGGAGATTCAACCGGAATGCACAGCTGGATTTGATTAAAATGTTTCTTATGCTGCATTTAGAATTATAAATACTTGTGTTTCATAATACCTATGTTAATATATTTTTTTTCTCACCATTTGTACAATTCATGGCACTAATTCATTTACTTTCTTTTTTTCCATTGATAAAATCTCATCTTGAATTTGATTTACATAATTATTTAGGCATCTTTCTTAGTCATCAAAATTTTCCAATTGACAAATTATTACCACTCAATTCCAATGGAACCCACCAAAATGATGGGATCAGTGGGAATGATCAAATTGTACAACAACTTCTAAAAACAGCTCGGCCCAAAAACCATGAGTATGACGTCTGTCTGTGCAACCTGAAACGAAGTCGTTTTCCTCATCTGGCGCCAAAATGTATAAGTGATGACAAGCGAGAGAGAGCGACAAAGGAAGAAGAATGGAAGTGAGCAGCAGCTTGGAGTTGGAGAAGTCTTCTCAGTTTTATCACACTCGTTTTTTGTGGTATTTCTTTTATAATTACATATTCAATAAGTCTGTTTCTTTTTTAATTCTATTTCTGGCTGGTCTATCCCATCAGGGTTTTGATTATTTGATGTCCTAGAGATTGATTTCATATGATTTTGATTATTTAATGTGGTCACTCCCTCATTAGATTTAGTGGGTAAATATCTTTGTCTTTGTAATTTATCTCATTATTCATTCAGAGCTTGATTTTGTTGTTTATTATTTATGTAGTGAGGAGAATGTTTACATGCTTTGTAAGAAACTATGTACCAATGGAATAGCTGATGCTCATGGATCTGATCTTTTCGTGGTCTTCATTTCTAATGAGAAGAAACAGGCATGTATGTTTCTCATTTCTTTTTGCCAATTTCAGCTTCCCTTTTTACTCTGTTCTGGCGGGATTAATTAGGACCAATGTCGAGTTCAACAAATGCTATTTACTGTAAGATTGAATTTGCTTCTTATATTTGTTGTTATATTTTTGATAAGTAATTGTAGACCCCATGATGGCATCAAAAGGCAAGCATAAGAGCTGATGGTGTTATTCTCTGGGATTATCATGTTGTTTGCATTCAGGTGAATGCTTAATTTACCATTGTTTGATGGTGTTAATGCTTGTTAATTTTATATGTTATTAGTAACTCCAAATGACTGAAGGGATCAAATTTGACTCATTAATGTTTATTTCTTTTGTCTCATTAGAAGACAAGAAGTGGTGACTCTTCTTGTTTAGTGTGGGATCTTGATTCAAGTCTTCCATTTCCCTCTCCATTAGCTTCGTATGTATCGGAAACCATCCGACCATCTTTTCAGCTCTTTTCTGAATATCTGAGGTATTTTTCTGCTCTTCATTTTTATGAGATTACATAATGTTGGTGACTTTAATGCATTTATGCTAAGTGTGTTTGTGTAAATCTGGATTACAACACAATTGCAATAAATTGATATCTTAAAGCAAGTTAAGAATGTTTGCATCAGCCACTAAAGACAGGAAGGGATCTTCGGTTTCTTGTTTATGGATTGGATGAGAGATAAGAAACAGTAATATCTTCCTTATCCTTGTGCATTTTCCTCAAAATGTTAAAATTGTTTAAACTTGTAAGAATCCATGTGTCAATTCTATCAACAAATTTAATACCCGAGAATAATCTCATTACCTTTTATAAAAACTATTTGGGTTCTTCTGTGGTCCATGTTCTGAAACTACACAGTTAAAAATGATTACATAACCTTGTCAATTCTTATCCAAAATGGCAGCAGTGTGCTGTGTGTTACTTGAAAAGCTTTCTCATGAAGCTCAGATATTGCTTTCTTGAACATCTATTTGTATCTTGTTTCTTTTTTGCTATCTGATATATATTTATATATATATATATATATTACATATATATTACTTTATGAGAGACTCTCCACTTTTATCATTATCTTGTCTTTTATCTCTCAACTGTGTCACATAAATCAATATGTTAGTTATTCAATCAATATAAGTATACTTTAAAACATAAGCATAAAATATTTTATTTGTCTCAAGAAACTGCTCTTCTTGGCATCAGGTTTTTCCGAATTGTGCATGCTCCAATAGTCCTTTGTTGTTTTGCCTCTGATAGAAGACATATGAAAGATCCTGCTGGGAACTGGATTGCTGAGCCTCCTCCATATGAACCCATAGTTGCTGAAGGTAAACCTATGAGCTTGTGCAAATTTTGGCTGTGATTTTGAAAGATATAATCCATTCCAATCGTTGTCCGAGTTGAATAGATACAAACGGATCTAAAACCTATTACCATGAGATATTCATATAGCATTCTTTTATATTAGGGCTACACAGGGCATTGGTTGATATTTACGGTATCCTAATTTGCTTGGTAAATATCACTATTAATCAGAATATTGTTGTTGGACAAGCTTGATTTGAACTCTGCCAGGACAGAGAGAAGTATGACATGTATAAGGATTAAGAAGTAGCATGATCATGATCATCATCTTCTCTACCTATGCATGTGGTAGTTTTAGTTTCCCTTTCCCCTTAGTTATGGTCATAGTTGAATGATCCCATTTAAATTGTAGGTTTAGGTTTGGAATCTCGTAAAACAGAACGTTAGCCCTATATTGCCCTTTCAAGGTCAGTCATAAAGGGGAGAACTAGAAGGTTCACAAATCTTGCACGTTAGTGTGTTTGTATCTCTATGGACTTTGTACCAGAGAGAAAGAGTGAGGGACTACTTTCGAGTTTTGTTAGTAAAATTTGTTGTCAGAGATCCTCTTTTTTTTTTTTTTTTTTTGGTTTGGGGTATGGAGGAGTGAGATAGCTATCAAATTTATGATATGAATAAACTGAATATGATTTGACAAAATAACCCTGTAACTTAATTACAGATGATGAGGAACAAACTTGTGGGTTCCTGTATAATTAACTACTTAAGTAATACAACTGTATATAGAAAAATTTGCAATAACCCCACACCACTTATATACAGAAGCACTCTATTTTTCTATTTTCAACTATCAATGTTGGCTGGACTCTGCATGAGTTAAGCTTGATTTTTATTATGAGATACCAAGACTATAAGTTTCATTTAGATTTTATATGGTTGGTTTCTTGTTTGTACTGGTGCAGATAAGACCGTGCACAACTTAAATGAGTACATTGAAATTCGCGCTGAAGATCTGTCAACGGATGTTACGGCTGAGCTTATTAATAATGGTCTTAATAAAAAACTTGGTGTTGTAATAAATGAAAATCAGCTGGGGGAATTCTTAAACCACAAGTTGATTGTGTTTTGTTATAAAGTTTGTCGCACACTATGTTGGGATGTGAAATGAGCTTCCCATTATCTTTTGTTAGCTATTGAGTCGTGACTCATGGAATTGAGAAGCTGAGTATACATTGACCTATTAATTTGAACAAATTAGATAAAACTAAACCCAAGTGGACAATAATATTAGGGATTTATGGAAGCCCAAAATATAATCTGACAGAAATTTCAGACCTCCAATTATATTAGGCAAAAACGAGTTTTTTTCTTTTTTAGAAGAAGGAAAACTTCGGTTAGTCCTTAAATTTTTATAAATTCTCACTTTTTCAAATTTGTTTTACATGTGTGGTTCCAAAAATTTCAAAAACTCATTCTCTACCGTTAGTCAAACATCGGTCAAATTAATAGAAGAAGGGTTATTTTTGCCACTTCCATAGCTTATTATCCTATTAATTTAAAATTTAAGAAAATAAAAAATACAGATAAAAAGAGATAGATCTCCACTGTCATTCTCAAAGATGAATGGTGAAAATAAGAAAAAAAATTAAATTAAAAAGAAAAATAAGAATAAAAAGGTAGTCGATCTTCATCATCCATCTCTAAGATGGACAACAGAGATTAAAGTTTATTAAAAAAAATTAAAATAAAAATCCAGTCCCAAATAAATCGACGGCCAATTTGGTTGCCAAATTAGCTAACACCAAATTATCGAACGTCATTTGTGTTCCAAAATCCAGATCGTTGAGCACGATCTGAGTAACCTAGATTGTCAAATATGATCTGGGTCACCTAGATTGAGTTCAATGCCAAGATCCTGAATGTTTAGATATGCTCATACTAAAAGGTTTGCTACCTGGATGTGTAGCTTAATGGTGACTTTAATGGAGACTTCAAAGGAAGGAATCTCAGATGGTTGAATATATACAAACCATGAAAAAGTCACCATTGATGCCCTAACAATGATTGGTCATCCATTGTGAGATTAAGAAATGTTGCTTATATTCTTAATGGTGTTGTAAAAAATATCGAGGAGTTGTTTGTAGGTATTTGAGCTTGTGACACTCGTGGAATTTGAAGAACTTCATGACAAACTCATGGATCATGAGACATACTTGAAATTTGATGACCTAAAAGAAAATTTATATACCTTTTGCTCTGTTTAATCAAAGGACTAGCAAATAGAAAAGCAAGGATGCCAAGATAATCAAAATTAGTTTTCTAATAAAGGACCGAATTTATTTATTTATTTATTATTTTTATTATGGTGGGGGAGGGGGTATTAAATTCATAGAAATTGCTCACATTTTCGATAAGGGTGAGATTTGAACCTTTGACCTCTTAGGATAAAGGAATGTGCTCAATCATTCCTACTCTCAATCATTCCTACTAAGAAGTGGTGTGCAAAATATATGTTATGGTAGGGTATTGAACCATGGTGATATAGAGAAATGAAGGGCAAGCCTCATGCCATAAAAAAAAAAAAAAAAAAAAAAATTTACGAAAATCCAATAGGGGACCAAATTACAAAAGCACCAAGTATAAAAATATTTAGGGTAATAAAGGAGTCTTACAAGGAAATCAAATTTTCTAACAAAACCAAATTCCTTTGCGTAATTCTATGTTTTTCAAATATTTTACATAAATTCATACATAAATGATGTGGTGTGTAAGTACCAATGACAACCTTGGAGACCCTACTCTAGTATGCCACACAACCAGGGATTTTTTCCTAAGCCCAACTATGTACTCCATTTGCCTCGAGCCAACCTCATAACTAGTAAGAACTCTTCCAACAAATGTCAAATGGGTTGTTGACTTGAGCCTCCCACCATATAATCTCAAGCCTTCAAAACTCTTTATTCATTTCAAATATGATCGTTTAAAAGATATCACGTTGGGGTACGGTAATTGAAAATTCGCTAATTTTTAATTTTTGTGGCTATCCAATCATATAAAGCACAGAAATAAAATCACTCTAAAGAATATTAAAAGTACAGGCATCCTATGAAAAAAAGCATGAGTGCAATGCAATCCTAATTCATTCAAAAAGCTAAGAATTTACATCTGTTTACATGCACTCTATTCGATTCTTATACTCCAATAATCGTTTCAGAATCTGAAACTTTAACATAATTACGGACAAGAACTCAAGTACATAAAAGAGCATTTCATCATGAAATAAAGTCATTGCAATTTATTTTTCCTTCGACAGAGAAGGCGTCCATCACTTGGAACAACAATCACAATAGCAAATGATTTGGTTATTGTGATGAAATGGATGTAAATTACAACTTGGATTATCTTGCTAAAATTGGTGCAACTTTAGAGGTTTTAAGTTTAGAAGTAATTGTTGATAACATCATTGAGAATCCTATTGATGATGGGATAAAACAAGTGCTTGCTACAAACAAGGAAGCAATAACACTTCATAATTGTTTGTTTCAGTTTAAGAATTTGACTCCAAACATGTTGGTGCATTAAGAAAACTTAGAGATGAGATTCAACTAGATCTGAAGAAAAAACAAAAAAGAATGCAGTCATATTGGAAGAAAATACGATAGTAAATTATTTTTGTAATTTCAGCAAATTATTAATTTATTATATGAATTGGACCACATATCTATATAGGAGTATTTTGAGAAATATTATCTTATCAATTCATTGAAATTATTAATTTATCCCATTCGCTCAAGTGGGGACCAGAAGAATCATTATATTATAGAGATTATTAATTTATTTAGTATTATATATATAACCTCTGTATTTTAATACTCGATAATTTAATAAATTATTAATCTCTACACAGATGTATAATATTATTATATTATAGAAATTAATTTTATATGTGTGTGTTGGTTTATTAATACTTGTTAAATTAATTTTGTGTGTATTTTTCTCCTTATTATAGAAATAATTGTCTCACAGTTGTCTCCCGTTTATGAAAGTAAACATCTAGTCTATGTGATTAATGTTTGATTTCGATAGATTTGATGAATATTTCATTCGTTTGACGTCAACTTTAAGAAATAAATAAATAAATAAAACATGGATATGATTTAGAATGTGAAAATATTCATTGTTTGTTAATTTATTAAAGTGTCTAGGATGTGGTAAATCTTTAATTCAACCCAACAAACGCTATTTTTTCTTTCCAATATGCAACGAAATTTAGTCTTCTAGCACGTTCTTTCCAACTTTTAACATGCACAAGTTGTTCTCCCAATAACTTTTCATGGGTACCTTTATTTATATTTAGTCAAATATTTAAATATATTTAAAATGTTAGGTTTTATAAAATTTCTTGCAACTTGAATGAAAAATCAATATGCATGCTCATCTAATAGTATATGTTTAATATCTTCAGTCAATGCAGATATAGTGTTTAACATTTCAATCGCTATAGTTACACTGTAAATTGTGTCTAAAAAAATTAGTAATGTTAGGCTTTTCAAATTTTGTGTCAAAATCCGTATTTAAATGATAGGATATGTGAGATAATGTAATAATTAATGTAATGTTAATAATTAACATAACATGACATTTGGACAAGGATTTGAGTAAAAAAATTGGGAAGCCTAGTATCACTCAATAAAAATATATATGTTTAATCATGAAACTGAATATACTTGACTTCATGAAAGTGAATATTCATACAAAAACGCAAGCCTAAAACCTCATCAATGCCATGTCATAACACAGACACAACCAACCTCGCAACTCTAGCTGTCTCTCCCCTCCACTCCAAGAAAAATAGGGCTGAAGCAATCATCTCTTAAACTGCTGAAATTCTATGTTGGTAATTTCTTATTCCATGTACATTTCATCAGCTTGCATATAGAATTGAGTGTGGCACTAGCCAACTAAGTGAGGAATACGGAATGGCGTTGACGATGCACCACTCCATCTTTGATCTCCTTTTTGCCGAAAGCAAATATCAATAATGAACATATACCTAACTTCACCTTGTTGATTACTTTGTAATTAATACTTGCTACTCAATCCAGCGAGTAGCGAGTATTTGGTTTGACCGTCAATCAACGGTCAACTTATTGACTGATGGTCAAATTTATTAAAAAAAAAAAATCATAGGATCAAAATACAATTATATGACCACAAAATATTATAAAATCTATTTAATACAATCTCAAAAGCTAATTTAGCATGATCACATAATTACAATATACTAGATGCCTTAAAATTTCGACAGTATAACCGCACTTTTGTCAACAATTCCATCATATAATGCACAAAAATAACAACACTTCAAAAGTATATCTTATCTCAACTACCTAGGATCTCTAGTCATTCTTTCAATTTCGAACACAACCAATATCATATGTAACATGGAAATAATAACATAGCTAACCAGTTCATTAGTTATGCCCAAAATATCACCTTTGGCTAAGCAGTTGTCATAGTACTGTTTTAAGGTATTGATTTCATGGAGAAGTTATGACAGACCCCTTTTCCTAGGCGATCTGCTGGCACCCTACGGTGACCCTCCAGTTAGCCCTTACGCTCAACTAAAGGATTCCCGCAGAGCTAAGCCATATTCTTTCTCAACTTTTTCAAAAATAGCGGAAACGATGGGGAAATTTTTCATTTTTATTTTAAAACCTTTACAAAGTATTTTATAAAAATTTGGGCAGCATCCCGTCTGTTTTTCGGACTTTGCCACCCTGTAAATAATAAAATTTAACACTTCTAAAATCATAAAAACAATTTCCCCCAAACTACTGAGCCTCAGGCTCTCAATTTCCAACACAATCACAACCACAATTTCATGTTTCAATTTATGAACTAATTATCAATTAAATCTCATGTCATGCATTAATTTACTTCAAAACATAATTTAAATCCACAAAATAATATTTACAAAACCATGTGGATCTAACAAAATATTTACATCACTTAACATTAAACCAAAATATAATTGGGAAATCACATTAGCACTGACGCCGCGGCTATCTAATGTCGTCCGGGGAATTCCGCAGCTATGGTACCTGTGCCTGGGAGGTTTGTTTAAAAATACAGAAAACGTTGGGTGAGCTTTAAAAGCCCAGTGAGTGTCATATAATCTCATTTAAACCATACTTTATAAAAACCTCCCTAAAACAGTTCAAATTCATTTATTTAAATCAAGTTTCATGCATTAATAATATAAAACATATATTGCACGGTTTTCAATTTCATAAAGGGATCTCCTATGGTTGCGGGGTTTTTATTCTAAAACTCTTTTTCTTTTTAATGAAACGAACTGGTCCGACTCCGCTCGAAAGTGTCCTACCAACCAGTCGTTTTCATTATCATAAACCGGATATGGTCCGACTCCGCTCGAAGGTGTCCTGCCAACCAATCCGGCTCCCGCCAACCTATAGTGACCCGTGCCTCATGGCACCCTAGTATGGAGCGGAATCTTGCATCGCTCTTTCCGGGTCATGCAGCGGAATCCTACATCGCTACAGAGCGGAACGTGTCTTGCTCGGGTAAGCTAGCAAATCATATACCTTTCACGCGCATTGGACTAATCTCTCAGACATCTGACTGACACGACATCCTGCGGGTATTTCCCGCGGTTAGTTTAGTTAGTGACATACTGACAGTACTAACTCTACCAATGCGCGCTTCCGGTACTCAACCCAGACCAGTACTAATATGATACTATCATGGGTAAGCCACAGGTTTTATTTTCATATTTTCAATGCATTTCACATATAAGCAATTCAAACATGAAACCATTATTTCATGAAATCACAAAATCATAACATCAGTTACCGTGCCATTTATCATTTAAATCATATTTCATTTTCATCAAAAATATCAAAACATGCATGAAACATCCATTCATTTATCAAATCAACAAAAACGTATAAAAATCAGTTTGACACTCACCTTCCGCTATTAATTACAAACGGATTTCCGGAAGCCTCTAAAACTGCGCTCTAGCGCTCTTCCCTGGCTCCACTGGATCGCTCGTCACCTACACAACATATATATACGTAAATTTACGCTCGCAACAACTTCCGTAAACTCAAAATAATTAAAAACTACATCCTCGTCTCTAATTGACCATTTTTAGGCGTAATCTCTCCATTTTGATTCCTTAATTAAATCTCCGACTTTTATCAACTTAAATACGCCTAATTAAACTCATTAGGGTCATCCGAATTCTCAAAGGACGCCGTATGGGTCAATTTACAAAATTGCCCATAAAACTAGTTTACGCGCGTTTTTAATTTCTATTTGAATCTTTGGCATTTCCTTGGTTTTCTAAACTCCTTATCAACCTCAAATACTTATTTTTCAACTTGTTTTCACTCAAAAATAACCAATCAACAAATCACAACAAAACCCATCTCAAATCAACTTATATACCAACAAAAATCATCATTTTCGAACTCAAACAACTCACCCCTTTTTCTATCGCGTTAGCTTCGCTTTTGGGATGGTTTTGGACTGATTTTGGGATGGATCTGAGCTAGGTTTGGGCTGGTTTCCTTCCTCTTTTCTTCCCCTCTCTTCCTCTCTTTCTTTCCCCCTTGGTTCTGCCGCGATTTGCGGCTGTTCTGGCCGTAAGTCTGCTGTCCGATCTGCACGCGCAGGGGCTGTTTTGGCTGCTGGATCAGCTCCGTTTCAGCTCCATTCAGGTCTAGCTTGAGCTGATCTTGGTGCAGGTTGGGATGGGCAGCTCATCGGCGTTGATTGGGGCTGTTTCGCGACAATTTCAGCTTGATTTTCGGCGTTGATTCGCGGCTGTTTTGCTGCTGTTTTTGGCTTCAGTTCACAGCTGGACGGCGAGCTCCACGGCTGGTCGGCAATGGTGCATGGTGGTGGCTTCTCCTTCTTCTTCTTCTTCTTCTCTTCTTCTTCTTTCTTCTCTTTTCTTCTTCCTTTTCTTTCTTTCTTTCTTTCTTTCTCGCGAGAGAGAAGACTGGTTTGCTTTTTGTTTTAAAAGTCAACATATTTCTTGGCTTCTATTTTCCTCCACAATACTCTCAATAATTCCACTTACGCCCTAAGACAAATCCATTCTTCTCCCTTAGATTCTAGCTTAATCTCACTACGACCACAATTATTAAAAATTATTTTCACTTTAATCCATTTCTACCTTAAAAATTATTCAACTTCATTTATCATTTTAACTTCCCAATTAATCTCCAATTGAGTTCAAATCAATTCCAATGGGTACTCTATGACCTTAAGCGTCTCCATAATTAATTTAGGGTCTCTAATCACCACTTAGGGACGATTCCTAGGTATCCGTACAATAATAAAAATAGAGGGTTTACAAGTTAAATATAAAAAAGAATTCAAAATAGTAAGATTTTTAAAATATATATATATAGAGAGAGAGAGAGAGAGAGAGATTAAAGGGAGAATTACTTGAAGATTTTTAAATGGGAATGAATGAAACAAACTATAAAAAAAATTTGACAATAACCAAATGTTTGAAATTATATATTTAGTATGATATGTAAGACTAAAATGCAAAATAAATATAAAATTTACCTTGAAAGTGGTATCAGATGTCCGTTCCTCCATGATGGTACGAACAAGGCTATTATCTCCAGGCTGCAATGATGGGTCTAGAACAACTTTAACATCACCAGCTTGATCATCATCATATTGAGGCTTATCATCATTATCATCATCATCACCTTGATGACGAGGTGGTGGGTGACGAACATTCTCATCCATATTGGTACTCTTATCATTGTCATCATCATCACCCTTTAGGTCATCCCCACCATCAGAAGACCACTCAACTTTTAGATGAGCTTCTAGCCTTACTTGTCTCTTCTCTGGCCTTACTCGAACCCCTTCTAACCTACTTAGTCTCCTATCATATCTCTTTAACAACTCATCTTGTGATGTCAACAACTCTATGACACCAACCATTTATTTTTTGAGACTTAATAGGATCTTAACGATGTTTGTCTGTGGCTCTTACAAAAAAAAAAAATGTTGACAAAACAATTTCAAACAAACGATTACACTTTGTACTATAATCTTATGAAATCTCTCTTATTTTATGACTATCCGAGAAGTATAACACACATTTAAAAAATTACACTTTGTCTATTATGTTTAGAGACGCAATTTTTCTATCCAACTCCATACTATTACATAACATGTCCACAACTTTTCTATTTAATAAAACTGATATTCACATAAGAATGAAACAAATTAAATAATAATATAAGATTCATACCTGAGGATGAATGAGAGGGACCAAATTCAAAAAATGACAACAAAACTCAAAAAATGCAATTAAAACTCAAAAAAAGAAAAAAATCACAAAATGAAGCCAACGGTCACGTAGTGTTCAAATGGAGGAGGTGGTTGACGTCGGTAGTGGTCAACAGCATTTGGCGAAGGAATGTGAAGGGTCGGCGACTGTCAATTGAAAATTGAGTTTAAGTGGGTTGACACTCGGGTTTAATTGAGTTGAAAATGGTTGAGAAAGTTTTCAATCGAGTTTCAATACCTTTACATATGTGAGGATATTTTGGTAATTATCCATTCATTTTGTTCTTTTTTTTTTCTTTAACTTTAAATGATAAAGTTATATAGGTAAAATTGTGGTGAGGGCAATTTGATAAATTTGAGTATATGGTGCAATTAGTTTGTTTTAGGGGGTGAAAACATAATTATTTTCTGAAAATGGCTAAAAACGAATTTTACTTTTCAATGATAGTAATTTTTGTAATTCCCACTATAGAAAATTATAGGAATGGTATGGCTTGAAAAGTGTGGAAGTTTCATTCTTGATGGTTTCAGTGGAGAAGAGGGAAAATTTTAGTAAAGAAAACATTTGGATCTGTTTGTAAATTGTTAGATTTAATGTGATTTGATGATAGATAACATTTATTTTGTCATAAAAATATATATATATATATTATTATACTATCCAAAAATTTATTCAAATTTATTGTTCAAATGATATAACAAGTTTATGTGTAATTATTATATCATCAATATATTATTCCAAAATTAATGTAATAATTAAAAAGCATTATTCAATAAAAATAGTTAGATCTTAAAAAGATCAATGTAACTAGTTTTAAGGAATGGTAAGGATACAAAATAAGGAAAATAAATCTAGATCATCCAATATTATAATATACACACATCTCATTAGATCTTAGAAAGCTCAAGATGGCTCAGCAGAGAGAATGAGAGAATACAATAAAGGATCCTAATCTCTTATATGGAGGAGTTAACACTATACTTAAAAATGACCTTGAAGTTTTTGGTTTAAATTTATTTGAGTTGTATTAAATCTTCTCTAAAATTAAGGAAAATAAAAATAAAAAAAAAGAAATCAATGAGTTTAAATCTTAAAATTTAATATATATATTTTTTCTATATTCCCTTTTTGTATTTATAGGTATTCATAAATGTATTAAATTTTCATATGAAATCAAAAAACATATAACGTTACAGTCATTACATAGTTAGATTTCCTAAGTGGGATGTCAAATCATATTTATATTATTATATATGAATCCGAGAGAAATTCATTTAATCTTTGTCTTTTACAAGATAAAATGTATTTAATTAAAAAACAATTAGGAAATATTCATATTGTCATACTAATTTAAGTGAAATTTGATTTAATTTGTACTTTTTAAAAAGATAAAGTGTATTCGGTTGTATAATAATAATTATAATAGGAAAAACTTGTGTTTCCTAAGAAGGAAGTTTGGCATCTGGAACCTCCCTCAACTTTTACATTCAACAAGTCTTTCTTCCTGAAAACTAGATGAGAAAGAATTGAACAAGAATTTATATAAGAATCCAACTTTATATTACATCTACTCAAACTTATAAAAATATTTATTTTGTTTATATTAATTAACATTAGTGATTTTTCAATTTGGTTGCGAAAATATTTATTCATTCACATTTATTGTGTATGATTAAGCATTTAACAAATTGATTGTGGCATTAGTTAAGAGAATTACCACTAAAGCGAGGAATGACTTGCCCCATTAACCACTCCATCTTTTGATCTTCTTTTGACAACAAAAAGAAAAGGATATCAATGAAGATATACTTGAATTCACGTTTGTGGATTACTTCCTGTTTCTGAAATATACTTTTCTTCATTGGTTGAGTTGGATGCAATGCAAGGCAAAAGACTCACTATATAATATGCCATACTCACAACCCATCAACCCATACTTATTAAATCCTTCTTAACAACAAACACAACAACCTGAAACTCTCTTTCTTTCAACAAAACTATGGCTGCTGAAGCACTTGTCTCTCCTATTGTTGACACTCTTTTGAGTAAGCTAGGATCCCTTGCTTACAAAGAGCTTTCCTTGATTTGGGGTGTCGAAGATGACCTGAAAAAGCTGCAAAGAACTTTAACCACCGTCAACGCTGTTCTCTTGGATGCTGAGGAACAACAACTCCATAACAATGAAGTGCGTGTTTGGCTAGAAGAGCTTAAGAATGTCTGTTATGATGCAAAAGACGCGTTCGATGAAATTGAGGTTAAAGCTCTGAGAAGGCAAGTAATAGTGAAGCATGGTAGCATGCCACAAAAGGTGCGCAACTATCTCTCATGGCCTAAATCTCTTGCTTTTCGATTTAATCTAGGCCATAAGATCAAAGAGATTAGACTGACGTTAGATGAAATTGCTTCAAACCGTGCTAAATTTGGTTTCACAAATAGAATGGCAAGTAGAACTAATTTTGCTAGGGAGAGGGAAACACACTCTTTTGTGACTGCTTCAGAAATATTTGGGAGGGATGAAGATAAGGAAGAGGTCAGAAACTTGCTCATACATTCATCATCTGATGATACAGCAGTCTCTGTTATTCCAATTGTGGGAATTGCAGGACTCGGAAAAACTGCACTTGCAAAGTTGGTGTATAATGATAAAAGAATAAATGAATATTTTGATTTGAAATTGTGGGTATGTGTATCCACTGAGTTTGTTCAAAAAAAAATAATAGTAGATATCATTAAATCTGCAAACGGTCAAAGGCATAATGACATGACTTTAGACCAACTACAAAAAGTCTTGCGAGATCTTGTAGGTGGTAAAAGATATCTGCTTGTTATGGATGATGTTTGGAATGAAGATGCCAAAAAATGGATTGAATTTAAAGATCTATTGTCAGGTGGGGCAAATGGAAGTAAGATCCTAGTAACAACTCGTAGTGGTCGAGTTGCCTCAATTATGGGCACAATGAAAGGTGCTAGTTCTAGTAGTGGATATCACTTAGAAGGTCTTCCTTATGATGAATGTTTGCTTTTGTTTAAAAAGTGTGCATTCAAAGAAGAAGAAGAAAAGTTTCCAAATCTCACAAAAATTGGGGAAGAAATTGTGAAGAAATGTGGAGGAGTTCCACTAGCTGTGAAAACATTAGGAAGCTTACTTTGTTCATCAGGTGACGAAAATTATTGGAAACATGCGAGAGATAGTGAGCTTTGGAACTTAGAGCAAAATGAAAGTGACATTTTACCTGCTTTAAAGCTCAGTTATGACCAATTACCATCTTACTTAAAGCAATGTTTCATTTATTGTTGTGTCTTTCCAAAAGATATAGAATTCGATAGTAGTTCTTTGGTTCAATTTTGGATGGCACATGGGCTTCTCCCATCTTCCAAGGAAAATGAAGAGTTGGAAAAGATTGGTATGCAATGCTTGAAAGAATTATTTGCAATATCTTTCTTCCAAGATATTAAAGAAGTAGCCAAAGATAGATTTTCTTTTAAAATGCATGATCTTATGCATGATCTTGCATCATCAATAGCTAAAAATGAGTGTGCCATAGTAAACTCTCCCAACCTTTTTAATTCCAAAAGGTTAAGACATTTATCATTTTTTTATGATACTGTGGTTAAAGATGTTGTTCCAAGCTTATTCTCTAACTTAGGCTTTGTGAGAACCATTTTGTTTCCACTTTATGGTGTGAGACCTAGCCAACCATTTGTTGAATCATGCATCTCAATGTTCCCATTCTTGCGGTATTTGGATTTAAGAGAATGTGATATTGTGATAGTACCAAAAAAACTTGGAAATTTGAGGCATTTGAGATATCTTAATCTAGCAGGGAATAAAAAAATAAAGGAACTCCCAAAGTCAATTTATAAATTACAGAGCTTGCAAACTTTAATACTGGGTGAATGTGTGGAACTACAAGAGTTGCCTAGAGACATAAGATACCTAATTAGTCTCAGGTATCTTAACTTAACCACAAATCAGAGGTGTCTAGTACAAAATGGAATTGGGAGCTTGACTTCTCTTCGTGACCTTTACATTAACTCATGCAGGAATTTAGAGAGTTTAGTTGAAGATATTGGTAGCCTCAAAGCTCTTCGTAGATTATTTATATCTAATTGTCCAAATCTACTCTCATTACCGAGTGGTATAATTTGCCTAAGCTCATTGGAATTTTTGTGGCTTTTGAATTGTGAAAAACTTAATATCAATTGGAGGATGGGAATGGAAGAGAAAGACCCCAACAGCACAAGGCAGTTTCACCTTCAAGAACTTGGTCTTGTAGGATTACCACGGTTGGTGATGTTGCCGCAATGGCTTCTTCAATGTTGTGCCAACACTTTACAGTGGTTGAAGATTGTAGAGTGTCCTAATTTCTTGGCACTACCAGACTCAATGCAATATTTGGAGTCACTTCATCATCTTCGTATTTGGAAATGTCCAAGAGTCTCATCACTTCCACAAGATATGCATCGCCTCACTACTCTCAGAGAAATTCGAATTGCAGATTGTCCGACGCTTAGCAGAAGATGCCATAAGGATACTGGTGAAGATTGGCCTCAGATTGCTCATGTTTCCACAATCGAACTTGATGGCAAGTTGATTAAGAAATAATTGTTAGGTACTTTCCTACTCTTCATTAACCTTTTCATTTCCTAATTTTATTATCAATTATTGTTATTAATTTTATTATTATTGGTATTTTCTTAGCAAATTATCTCCCAGGGAGCTTTAATTAAATCGAAGTAGATATGTTCAAATTCCAATTTCATAGATAGGTAAATCTGTAGATATTAATTAAACTTAATCTTAATATTAATTTTCAATTCTTTATTCATTGGTTACAACTTACAATCATCTTCATTTTCTTAATTAGTTTGATGTTTGACTTGAAGCTCATTTGTTTTCATTTTTTATTTTAATTATTACAGCTGTCGTGGAGATTCAACCGGAATGCACAGCTGGATTTGATTAAAATGTTTCTTATGCTTCATTTAGAATTATAAATATTTGTGTTTCATAATACCTATGTTAATATATTTTTTTTCTCACCATTTGTACAATTCATGGCACTAATTCATTTACTTTCTTTTTCTCCATTGATAAAATCTCATCTTGAATTTGATTTACATAATTATTTAGGCATCTTTCTTAGTCATCAAAATTTTCCAATTGACAAATTATTACCACTCAATTCCAATGGAACCCAACAAAATGATGGGATCAGTGGGAATGATCAAATTGTACAACAACATCTAAAAACCATTAGTATGGCGTCTGTCTGTACAACCTGAAACGAAGTCGTTTTCTCATCTGGCGCCAAAATGTATAAGTGATGACAAGCGAGAGAGAGCGACAAAGGAAGAAGAATGGAAGTGAGCAGCAGCTTGGAGTTGGAGAAGTCTTCTCAGTTTTATCACACTCGTTTTTTGTGGTATTTCTTTTATAATTACATATTCAATAAGTCTGTTTCTTTTTTAATTCTATTTCTGGCTGGTCTATCCCATCAGGGTTTTGATTATTTAATGTCCTAGAGATTGATTTCATATGATTTATTTGTTAGTTTGATTTTGATTTTTTGGTCACTCCCTCATTACGTTTAGTGGGTAAATATCTTTGTCTTTGTCACATAATTTCATATGATTTTGTGCTATTATTCACGTAGTGAGGAGAATGTTTACATGTTCAATAAGTCCTCAGTTCCATCACACTCCTTTCTAGTTTGATTGTGATTTTGTGGTCACTCCCTCATTCGATTTAGTGGGTAAATATCTTTGTCTTTGTTTATCTCGTTATTCATTCAGAGCATGTTTTTGTTGTTTATTATTTATGTAGTGAGGAGAATGTTTACATTCTTTGTAAGAAATTATGCGCCAACTGAGTAGCTGATGCTGATGGATCTGATCTTTTTGTGGTCTTCATTTCTGATGAGAAGAAACAGGCATGTATGTTTGTCATTTCCTTTTGTCGATAATTAATTGTAGATCCCATTATGGCATCAAAAGGCAACCAAGAGAGCTGATGGTGTTATTCTCTGGGATTATCATGTTGTTTGCATTCAGGTGAATGCTTAATCTACCATTGTTTCATGGTGTTAACGCTTGTTAATTTGATATATTATTAGTAACACCAAATGACCAAAGGGATCAAATTTTACTCACTAATGGTTATTCCTTTTGTCTCATTAGAAGAATAGAAGTGTTGACTCTTCTTGTTTAGTGTGGGATCTCGATTCAAGTCTTCCATTCCCCTCTCTGTCAGCTTCGTATGTGTCGGAAACCATCGACCATCTTTTCAGCTCTTTTCTGAATATCAGAGGTATTTTTCTGCTCTGCGTTTTTATGAGTACATAATGTTGGTGACTTTAATGCATTGATTCTAAGTGTGTGTGTGTAAATCTAGATTACAACACAATTACAATAAACTGATATCTTAAAGCAAGTTAATATTGTTTGCATCAGCCATTAAAGACAGGATAGGGTCCTTGGTTTCTTGTTCTATGGATTGGATCAACAAATTTTATACTTGAGAATAATCTCATATTCTCATTACCTTTTATAAAAACTATTTGGGTTCTTCTGTGGTCCATGTCTAAAACTACACAGTAAAAATGATTACATAACCTTGTCAATACTGATCCAAAATGGCAGCAGTGTGCTGTGTGTTACTTGAAAAGCATTCTCACGAAGCTCAGATATTGCTTTCTTGAACATGTATTTGTTTCTTGTTTCTTTTTTGCTATTTGATATATATATAGATATATATTTTATGTTATGAGAGACTCTCGACTTTTATCATTATGTTGTCTTTTATCTCTCACCTGTTTCACATAAATCAAAATGTTAGTTATTCAATCAATATAAGTATACTTTAAAACATAAGCATAAAAATATTTTATTTGTCTCAAGAAACTGCTCTTCTTGGCATCGGGTTTTTCCAAATCTTGCATGCTCCAATATTCCTTTGTTGTTTTGCCTCTGATAGAAGACATATGAAAGATCCTGCTGGGAACTGGATTGCTGAGCCTCATTCATATGAACCCATAGTTGCTGAAGGTAAACCTATGAGCTTGTGCAAATTTTGGCTGTGATTATAATCTGTTCCAATCATTGTCCGAGTTGAATAGATACAAACGGATCTAAAACCCACTACCATGAGATATGCATATAGCATTCTTTTATATTAGGGCTACACAGGGCATTGGTTCATATTTATGGTAGCCTAATTTCCTTAGTAAATATCACTATTAATCAGAATACTGTTGTTGGACTAGCTTGATTTGAACTCTGCCAAGACACAGAGAAGTATGACACGTATAAGGCTTAAGAAGTAGCATGATCATTATCATCATCTTCTCCACTTATGCACGTGGTAGTTTTAGTTTCCACTTTCCCTTTAGTTATGGTCATAGGTGAATGATCCCTTTTAAATATTAGTTTTAGGTTTGGAATCTCATAAAACTGAACATTAGCCTTATATTGCCCTTTCAAGGTCAGTCATAAATGGGAGAACTAGAAAGTTCACATATTTTGCATGTTAGTTTGTTTGTGTCTCAATGGACTGTACCAGAGAGAGAGAGAGGGACTACTTTTGAGTTTTGTTAGTTAAATTTGTTATCAGATTATTTTATTTTGTTTTTTGGGATTAGGGGTTTCAGTGAGATAGCTATCAAATTTATGATATGCATAAACTAGGTATAGTTTGACTACTTGAAGAGGAATAAAATGTGGCAAAATAACTGTATAACTTAACTACAGATAATGAGGAACAAACTTGTGGGTTGTGGTATAATTAACTATTTAAGTAATACAACTGTATATAGAAAAATTTCCAAAAAGCAATACTTTCTCTTTCTCATTCTCTCTTATCTTCTGCCAACCTCCACCAACCTCACACCACTCATATGCAGAAGCACTGTAGTTTTTCTATTTTCAACTACCAATGTTGGCTGGACTCTGCATTAATTAACCTTGATTTTTATTATGAGATGCCAAGACTATAACTTTCATTTAGATTTTATATGGTTGGTTTCTTGTGTGCGCTGGTGCAGATAAGACCGTGCGCAACTTAAATGAGTACGCTGAAATTCGTGCTGAAGATCTCTCAACAAATGTTGCAGCAGAGCTTATTAATGATGTTCTTAATAAAAAACTTGGTGTTGTAATTAATGAAAATCAGCTGGAGGAATTCCTTTCCCAAGTTTCTCAATGAATTCTGAAGTTTATCGCTTGGAATGAAATTTTGCAATGCTTTGTCTTCAGTACATGGAAATACACTACTGGTTACACCACTCAGCCACTGTTAATTAAACTTCTGCCCTTGTTTTATGTGAGCTTGGAAGTTGAGTTTTTGCTATATCGTCAAACATGAGTCGCCACATCTCTGTGTGGCCTCGCAGCGATGCCTCAGCTTCTGATGATGCCATTCTCTCTCTGTTTTAATCATTTCTTTTGTGAAGATACACACAAAGGAATGTCGATTGATCTCTCTCTCTCACATACAAACTCAGCCACTCAACTAACACTGGATCGTCGAACTCGATTTGGGTTCCAAAACCCAGATCGTTGAGCACGATCTGAGTAACTTGGTTCATCAAATATGATTTGGTTCGCCTAGATCGACTTCGACGACCAAATTATTGTACAACGATTTGGGTTCAATCAAATCATTGTTCAACAATTTGCTTTTCAGATTGAGTGAGGAACAACAATCTAGTTTTCAGATTGAGCAACAATTTTCACTCGATTTGTTGTTTAGATGAGGATGAAGATCACTATCGCTGGCCATAGGAGATTTTTGTATCTCCACCAAGTGGAGATCCACCAAAATTTTCCTTTCCTTTCTTTTTAAAAAAAAAAAAAATTAACGTTTATAATTTCATTTGTTTCAATTCATTTTAATATTTTCTTTCTTTATCTTTAATTTCTAAAATTTTATAAATAATAATAACTAAAACTTTTACAGAATAAATATAATTGACATATCCCAAATTGCTATTGGTTTGAGTTTTTCATTTTTCGTACTTCAAATATATAGTGACATGTGTTTGGTTCCTAGTGGTAGGGTAAATTGTTAAATTTTTAGATGTCAGGGCAAAATGGTAGGAACCGTCCTGAGTTTCTTTTGTAGGACATGGTGTTGTTCCATCAATGTACCCTAGAAAAGCATAGCCCAATAATATGTCGGTGATTTGAGACTTTTAGGAGGCATAGTTTGATGGGAATTTAGTTTGCGAATTGTTACGAGAAGAGATTCTAATCAGACTTTCGGTGGAAGTGATTAAAGTGGGCAACATGAGGAAGAAAGTACAAGGAACAGCGAGAGCGTATCACTGGAGCAAGAAGAAGGGCTGGTATGATTGGTTTCTTAATCTTCTTTAAGAGTAAGAGGCCCCGATACCATCAAAACTTTGTAATAATAATGAAAAATGAGTTTATTTTTTAAAAAAATGAAGATAAGGTTTTTTTTTTTTTTTTTTTTAACCCCTTGACACTAGATTAGATAAATGTTAGCATGCGGTTTGAAATACTACTCTCAGAAGCAGAAAAGATCAACTCATATTTTACTGAAAAAATATTGGTCCTAATGAGTTTTGAACCTTGCTATCAAGTAAGGGCAAGTGAAGTTACCTCTACTGCAGCTACTCACCAAACTCGAAAAATGAGTTTGTCTTGCAGCAAAATGTATAGTGTATGGTAGTGAAAATGTGTTGACTAGTTAATTTCCTAAATTTTAATTAAAAAAAAAAAAGATAATGACAGCTGCGCTGAGAATATGAAACTAATTATAATTATTCTAATGATATTAAGTTCTAAAATTATGCTCTATTAGTTGTATGTATTATAATCATGATTGGGAATGGTGATGTAATTCCAATATGTTTGTCTAATGAGAAGCCTAGAGAGGCAGAATAGAAATTGAAGTTCTTAATATATCTTATAATTTTGGAGATGAGTGAGTCCACCTTTAGATCAAGCAATAACTCTGATCATCTTCGGTGATTCTTTGTTGTGACACAAAAAACGAGGCAAAAAGCCCAAAAGAAGAAAGAAAACACTAACGGAGAGCTCGAGCTCTCTGATGATCGGAGCTAAGAAGAGACTCCAAATTTGAAGAGGCAATAGAAAGATCTATATTCTCCATCATCAAACCAAGAGCTGTTTTTGCTAGTTAATCAGCAGTCTGGTTAGCATCTTGTGGCACAAAAAAGAGTTTGACATGTCAATCATTTTTCATATTATTCCAAATATATAAAAGAATAGACTCATAGTAGATGGGATTAGGGTCGGAATGAAAAATTAAATCAATGGCTTCCTTACTATCCGATTCCACCAAAACCGCAGAAAGCTGTAAATTTTAAGCAAGAAGAAGACCTCTTCCAATCGCCCTTAACTCAGCTTCTAGAATAGAGCAAACATCCAGAGAACTCATAAAACCCCCTTTGAAAATACCTTGGTCATCACGAACTAAACCCTCAATTGCAACTCTTCCAGTCGCTCTTTCCAAGGCACCATCGGTATTTAATTTAAATCATCTGGGGGGGCAAACACTAATAACAAAAGAAGTCTGGAACTATAGGGTAGGAAACTTACTAAAACAATCTCTCCAAGTAGCTCAGATAGTAAAAGTCTGTTTGCTAACAAAGTAAGCTCCATTTAGAGGCATTGTAAAATCTATATTGTGCATAGCTTGATTCCTCCAAAACCAGAGGAAGTAGCAAAGTGACCGTAAAGGTAGGTGGCCAAGAACCTTTCATAGTCAGGTTTTTCAACACTCATTTCTCTCTCGCAACTCTGAAAAAGCAGTTTCTCCAATTTTGGGGAATAAGCTTCATCCATTAGAATTTTGAATAATCTTGTTATTTTATAACCAGTGTTTTAAAACTCGGTGAGTTTTGTCAAGTTTTCGTTGATCGATGTACAATTGATCCGCGAACCCTCAAATTTGGGGTTCTAATAACCTCCAACAAGTACTCGCCAAGTACTCAATCAACTCGGCCCAACTTGTTTCAATCTCAATCATCATGCAAACACTTCACTTATTAAAAAATTAGTCCACTAAAAATCGTTCGACATGCAGTTATACAATTTTTTTTTTTTTTTTAAATGCATATGGGTGCAATTAGCAATCCAAAGGGTTGCAATAAATTCAAAAAAATTACTACTTGGACTTGCACTTAAATTGGACCCATTTATTGATTTCATTTGGGCTCAATTTATTTGTTAGGTCCATTAATGACTATAGTTGAACGTTTATGAGATTGCATATGACATTTGGATTGTATTTTTATGATTTTTTCATATAAGATAAGACATTTGAATTCTTATTTTTAAGGCATCCAGTATATTGTGGTCATGTGATTGTGCTAAAGTTGATTTTGAGATTGTATGAGATAAGTTTTATGATGTTTTGTAGTCATATGATTGTATTTTGATCATGTAGAATTTTTTTTTATTTTCTTTTTTACAAGTTTGACTATTGATCAATGAGTTGACCGTTGACCGATAGTCAAACCGAGTACTCGCTGAGTAACTGAAAATTCACTAATCGTTACCTCGCCAATCGAGTAGCGAATAACGAGTTTTGAAACCTTGCTTATAACCATGGAGTTGAGAGAGGTTCCTCATTCAAATCAAGCAATTGACTTGGAAGCAAATTTCATAACCCATTTCCCTTTCCTATTTCTCCCTACAGAAATGACTAATTCTCCAAATCTCTAAAGTAATGATTACTTATTCATGTAACAAAAAGTTCTCTTGTTGGACAATCTGTGTGTGATCATCGCCAAGTCACAAGGAGTTTAATCATGAAAGATTTTCCCACAATCAAGTAATTAGTATTATAGCACTACAAAACTGTGTCAAGGGATAATAATTTTGCAAGTAATTTATCATATTTTTTCTGGACACTAGACAAAGCTCTCAGCAGTTAGTAAGCCAAAAGATATATATATATATATATATATGTCCGGCAATTTTAAAATTAGGTACATAAAAAATCTCTATTAAGTCTTAACAACAATTTCAGCAAGTGACTCCTAATACACAAAATCACTAAATTCCTAACTAATTAATTGACATGGTCTGGAACTTTTATTTCACTGGACATATCTAATGAACCATTCAAAATGGTGAAACAATACACGTTACATGATGTGTTACATATTTTATGCTTAGCTAATAACCGGAATTGTGTCTACAAATCTTTCAACTTCTTGATGTCATATTTCATCTGTATTTCGGTATTTCCTCTCCTTGGAATAAAACAACTCCTTAGGTTGCCCTGGCCTTTGGATTGATTAAAAATGTGAAAAAGAGAAGTGAACCTCCCAGCAGCTGCAATTAACATTTAAAAAAAAAATTAAAATTAAAAACACAATGACATTGAATTCAATAAAGGGTGCCTGAAATAGTTTATGAATTATGAGAATGAAAACTCACTAGATTAAAGATCCACATATTGACAACTTTCGAAGAAGAATTTATGCTCCCTGCCATTCCAGAGATAAGAGGAATTCAGATAATAAATCAGCAAAACATTAATCGTTTCTATCAATGCAGATAAAATAATAAGAGAATATATAAATACTTACCAGCCAATGAAAAAATAACAATTTGGTGAGGCATTTTGCTAATGATGTCTCGATTATCGTCTGTCTTTCTCTTCCACTTCCATTCTAACCATCAGATTATGTTTTCACAATGCAAAAGCACAAGAATCTGTAACGACCGTGTTTTCTAAAGAAAAAAACATAAGAAAAAGCAAGCTAATCCAATCGTTCTAATTAAGACTTGAAACACGATTTGTAAGTTTAAATTAAATGAAATATGATAATGAAATTAATTAAAACTCACCTTCTCTTCTTTAGTTTCTTTAAACCTCCTCTTACAGATAATTTCCTAAGAGAATCCCACGGTGCTTGCCACGCGTGCAGTACATAATAAGCTGGATTTAATAGAAATCATTAATTGCATTAATTTTCAACATTTATAGAACTATTGGAAAAAAAAAGAGCTTGCAAGAACAAATCATATATGGTTGGTGAATACCTTAATAATTACTTGGATTCAATCCAGTTGCCATCTAAGTATATCTTGGGGACATGAGCAATCTGTGGCCAATCTTCACCAGTACCCTTTTTGCATCTTTCGCTGAGTGATGGACATTGTTCAATTCCGAATTCTCGCAGAGCAGTGAGGCGATGCATATCTTGTGGCAGAGATGACACTTTTGGACAATCCAGAATACGAAGAACTTGAAGTGATTCGAAAATTTGCAGTGAGTCTGGTAGTGCCATGAAGTTGGGACACTCTTTCATGGCTAACCATTGCAAACTGTTGGCAGAGCATAGAAGAAGCCATTGTGGCAACTCCACCAATTGTGGTACACCTCCAATAGAAAGAGTTCTAAGGTAAGGTCTTGTGCCGTCGATGAGGTCTTGATGAGCGTCGATCTCTCCCATTTCCATATTAAGCTTTTCACATTTCCAAAGACATAAATTCTCCAATGAGCTCAGGTACTTCATACCACGTGGTAATGATAGTAGGCTTGGACATTCAACAATTATCAATGTCCGAAGTGATTTGAGGCTGCCAATATCTTCAAATAATTGTTCTAGATTTCTACATGAACTTATTTGCAAGAACCGAAGAGAATTCAAGCGTCCAATTCCATTCTCTAGTAGACGCTTTTGATTCGAGGTGAACAAAAGCGCCCTGAGACTAACTAGGTATCTTATGTCTCTAGGCAACTCTTGTAACTGTTTACATCCTTCAAGTGATAGAGTCTGCAAACTCTGTAGCTTGCAGATGGAGTTTGGAAGTGTCTTGATTTTATTGTTCTCTCCTAGGTGGAGATATCTCAAATGCCTCAAACTACCAAGCTTCTTAGGTAACAATTCTATATCAGAATGTGTTATCGCTAGCGTCCGTAAGAATGGGAATGTCGAGATGCATGATTCAATAAATGATTGGCTAGGCTTGACGTCATAAAATGGAAAGAAGATGGTTCTCAGATGACCCAAGTTAGACAAGGAGATTGGAAGACCGCCTTCAAATGTATTATCATCAAAAAATGACAAATGTCTCACATTTTTTGAAGAAATTTGCGGTGGGGAATGCACTATTGCACACTCATTTTTTGCTACGGATACTGCAAGATCATGCATTAGATCATGCATTTTAAAGGTGAAAAAGCCACCTGGTAGTTGTTTAAAATCTTGGAAGAACGACCTTGACACTAACTCCTTCAAATACCTCATACCAACATTTTCCAACTCTTCATTTCCATTATAATTATGAGAATGCAAAAGCTTATTAGACATCCAAGCTTGAACAAGAAAAAGGCTATCAAACTCAAAGTCTTTTGGAAAGATGGAACAGTAGGCAAAGCATTGCTTCAAGTATGGTGGTAATTGGTCATAACTTAGTTTTAAAGCAGGTAAAATGTCATCTTCCTTTTGCTCTAAATCCCAAAGCTCATTATCTCTTACATATTTCCAATCATTTTCGTCATTGGATGGATAAAGCAAACTTCCTAATGTTTTCACTGCCAATGGAACACCTCCACATTTTCTCACAATTTCTTCTCCAATTTTTTTGAGGTTTGGATCCTTGCCTTCTTCTTTAAATGCACATTTTAAAAATAAGGACAAACAGCTCTCATATGGAAGGCCTTCTAAGTGATATCCACCGACACTATCACCTCTCATTGTGCCCATGATTGAGGCAACTCGACTAGTGCGAGTAGTTACTAGGATCTTACTTTCATCGGCTCCATTCGACAGTAGACTTTTAAATTCAACCCATTTGTTGACATCTTCATTCCACACATCATCCAAAACAAGTAAATATCGTTTACCATCTAAAACATCCCGCAACACTTTTTGTAATTGATCTATGTTCATGTCACTACACTTTTGATCAGTTGCAGAATTGACAATATCTGTTATTATTTTTTTCTCAACAAAATCATTCGAGACACATACCCACAATTTCATATCGAAATACTCATCTATGCTCTTATCATTATACACCAATTTAGCAAGTGCAGTTTTTCCAAGACCCGCAAGTCCGACAATAGGAATGACAGAGGCATTTTTACCATCACCTGCTTGCATCAATAATTTTATTATGCCTTCTTTATCTTTATCTCTTCCAATAATCTCTGAAGCAACCATAAATGAGTGTGTTTCCCTATCCCGACGAACATTAATTCTATTATGATTAACTTTATCAGTGAAAGAAAGTTTATCTTTGTTCACTGCAATTTCATCTAGCCTCTTTCTAATCTGCTTAATCTTCTGGCCTAACTTAAAACGGAAAGCAAGTGATTTTGGCTGCGAGAGAAAGTTGCTTACCTTTTTCAGCACCCTTCCTCGCTTCAGCATCACTTCTCTTCGTAGAGCTTCTACCTCGAATTCGTCCAACACATATTCTGCATCATAACAGACATCTTTAAGCTGTTCTAGCCAAACTCTCACTTGATGGTTATGAAGCTGTTGTTCCTCAGCATCTAATAGAACAGCTTTGATAGAGCTTAAGATTGTCTCGAGCTTTTGTAGGTCAGTTTTGACACCCCGAACAAGGAAAACTTCTTGATAAGCAACGGATCCTAGCTTACCCAAGAGAGTTTGCACAATGCAAGAGACAAGTATTTCGGCCATGTAGTCACAGACTAAGAGGTTATTGTGTTTTTGCTTAAATGGAGTGGGATAACAATATTGTGCTATGATTGTTATCTTAAATATAAACAGTTAGGAGTACTGCTATAGTCAAGTCTTTTGATTGTGTTAATGTCATTGGGTGAGGTTGGTTCTAGCAGCTTTCTTATGCAATAACTCTTTGGAATTCGTTGTCCAGAGGATGACTTGTATTAATTACAGTGACAGAAACCAAATTTTCTAGGACCACTTTATATATTTGTATGACTATGCATGTCAATCCTGGTGGCTTGACTTGTTAATTCTTTCATTAAATCTTGCATATGATGCATTCTTTTAGGTTGTCAAAGTTTTAATATAATCCTTTATAGTCGAATCATTTCATATAAGTTAATTGAACAAATAGGATATTATAATTTATATGTTACTTGAGGGATTGCAGTAAAAGATAAAATAGAAATATATTTAGAACATAGCTGTACAATTTTTTTTATTATAGTCACAAAAAACAACAAATTCTTTACTCAGACACGTATAAATTATTTAAATTCTCTAGTTACAGACCATTTTTATCTCTACACTTGTTTTCTAAAACGAATTCGTTTAAAATTCTCAAGTTTATGTAATTTTTTACGGTACTTTTTATTTATCTCATTTTATATACACACGAAAAACTGCTGATATTTGTGATTCAATCAATTGTGTACCATTTGCAATTTGAATACAAAATGCTGATTTCTTTGTTTATACAATCGATCCTCACTTGTTTATAAATTTTGCGATATTAACTTATTCAATTAACTAGGAATTTATAGCTATATTCTTGATATGCAATGGCCATCGACAATATCCTTAAATTATTGATTTCAAAAAATCAAGTGGTTTCTTTTGGCAAATTTCTGAGTTTAACATGTTGAAATCAACCAACTTTTAGCTGCCACTTTCAGTTTGCTTTCTCTCCTTGAACAGCCTTCAAAACAGTGGCTCTGGTTTTCAGTTTTCAAGAATTGAAACATATGAACAATTTACTGGCTAGCTGCAAGAACCCCAAATGTGAAAAGCCTGTAACATGACCGATTGTCAACGGTTAATAACCAAGAAAAACTTCTTTAGAACACATGCTATTATTAATAAGTACATTCAATCAAATCATGTTAAATATAATTTGTTTTGAAAAATACAATTATGTGGGTGAATTATAACATGAGCTGCTAATAGATATTATATGGGTAAACGACTTCCGGTCCCAAATTTAAAATTCCAGCCGCCCTGACTGACTAATCATTATAAAATAATGAAGTTTGACTTCGTCAATTTTTTTTATTTTAAGTATTTGCTCTAACAAATAGTCGGAGAAAACTGATGAGAAAAATAATAATCTGATGCAGGAGGTTGTTGGTTTTGTTTTTCCAAGTGGGGCTGAACTACTATGTGGCTATTGTCGAAGTATTGACTAATGAACGAAGAGTACATATTTTATATAAAATTACCCTCTATATAAATTGAAAGTAAAATAGAAACTATTACTTGAATAAAGAAAAGACGAACAAAAAAAGAGTGTAGCAGTGGCACAAAGGGAGAGATGACTCTGACAACAGTTCTGATGATGATGAATCAGTCTATTTTCGAGCAGTTTTGACAAAAGTAAAAATCATTAATAGAAGCAAAAAGTGCTGAAAAAGAAAAAAAGAAAAAAAAAGGTTGATAATCTTGAAATTAGTATAAGCTGAAACTTGAAATTTTTTTTTTTTTTTTTTTTTTTTGGTGAGTTTACGACTTGCTTATGGCTCCTGGATAATCTTTTAGAGAATGTTTCTCCCAGCTCGTGTGGCTTGCTAGGCTTTAACTTATATTTAATTTTGCATAAATTTATTAATTTCTTATTCATTATTTAAGTTCGACCCTCCTTTAAGTTTGGTCCTCAGAGCTCATGGACCCTGATAGTCTAGCCCAATCTATTTGATCATAAAACTTCAATGCCGATGTGCTTACGGGTTGTGGCAAGGGTCGAGGAACGAGTTGGGCTTGGGCCACCCAACCCATTGACATTCTAAGTTCTATAAGTAAATAAGTTATATCCTAGAAACCGAAATAATATATGTTTAGAGAGTCTTTTATGAGCTCACTTAAAATATTATATAATTCTAAATAAAGCGCATTCATAAGAAACCCTAATTTCACATTATAAAGAGCGGTCACTTAGTATCGAATCACTTGAAAGTTCCGCTAGGGTTCTACGGGAGAGTAAATGAAGTTTTTTTGCTAACCTCACTATAATTGCTCGCTTGAGATTAGAATTGTCTCTAGTGATCATTTTTTGTTCCTCTTCTCTAATTGAGTGTCTACACACTCGTACGAACTAAACGAAGAAGAAAATGTTGATTCATGAAGAAGCCATTTATGGTGATTGAAATATGCCTTAAGTGCAAATCATAAGAGGAGCAATCTAGAATTGATGTTGTTTATTGGTAAGTCTCTGCTACCCATATGATTCTTGAAAGCAATACATTTAATTAGTTGGTTGGAATTTTCTTTTTATATACAAAATACATAATGCTCAATAGAGTTTTCTTTTTTTTTTTTTGCTCAAATAACTTTCTTAGATCTGATTAAAACCTCCAGCAAATTTTTTTACTGATCTATGTTTAATTTACATAAAGAAAAAGATCCAAAGGTTTTCTTTGCTCACACACAAAAGAAATAAGTTTTCATTGTTGAGTTTTGGTATGGATCATTTTTCTGGATAGAATTAGAGTTGTGGTAGTAGTTGTTGATATCTCAATCATGGCTTGTTCATATTTCATAACAAAAATACATTCGGATTTTTTTTTCCCAAAATCTCCACCTTCATGTGTTGTTAATAGATTTATTTATTTATTTATTTTATAACTCCTATTTATTCTAATAGGGTTTATAAATAGGGTTTAGTCAATGGTAGTGATTAGGTGGTTTTGAGGTTGGATGGGAGATTTCCTTCCCTTGAACAAAGTGACATTTTGACATCCCTAGTATAGATCTCAATTATCAATGTATTTTAATTTACGTATTGTTATTATAGCAGAAAAGCTTGATATTTTGAAAAAAAAAAAAAAAAACAGAAAAGTTTGAATTTTTCTTTTTATATGTTGGTTTTTATTTTCTGATTTGGTAGTTTAAAGGGTAAAAATTTTATTTTTACATGTAATTTATGATAAAATAATTGGTGGAAAGACTTTTACATACCTGTAACAAAAAATAATAATAATAATAATAATAATAATAAATTGAGTTTATGTAAGTAAAGAATTACTCATGAAATTATTAGGATGTACAAATGCTATTTTTCTACTTGGTATTTTCTTAGAAATTAGATGGTACAAAATTAAAGTTGGTTTCTAAACATTTATTTTTGTAAAAAAATAAAAATAAGTTTAGCCGTTTTAGTAATCAATGTCCGAACATGATAGTCACACTGTGATCAGTATGGGAATTTGACATACACTATTTGAGGGTATTATATATATCGCCACTCTTATGTAATACCCATGAATTAAATTAGTAGGTCCAAATACATTTACAAAAGTTGAACGGCAATATTTACGTTTCACCAATGTTGGTGATTATGTTTTTGAAAAGTTTTTTTAGATGACATCATAAATGATTTACCATATTAGGAGATTTGATTGTAGAATATGTTATGTAATCTTGCTGTATTAAAAGATTTAATCATTATTACATTATCCAAATGATATATTTTATACTCTAAATATATATATATATATATATATATATATGTTGTGACCATCTAAAGATACTTCAATGGTTGATTGCTTTAGTTCTGAATATATATATATATATATATATGCTAAAAATCTCAAATCATATTTCATCACCGTGTACACAAACCAATAACCTAATAATAGGAGAATGAATATATTTTTTAAGTCAAATAAATTATCATTAATATATACCAATTTATCAATTATCACATCATCATTGGCTTGGATACAAATGGATTAGAAAAAATATGAAATGTAGCATTATGTTACATTTCATATTTGATATGAGAATTTTACATTTTAAGATGATTTACTAAACAAAACTTCTTCTTTTTTTCACATCAAATGAAACCTCTTTTTGTGGAATATTCAGTTGTTTTAATAAAACATATTATGAATATATATATATATATATATATTTCGTATAGAATTTATCATTTTGGAAAGTGTAATAATTTTTAAATCCAGTTTAGATCTCATTTTTATTAATAAATCTCCTAATACGGTAAATTATTAATGATGCAACCTGGACAAGATATTTTAAATACATAATTACCTTGTATGTATATTCCTATCCCTTCGCCTCTTCTCCTATATAAACCAGTCACCTTCCACCCGCATTTGCTCCAACGATTCAGCAACTTAAAGGGTGTAAAAATTCCTTTCCTTTTTTCTTTTTTTGTTTTGTTTTTTTTCATTTTGTATTATAGAATTTAGCATTTCTTTCTCGAAGCCATAATGTGGGAGAGTTTCATACTACCAACTCTTCTCTATGTGATGTGATCACATCAGAATGTTGTTCATGGCATTTCAAAGAAGGGTGACACTTTGGCTAACACATCCTGTCAAAAACAAGAAGGGCGGGATGCATGCAAGTCCTCGTCTTGTGAAAAGCATGGAAGGTGGATGCTTGAGAGTCCTCATCCATGTATTCCGCTTCAACTTGATGATTAGCCAAGTTCAAGAAGTTACCGTACAGATCGAATGCATGCGGTAATGTTCGATGACCCGTATTATTCAATCTGTTGTATATAGTTGTAATGAGATAAATAGAAAAAATAACGTACATCAATAGATATTCTTTCTTTCTAATTGTAGAGAAAATTGTTCCATTATAAATTTCTCATGTTATGTGTATCATGTATGAACTAATTAAATTGTACATTTATTTATTTAAGTGAATTTCTTAAAAGCTTTAATAAGTGCTTCCCAATTGCCATTAACCATTTATCATTGCCCATACATTATCAGAAGAATCCACAGTTAATCAACTATTCAACTCCAAACAAGTTCTATCTAACCAATTCAATATGCAAAAACAATTTAACAGGAATGTGCAGAGTTTATATGATAGACAACCTAAAAACAAATAAAAAAGAACTTGCAACAGCTGCTGATTCCCCAAATCTGTAGCTTTGATACCGTGTGAATGCATTTCAAATACAGTACAAAGAATAGAGAAGAATAGCCATGAATTATAACTTTGAATTGGTCTGTTAATGCATTGAATCAGTCCAATAGCATTAAAATGGAAGTTAAAATCAGTCCAATTGAATAAAAATGGAAGATTAGAAAAAGCCCATTAGGTTAAATGGAGGCCCAATTGAAGGCCCAAATCAATATGGACCAACCTGACCTAACTTAAGTCGGTCCATGTCAATTTATAACATTAATTAGGGGTCGTTTGTTTTTATCACTTTTCACTTTAACGGGTCTAAATTACACATATTAAGTGATTTTTTGTTTATTTTCTTAAGTAGTCAAGCCATTTAAAATCACTCAAAAATTACTGGAAAAAAAAAAAAAAAAAAAAACCTACAAATTCTGACTTTTAACTGAATGTCAAATCAGTTAATAGTTTTTTAAATATATTATTCCAAATCTATCATTCTCAAAATAACTTATTTCCAAATTTGTTCTAATTTTATATTATATAGATTCCTTTTAAAAAATTCCTTTTAATGTTATTTTTATTTAAATATATAATAATAGTAATTCAACTTAAGACCATTTTATTTATTTTTATTTAAATATATAAATTTAGTTTACTTTGCTGTAATAATTTATTTATGTATACATAATTTTAAAAAAAAAAATGCTTTACTATAATAATTACTCATGCTTTAATCATGAATAAAAATATTATTAATATATATAAGCATTTGCTAAATAATTTATTATAAGTGTTTGTATTATATTAAATAAAGTTATATAACAACTAATAGTAAAAACATATAAATGTCAAATTATAAGTTTTTAGACAATTTGAACTTTAAAAAACAAACAATATTAGCATATATTCAGAGGTAAAGAGAAAAAAAAAAAACAAATAAACATGTTATTTAGATTTCAAATTTAGTTACTATTCAATTTTCAGTCTTTAACAATACTATTCAATTTTCAGACGAAAAAAACAAAAGAACCCTTAGTTGGCTTGGAAAACCTTTGTACAAGAGACTGCCGGAAACATAAAAATGGCAGTTATATATATATAACCTAATTACAAGAAAGAGGAAAAACATAAAAATCTAAGAGATCCTAAACTAATGAGCAGACAAAAATGCTCTTTAACTAGATAAAGAACACACACAATATATATATACATATATATATATGTATATACATATATATAGACACACACACACAGAGACAATCAAAACCACTGCTAAGGATATAGTTGCACCACCAATCATAGTATGCAAGACTATAACTAAAGCTTACACGAAACTTTAAACAGGTTTTACCTAAATGTGGAGCTTGATGGCGACTTTAATGGAAACTTCAAAGGAAGGAATCTCGGAGGTTGAATACATGCAAACCATGAAAAAGTCACCATTGATGTCGTAATAATGATCAGTCATCCATTGCGAGATTAAGAAATGTTGTTTATATTCTTAACAGTGTGGTAAATATTTTCAAGGAGATGATTGCAGATATTTGAGCTTATGACACACTCGTGACGTTTGAAGAACTTCATGACAAACTCCTGAATCATGAGACATACTTGAAATTTGATGACTCAAAAGAAAATTTATCTACCTTTTGCTCTGTTTAATCAAAGGACTAGCAAACAGAAAAGCAAGGGATGCCAAGATAAAAACATTCAAGGTAATAAAGGAGTCTTACAAGGAAATCAAAATTTTTCAACACAACCACATTCATTTAGTCCAAATCAATAGTACTAATAACAAACTTTGAGACCCCACTCTCTAGTATGGATGCCATACAACCAAGGATTTTTCCCAAGCCCAACTATAGACTCCATTTGCCTTAAGCCAACCTTATAACCGGTAAGCACTCTTCCAACAAATATCAAATGGGTAATTGACTTTGAGGCCTCTCTAGATAAATGATTAAATAATTAAATAAAAATTTACTCAATCAGATCTCTACCATCTATTTTAAGATGGACGATGAAGATTAATTTAAAAAAAATAAAAAAATAATTATAAATTAAAAAAATAATTATATATAAATTAAAAAAATAAATAATTAGACATAAATTTAAATAATCCCTTAATCATCATCAAACCCATTAGCTGCTCTAGTTGTCGTCCTTCCTTTCTTCTCTTCTTCTTTTCTAGCCATAAGAACCCTCATCCAACAGCTATCCTTCCTCCTCCCCTCTCTCCTCTCCTTCCAATCGCGAGAACCCCTATCCAATGAGAGCCTAAATCAAATCCACGTCTAGTCTTCGCTGTCCAGTCTTCGCCATCCTTCCTCTATACTCTCTTCTTCTTTCATCGGGTTTATTGAACCCAAATGAACAGATCATTTAGGTTCATCGAACTAGACGACAACGATGTCGAAGGAGCCATATCTCCTCTCCTTTCTCTTCATCATCTGAGTTTGTTGATTTGTTTTGATTTGGCTTTGTGGGTGTGTGTGTTGCTTGATTTAGGTGTGTATTGGTTTAAGGTTTCACTGTGTGGTGGTTTTGATTTCATTTTGATTTGGGTGTATAGTGGTTTTGATTTTGTTTTTAATTTTGGTTTTGATTTGATTTGGTGCGAAACCCATAAATCCATTTCTGAAATGTGTTGTTGGATTGTAGAATAGCTTGTGATTGCTTTTGAATGTGTTCCCGGAATGTTTTTAATTTTGAATGTTTTGATTTGGATTATAGAAATCTGGGTTTTCAACAACCTGGAAACCCCTTTCCAAGTTACTGGAAACCCAAAAAAATATAGGCTTCCATCTACCTAGAAACTTATTTCTATTAATTTCTAGCAACTTAGCAACCTAGAAATCATAAGAAGTGGGGGTGGAGGGGGGATAATATCCCTAAAAGATATTCATGTTGGGGGCTGAATTTTAACAAAAGGAACCTAGAGTGGGGGTGAACAGGTTTCTATCAATTTTTTCACAGAATAAAAAATTTAGATCAAATTAAACAAACCCAAGAAAAAATATAAATCTAGGGGAGAGAGAAAATAGACACTAGATTTTTATGTGGAACATCCAAAATGATAAAAACCATATGACCAAAACTTTTTGGTCACTTTGTCGTAATATCCACTAGTTGATAGAATAATTACAACCTTAATTTGATCCCTGATCACACTTCTCTTGACCTATAATCTATTCTACATGGTTGCAACCCTTATAGCAATTATCTCTGACTATCCCAAATCATATTCCCACCTCTTTAGAATAAAAAATTTTAAAGTTGTCTTCTCAAACTCCCTCCAAAAAATGAGGACTTAATGAACTAGAAGAATGATCAATATGCTTATGAATGCATGAATGGACATATAGAATGAATGATAAAATCAACTTACGAAGACTAGAGCAAAATAACATAGCCCTAATAATTTTAGACTTAATATGCCTAAAAAGAGAGCAAAACATTGTAAACTTTATAATTTGTGCTTTCATCATTAAAAAAAAAATTGAATTATTGTTTACATAATAAGGAAACCCTAAAAACTAAGTCAACTAAGTTCCACATAAAATAGGAATTAAAAATGAAACATTAAAAATTTTTAAGGCATATCATGACAAATTACCCAAAAAAAAAAAAGGATAAGTCTAATTTCTCCCTTAGTTTGGCATAATAACTGAAAAACCACTTGATTTCAGAAATCACTAATAAATGTCCTATAACTTATAAAAATAAAAATAAAAATAATAATAATAAATAACCCTATCTTTTATAAAAATAGCAAAAAAATCTCTGACTGAAAAAATCATTGAGGAGTTTTTTGACCATTTTTATAAACAATAAGGGGTTTTTTGGTTGTTATTCAAATTGTAGGGGAATTCTTAGTGAATTTTGAAGTCAAAGGGTTTTTTTGGCTATTATGCCAAGCTATAGGGAGGAAATTAGACTTATCCCAAAAAAGAAAAAAAAAAAAAAAAAACTCTAATGTAAAATTATAAATACATCTATGTATGGATAAGTTCTAAAAAACACCACTCTATCATGATCGTGCAAGATCATTACACATCCCAATCGTGTGATTGCAATTGCATGCTTGTAGTCACATTACATTGCGTCTAGGTTGCGAAACATGGTAGAGGCAAGCAAAGGCTTGTTTGCAGTTGCGACAAGTCATAAATAGCTCGCGAGCGACACTATAATCCCCATAATTTTTTTCTACAATCCTCCAAATTATGAACCTTAAAAATCTACGAAAAGATAATTTCCACGGCTATCCAACCATATAAAACACAACAATAAAATCATTCCAAAGAATATTAAAAATATAAGTATGCCATGAAAAATGTATGAGTGCAATGCAATCCTAATTCTTTCAGAAAGCTAAGAATTTGCATCTATTTAGATGTACTCTATTTGATTCTTAAACTCCAATAATCTCTTCATAAATTTGAAACTTGTAACATAAATATGGACAAGAACCCAAGTACATAAAGAGCATTTTATCATGAAATAAAGTTACTGCAACTGATTTTTCCTTTGACGGAGAAGGCAACATTCATTTGGAACAATAATCACATGATTTGGTTATTATAATGAAATGGATGTAAATTACAATTTGGATTATCTTGGTGGAAATGATGCAACCTTAGAGGTTTTAAGTTTAGAAGAAATTGTTGATAACATCATTGAGAATGATGTGACGAGATAAAACAACTTTGATGCTTGTTACAAGCAGGGAAGCAATCAAAGCATATAATCATCTTTATTTTCTTAATTAGTTTGATGTTTAACTTAAAGTTCCTTTGTTTTCATTTTTTATGTTAAATATTATAGTTATTATGGAGATTCAACCGGATTGCACAGCTAGATTTGATTAAAATATTTCTTATGCTTCATTTAGAATTAAAAATACTTGCTTACCACTCAATTCCAATGGAACCCACCAAAATGATAGAACCTGTTAAAAATATGGGAATTTAGTAAAATTACTCCAAATACCCATTAGAATTACATAAGTACCCTTTGGAGCAATTAAATTGCAAAAGTGCCCTTAATTTGCTAAAATGCCCTTAAGCATACCAACCCCTTTCCTTCACACCACACCACACCACACCACCCACACTAACCAACCTGATTCCTTACCTTTAGGCCGCTCCAATGCCAACCCAAGGTGTACCGAAACTCAACCAACCTCTACTCAACTCAACCAACCTCCACCCGTCGATGGAAGCGTCGACTTTCCAACCGCCAACCAAAGCTCCAACTTACCAACCACCGACCAAAGTCAACCAACCTCCACCAAACTCAAAGCTCAACTGTAGCCCAAGCTTAATCATAACCACCCACCAAAGCTCAACCGCAACCACCCATACAAGTTCAAGCCAACCAAGCATGCACAACAACCATTCGACGAAAGTTCCAACCCAATAACAAACCAAATCCGACTTTTGAATGTATATTTTGCCCAAATTCACCCATTTTCATTTGCATTTTAAGTGTTTTGGGTTTCTCTTGAATGATTTGTGGTGTGTTTTGGTTGTTTGTGTGGGTTTTAATTGTTTGCATTGGTTTTTTATTGTTTCTATAAATATAAAGTATTGATGGGTTTTGATTGTTTATTTTTTGGGATGAGTTTTGATTGTTTATGTTTTGGGATGAGTTTTGATTGTTTGTGTAGATATAAAGTATTGGTGGGTTTTGATTATTTGTTTTTTGGGGTGGGTTTTGATTGTTTATATGGACACAAAGTATTGGTGGGTTTTGATTGATTGTTTTTTGGGGTGGTTTTTAATTGTTTGTATTGCTTTTTGAATGCTTGTGTGGACATAAAGTATTGGTGGGTTTTGATTGTTTGTGTTGGTTTTTAATTGCTTGTGTGGACATAAAGTATTAGTGAGTTTTGATTGTTTTTATTGGTTTTTGATTGTTTGTATGGATATAAAGTATTTGTGAATTTTGATTGTTTGTTTTTTGGGGTGGGTTTTGATTGTTTGTGTTGGTTTTTGATTGTTTGTATGTTCAAATGACAATTGATGTATGTTGCTTGCTCAATATATGTGGCATTATAATCACTAATATGCTTTTCAAACAATTTGCTTTTTCATAGATACAACATGATATTTAGTTTGTTAAATCCACTTGTTAGTTAACTTGATTTTGTTAGTTCACTTGCTTAGTATATGTTTGTTTTTTGGTAAGTGAGTAACAGATTTTGTTTCATATATGTCCTGAACACTTTGGAAAATGAAATATCGTCCATGTTGCCTGCTTACATTTAGATTTGAGAAATATCGTCCACGTTGCCTGCTTACATTTAGATTTGATATTCTCTATTATGATTATTTTTAATTTTGTTCGGATTTGGTATGTGTAAGCTTGTTAAAGAGGTTTATATGCTTTTTTCATTGTGTTTTTAATATTTTAGCACTTTTGTTTGAGTGCTTTTTAAAAAAAAAAAAAAAAAAATTATGGATGCCAAATTGGTTTGTTTTAATGGTGAGATTGAGACCAATTTCAAATCCAACCACACATCATGATTGGTTTTGATTCATTTATATTTTCAGTTTTGTTATTTGAAAAGCAATTTATATATATATTTTTGGAGTCTAGTTCACGAAGATTTCGAAATAATTATTTTTGTAGGTGTAAATGATTGAAACAAAATTTGACAAATTACTAGAAATAAAGAAAACAACTCGAGAATTAAGACAAGTTAGCGGCTACAATAATTGGGAAAACATATAATTGATAAAATCTTCTTTTACTACTGATCAGCTCAAGCTTTTTAAGAGCACTTGTTTTGGTCATCTTCTTAATGTTAATGAAATGGTGTTTTCTGGACATTTTTGTCACCATATTCTTTTGAGGGAGTGTCATATCCAACATGAAAATGAGTTAACAGATACTATGTGGTTTAATGTTGGAAATGACTTGATAAGGTATAGTCCAGTGGAGTTTTATTTAATGATTGGACTTCAGTTTAGAGATCACTCCAAGTTTGAAATAGAAGAATCTTATACGAATAATCAGAGGCTGTAATAGAAGTACTTTAGTATGAAAAAAGTATCAGTTACGATGGTGGTTGATTGGTTTAAAATGAGGCCTTGGGCTAATAAAAATTTTAACAATATGGATTGGTAAAGCTAGCTTTAATGCTTTTTATGGAAATGACTTTATGTGGAATGGATAAGCATAATGTCATTCAATACTGGGCTTCGCAATTGGTGGATGACTTAGTTGTTTTCAATAAGTTTCCTTGGGGGTCATTCATACACCATAGGTCGTATAAGTATCTATCTAGTTATTTAAATGATGCGTTTGATTCTTCTACGAAAGGAAAAGGCAAAAGAAGTAAAATATATTTATATGGCTTTGTGACAGCCTTTCAAGTTAATATAGCGTAATCAATTTTTGAAGTATAATAAATTCTTGAACCTTATTACTTTTTTATATATTAATATTTGTTATTTGTTTCTTTCTTGAAATATGGGCAATTGAAGCAATACTAATATGGTCAACGCTTGGACATGTAACAAGGGTCAACAATTCTGCTCCTCGAATCCTTACTTAGATATGTACAGGGATTCACGGTTATGATTTTTTACAGAATAATTTATTTGACAAAATGGACATAGGTATTAACTAATTTGTGACATTTAATTTTTTTATTGTCAACTTTCCAAATTTTATACATGTAGATTGTTCATTTTTATTTGATATAGCTCACCACCTGCAAAGTTCTAAGCCCATTTGATGATGAAGCAAAGAAACTGTATTGGGAGAGTTTGAATTCTTGGATTGTTTTGAACGATGTCAAGTTTGAGAGTTCTAATGGATGTTTTGATGATGATAGTAGTTTTGATGATGATGTTCAGGATGGATATATAAATGATGATGATAGGTATAATGGTAATGATGATGATGATGATGTTCAAAGAGTTAAAGATAATGTCCATGGAGACGATGATACTCGTTTTAAGGGGGCTTATTAGACAAAAGAGGGTGGTTCTTGAACCAAGAGAAAAAAAAAAGATAATAGTCAAGACAAAAGAAAGTATTCAAGTGATAGGTTGGATAATCTCGAAGCTCAGCTTAAAGCTTTCGGTGCACGATAAGATAAACATTTCAAGAAAGTAGAGGATAATCTTGAAGTTCAACTTAAAGCTCTCAGTGCAAGACAAGATGAACATTTTAAGAAAGTAGAGGATGAAATACGTAAGGGGTTTATTTAACTAACAGAGCTTATTTTCGAGTCTATGGTACCTGATACTTCTATTAATATTCCTGATAAGGTAAAATCTATAATGGTTTATACTTTAGTTAATTTTTTATTTATTATTTTAGACGTGCATATATTAACTACTTAAATTTGAGTGTAGACATGTGAACAAACTCTCTTACATGCAAATGATAAATCTGATAGTGTGACTGCTGATGATATAATGGTGTTAAATTTGAGTGACAACAATATCCATGATTTAGTTACATCATTAGTATATGATGTATCATCTCCCTCTATGTCTTTTGGTTCATCAGATTTAGTACAACTGCCAAGACCACCCAAGCTTACTATCAAGTTGAGCCGAGATCGTAAACGGTTGGCGTTCGTGATGAGCCCATATATTGATTCCATGATTAGAAAGCCGAAAAAAAAAAACCCAAAATGTCAGAATTTGGACTTGAAAGCCAAGTAGATAAAGATTCTTTACGTTCACTTAATGAATGGATAACTAACACTCATAACAAGAGGTATGAATATGCATAGTTACTATAATTGTCGTCAATAATATTCCAGTATATATTAATGCTTAAATTTATGCCAATATAGTATGGACACGAGGTTACTTACAACTGATACTGCATGGTTTAAGAAAATATTGTCCCTAACTGAGTGGTTAGAGGGTGATGTAAGTGATTAACTATAATTGTTCTAAGCTTAGACTTCTAATTGGAAAATTAGTTTATTAATATTGTACGCGACATGCAGCATATGGAGATGTTGTCGTCTCACGTGTCGCTAAGAGTTTCATTATCCTAACAAATATAGTCGTGATAAAGTTTTATTGGACTACAGTTTTATGGTAATAATTACTATTAATCATGTGCAAACTTGTTACATTAACTTTTTATGCAAACCTCATTTTGACAATTATGCAGATGAAAATTCAAAGAAGGTGGTCCGTATTAAGTAAGAGTAAAAGACAGTTTAAGCATGATATATATGATTGGGATAGTAATGTGATAGATTATGTATATGGAAAGACTCTGATTCATGCATGAGAGGATTAGAGTAAAGTCAATGTTACGAGCAAATAATTCGAAGTTTCATTCTTGATTACTTTTTTTCTTTTTCTTTTTCTTTTTGTATGTCTTGCTAATAGGTTGTTTTATGTTGGTTTCCAGCTATTGTTTCCTGCAAACATCAATAATGTACATTGGGTTGCCATTGAAGTAAACTTGGCAAAGCGTATGATTAATATATATGATTCAAAGCTGGATATGACGGTTGTCGATCATTTTATTACTTAGGCAGCAAGCCTTCGAAAAATGTTACCTTCCTTGTTGGTTCGAACATTGTCAAACACTTATTCTGATACTACGCTATTGTAAATACAGTGACTCGAGGTCAATGTTTCACAACAAGATGGAGGATACAAATAAATCCTATTTTCCAACATTTTGACAATAACAATTATTGATGATATTATGAATTGCGATATTCTATTTTTATCTTATATCATTACATAGGTCGGATTGTGGGATTTTCACACTTAAATACTCAGAATGTCAATGGGCTGGACAACCATTTGAATTTAGGGCAAAAGACAACTCATGGCTTAGAGAACAAATCGCCACGAAAATTTTTCAAAATTGTAAATTTGTACCTATAAAATTTATATCTACAAAAGATACTATTGATGTTGATAAATAAAAAATTAATAATGCATCAAACATAGAGTAAACAAATGAAATGTGCAATGTGGTTTCAATTTGTGATGTAGTTTTGCTTGCTTATGGAATTTTATTTTGATATATGGAAAGTAAAAGTAAATATTTAGAATGTCTAAAACAGGTATGTTGTGTTGATTGAAAATGTTGTATGTATAAGCAAAACGATTTCATTTTTTTTTTTTTTTGAAGCTTACAGGTCCAAATGGAATGTAGTAATATATTATATGGAATGTTTATAAGTTGCATATTGTTAGCTAGAAACATTCAAGGTTACAAGAGGCAATATAGGTCACTAAAATTAAATTGCATGTCAACATTTAACTAGACTATAACAAAAATGCAAGTAAAGACAGTATTATTATTATGGTTTAAAACAAATATTCAAACAACATTAGTTGACATAAAACAATCCAAGCTTAATCATTCTACAACATTGTTATTGCCACTTGATTGTCTCATTCTCTTGGTGTTGCTTGGTAACTCTTGTAGACTTCATATAGGTGCAAGCGTGACTATTGTGACCATGACATGAACATTTAATACATCTCCTTCTATGAACTTCTTCCTCAATTGATAGAATGCGATTGTTTTTGGGTATTCCTGGACGACGTCAATCAATTAAAGGGAGAACAACTTTAGTCGCAACATCTTCTGGAACCAACCAGTTGGATGGTTGTCTGAGTGGGTCTATTTCCCCACTATATGGAGCTACAAGAAACTTAGAAAAGTAATAGGGTGAACAGTAGTCTAAATATGAAAATCCTCTAAGCCTAATGCAAGCTAAAGCATGCACTCATGGATATTGGTTTAGGTTGAATTCTTGACAATTACAACTTTTTGTTGTTAAATCAACATGTCCATCCAAATCTTAATCTCTAACAAAAAATGTGTAAAAATTAATCAGGTGAACTGTGCATATGCGAGCTAAGTCATCATTGAGGGCAATTGCTACATTTGTTGTGCTTGTCAAATGAGTTGTCACTTTAAGTGCTTCCACCCGATGATCATGGAAATAACACTGGAGAACCCCTCTAATATATTCAACAACTCTAGTGATTGGCAGCTCTCGACAATCACTAATTGCATTATTTCATCGACTCTGTAATATTCATTAACATTATCTTGTACCTTTTTCTTGGATAATGTGCACGTGACCAACGATCAATACCAACTTTAGTGATAAATGTAGCGGCTTCCGGATTCAAGTTTGCTAATTATTTCATGGAACGGGTAAATTGATTCACTTAATACACCTTAACTGCTTTCCAAAAAACATCTTTTAATGTCTTACTTTTTTTGCATTTTGCAACTGTATTCCGTTCTAAATGCACTGCACAAGTTGCATGGAAGGAATTACGGAATACTTTTTATGCACCATTGTTGATGTTAGATTTTCTGTCAAAAACTATAACCAAATCCTCAACTTCTCCAATCACATGATGTAACCTTGTAAAAAACCACTCCTATGCATCATTAGTTTCAGAATCACCCACACCAAAGGCTAGAGGAAAAATTTGATCATTACAATCCATACACACAAACACAAACAAAACCCCATTGTGAGAACCTTTTAAAAATGTGTCATCAATAGCAATGACTGGTCTAATTGAATACAAAAACTCATCTATGCAAGCTTTCAAGCAAAAGAACATATGCATAAACCTATCATTAGAATTAGTCTGAAGGTTAGTAATACTTCCAGGATTGACTAGCTTTAGCATGTACAACTATGAAGGCAAAATCATGTATGATTCAATAAGAGTTCCTCGAGCCTTATCCAATGCAATATGTCTGGCTCGATATCCTTTATAGTAGTCATATGAGATGTTAAACTCATTTTTTATGTCTCTTATAATCTCCTTAGGCCTGTATATACGGTGGTCCTTAAATTTTTCCTTGATGTGTTCCTCTATAACACGAGCACTTGCTTGCCCTTGATGTGGAAATCATTGTTCCATAGAGCATATATGTTCATTGTCAAATCTTCTAACCTAAAAATAATATGAATTTCTATCTTTGACTGCATGTAAGCGTCAGTTGCAATCTGCAACGATGCACTGAACCTGATATCTTTTTATGTTTGATTTCATGACTCTCGTTTGGAACTGGTTTGCCAAGTCATATCTACCTAGCTCTTATTGCAATTGTTCTTTGTTATCAAACAATTCATCGACTTGAATACGCATAAGATTACGTTTAGGAGCAACTTCATTAGAATTAACTGAATATAATGCACATAGTGGTGGAACAAGCATTTGAACATGCTCAAATTACTGGTCATATCGATTCAAAACACGATCTGATTCTGTTTCACCATAACTAGTGGGATAGGTATATTGTTCTTGTTCATCACAATCCATTGTATGGTGATCAATTGAAACCTCATGAACATGGTCCATTCTCAAGCTACCCTCATATCCACAATAAAGAGGGGAACAAGTATTATCATTGTCAAATGGTGTAAATCCTTCCCTAATATCATCCAAATGGACAACTGAGTTTGGTTGATATGTTGTAGTAATATTGGACATTTTATTATAATTCACATTCCTTGTTTCCAAATTTGGAAGGAAGTTAAATTCAGATGTATGGTTTGGTTTACAAGTTTCCGGTTGACAATTATCCTTTAAATCTGTTGAATCATACTCAACCTCTTTAACACTTATATAAACTAAAGGGTCAACATTCTCACGACCAAGCAATAATGCAACATCATCATCATCAATGATCTCAATAAGCATGTTTGGACAATTGGTTTGAGTAATAGTAGTTAATATAGCTCGGTAATGATTTTTATCAATACCTGTGATGCGGTATGCTTTATCCAATAGTTGCTCAAAAGTTGCATCTTATGGAAATCTAAAAGCCCTTGCTCTCTGACTCTCATACCAATGAATCCCACGATCGCTCTTCCATTGTCCACTTCAATTGAAAACCAATTGTACAGTAGACATCCCCAATCTTGAAAATTTGATAACATATAATCGTTACTATTAAACGGTTTAAAGAGTAATTTGATAACATATAATCAAAGATTAAGCTGATATCAAATACTTGAAGAATAATTTGATAACATAAAATTACACTTTCGGGTAGAAAACTGACCTAATTGTGTTGGAAGTTAACCTAATATCGGGTCAGTTTTTTACCTGAAGCAATATTTGTTTTTAAGGTCGGAAGGCGACCCAAACCTGAATTTAGGTCACCTTCTGACTGGAAGTTAGCATTCTGACCTGATAAGGTTGGAATAATATCTTCAGGTCAGAAGGTGACCCGAATTCAGGTCGACTCGAATTCGGGTCACTTTCTGACTCAAAAAACAAAACTGACCCGATGGATTCAAAATGATAACTTCGGATCATAGGCGACTCGAATTCGGGTTGCCTTTTAACTCAAAGTTATCATTCTAACTCAATGGGGTTAGAATAATATCTTTGGGTCAGAAGGTGACTCGAATTCGGGTTAACCAAAAATCGGGTCACCTTCTGACCCGAAAAACACAATTGACCCGATGGGGTCAAAACGATAATTTCAGGTTAAAAGGAGACCTGAATTCGGGTTGACCCGATATCGGGCCGCCTTCTGACCCGAAGTTATCATTCTAACCCGAATCGAGTCAAAATGATAACTTTGGGTTAGAAGGTGACTCGATTTTGGATTGACTCGAATTTGGGTCACCTGTTGACACGAACAACAATTTTTTTCTTTTTCCATTTTTTTAAAACATAATCACCTAATTCTCTAAAAACCCAAATATAAGTTTTCAAAAATTAAAAAAAAAAAAAAAAAAAAAAACTCAAATATAAATATTAACCTTTATCAATATCCAAATTTCTTCATGTTTTCTTCCACTCAAAATTAAAATTTAAAAAAAAAAAAAAAAAAAAAAAAGTGATCGTTGTTCAAGTAAATTTGTGAAGGAGAATGGATTAATGTGGATTGATGCTATTTATATGATGGTGTGTTTTGTTTATTTTATTGTAGTTTAATCAGGTAGGTAAATAATTATTGATTTATATTAATGAGTTGGTTTTAATTTATAAGGGATATTTTGGGTAACTTCAGGTAATTTTGTAATTTTATTGATTGAGATGGTCATTATGTAAATAAGGTGTCAAAAAAGGGTAAATGGCTAAATTCCCGAAAAATATATTGTTCTAAGTAGTAGTCTTGAAATAAATTTACCGATGAATGATCCTATATATAATATACATACATATATATATATAGAAGGAATTGTACAACACCCCCCCGAGGTTTGCCTAAAAACAAATGAAAACATACTTATCATTTTATTACATGAAACCCCCATATCGTTAGTTGACTTCCGTCAACTTTAACGATTGATAAGAAATTTTGATTAAAAGTCTAAAATGCCCTCAATTTTACATGTTCATCCCCACGATTGCCTAAAAACAGATGAACTAGAAAGAAGAAGAATAAAAGAAGAAAAGAAGAAGAAGAAGAAGAAGAAGAAGAAGAAAAAGAAGAAGAGCTGCTCCGGTCGCCGTCCCCGTCGTCGACCAGCTCATCCAACCGCAACCTCACCAAGATCGAGCTGAAACGAAGACGCCAAGCCGTGTAGAAACGAGCGAGAACCAGTCCTCCACGCATGCTAGTTGACGACGACAGCGATGGAGCTGTCAACGCTGACCGAGAAGCCATCACGACCAGTCGCAGGCCACCTGAACCTGACCTCAAGTCCAGCTCGTCCAGCCGTACCTCGCACGCGTAAAACCGAGCAGAAACAAAGATGAACCAGACGCGATCGAGAAGGAGAGGGCCGGCGCCGTCTTTATGAACGGTGTCTAGGTGTGTCGCAGATCGAACTGTGTCACCGTTCCTCTTTCTCCTTCTCCCTCATCCGATCTGTCTCTTTCCTTCTGCTTCTCCGTCTCTCCCCGCTCTCCCCGCCTCCCCAACTCTGTCACCGCTAGGAAGGCCTCGATTTCTGGGTCTCTGTCGCACGATGGAAACCCAGAAATCTGGGTCTCTCTCGCGGGTTCGTTCGAAGATGATAGGTGTTTGATGGTGATGATGATGTTCGAAGATGATGATGATGATGATCTGATGGTGATTATGAAGTTTGATGCTGTTCGAAGCAGATCGAGAAAGAGAGGGTGAGAGAGGAAACAGATCGCAGAACTGCAGCAGATCCCAGACGAAAAGACGAAAATGCCCTTCACTCAGTTAACGTTGACAAAAGTCAACTGACGGCATGGGGGTTTCGTGTAATAAAAAGGGTAATTATGTTTCCGTCTGTTTTTAGGCAAACCTCAGGGGGTTGTTGTGCAATTCCTTCTATATATATATATATGTGAAAATATTTAGGGTTGATCAAATCCAATCGTACAAGAATTTCTAAAAACAGCTCGGCCCAAAAACGAAAACCATGCCTACGACGTCTGTACAACCTGAAACGAAGTCGTTTTCTCGTCTGGCGCGAAGATATATAAGATGACAACTGATGGCAACACAGAGCGACAAAGGAAGAAAAATGGAAGTGAGCAGCAGCTTGGAGCTGGAGAACTCTTTTCAGTTCCATCACACTCCTTTTTACTGGTATTTCTTTTATGATTACATATTCAATGAGTCAGTTTCTTTTTTAATTTTATTTCTGGCTGGTCTATCCCATCAGGGTTTGATTATTTAATGTACTAGAGATTGATTTCATATGATTTAATTGTTAGTTTGATTTTGATTTTGTGGTCACTCCCTCTTAGATTTAGTGGGTAAATATCTTTGTGTTTGTTTATCTCATTATTCATTCAGGACTTGTTTTTGTTGTTTGTTATTTATGTAGTGAGGAGAATGTTTACATGCTTTGTAAGAAATTATGCGCCAATGGAGTAGCTGATGCTGATGCATCTGATCTTTTTGTGGTCTTCATTTCTAATGACAAGAAACAGGTTTGTATGTCTGTCATTTCCTTTTGTCAATTTCAGTTTCCTTTTTTACTCTGTTTTGGTGGGATTAATGAGGTCCAGTGTTGAGTTTAACAAATGCTATTTACGGAGATTAATAACACATGAACATATAAGTTTGTGTTCGGTTTCATAATGTCACTCTCAATAGGAGTAATGTTAAGTTCTGTACAGGATTAAGTTTCTCTGAGTTGATTTAGTTTACTGTAAGATTGAATTTGCTGCTTATTTCATTTTATTTTTTTTATAATTAATTGTAGATCCCATTATGGCGTCAAAAGGCAAGCAAGAGACCTGATGGTGTTGTTCTCTGGGATTATCATGTTGTTTGCATTCAGGTGAATGCTTAATCTACCAAAGTTTGATGGTCTTAATGCTTGTTAATTTAATATATTATTAGCAACACCAAATGACTGAAGGGATCAACTTTGACTCACTAATGGTTATTCCTTTTGTCTCATTAGAAGAAAAGAAGTGGTGACTCTTCTTGTTTAGTGTGGGATCTCAATTCAAGTCTTCCAGTTCCCTCTCCGTTAGCTTCTTATGTATCGGAAACCATCCGACCATCTTTTCAGCTATTTTCTGAATATCAGAGGTATTTTCCCGCTCTTCGTTTTTATGAGATTACATAATGTTGGTGACTTTAATGGGTTTATGCTAAGTGTGTTTGTGTAAATCTAGATTACATCACAATTGCAATAAATTGATATCTTAAAGCAAGTTAAGAATGTTTGCATCGGCCATTAAAGATAGGATAGGGTCTTCGGTTTCTTGTTCTATGGATTGGATGAGAGATAAGAAACAGTAATATCATTCTTATCCTTGTGCATTTTCCTCAAAAAGCTAAAAATCGTTTAAACTTGTAAGAATCCAGGTGCCAATTCTATCAACAAATTTTATGCCGGAGAATAATCTCATTACCTTTTATAAAAACTATTTGGGTTCTTCTGCGGTCCATGTTCTGAAACTATATTGTAAAAAATGATTACATAACCTTGTCAATACTGATCCAAAATCTCAGCGGTGTGCTGTGTGTTACTTGAAAAGCATTCTCACGAAGCTCACATATTGGTTTCTTGTACATCTATTTGCCTTGTATTTCTTTTTAGCTATCTGCTATTTGATATATATATATATATATATATATATTACTTTATGAGAGACTCTCCACTTTTGTCATTATGTTGTCTTTTGTCTCTCACCTGTGTCAGATAAATCAATATGTTAGTTATTCAAGCAATATAAGTATCCTTTAAAACATAAGCATAAAAATATTTTATTTTTGTCTTAAGAAACTGCTCTTCTTGGCATCAGGTTTTTGCGAATCGTGCATGCTCCAATATTCCTTCGTTGTTTTGCCTCTGATAGAAGACATATGAAAGATCCTGCTGGGGACTGGATTGCTGAGCCTCCTTCATATGAACCCATAGTTGCTGAAGGTGAACCTATGAGCTTGTGCAAAATTTGGCTGTGATTTTGAAAGCTATGATCTGTTCCAATCATTGTCCGATTTGAATAGATATAGATGGATTTAAAACCCATTACCATGAGATGTGCAGATAGCATTCTTTTATATTAGGGTTACACAGGGCGTTGGTTGATATTTATGGTGGCCTAATTTGCTTGTTAAATATCAGTATTAATCAGAATATTGTTGTTGGACAAGCTTGATTTGAACTCTGCCAAGACAGAGAGAAGTAAGACACGTATGATGCTTAAGAAGTAGCATGATCATGATCATCATCTTCTCCACCTGTGTACATGGTAGTTTTAGTTTCCACTTTCCCTTGAGTTACGGTCATAGGGGAAATGATCCCATTTAAATAGTAGTTCTAGGTTTGGAATCTCAGAAAATAGAACGTTAGCCCTGTATTGCCCTTTCAAGGTTAGTCATAAATGGGAGAACTAGAAAGTTCACATTTTTTGCATGTTAGTGTGTTTGTGTCTCAATGGACTTTGTACCAGAGAGAGAGAGAGATAGAGGGACTACTTTTGAGTTTTGTTAGTTAAATTTGTTGTCAGAGTCACAGAACTTTTTTTTTTTTTTTTTTGGGTATTAGGGGTTTCAGTGATATAGCTATGAAATTTATGATATGCATAAATTGGATATGGTTTGACTTGAAGAAGAATAACATGTGGCAAAATAATGATGTAACTTAATTACAGATGATGAGGAATAAACTTGTGGGTTCTGGTATTATTAACTACTTAAGAAATACAACTGTATATAGAAAAATTTGCAATAAGCAATACTCTCATTCTCTCTAATCTTCTGCCAACCTCCACCAACCCCACACCACTCATATACAGAAGCACTTTAGTTTTTCTTTTTTCAACTGTCAATATTGGCTGGACTCTGCATCTGTTAAGCTTGATTTTTATTATGAGATGCCAAGATTGTAAGTTTCATTTAGATTTTATATAGTTGGTTTCTTGTGTGAACTGGTGCAGATAAGACCGTGCACAATCTCAATGAGTACATTGAAATTCGTGCTGAAGATCTCTCAACAAATGTTGCAGCTGAGCTTATTAGTGATGTTCTTAATAAAAAACTTGGTGTTGTAGTAAATGAAAATCAGCTGGAGGAATTCTTTTCCCAAGTCTCTCAATGAATTCTGAAGTATATTGCCTGGAATGAACTTTTGTAATACATTGTCTTCAGTATATGGAAATAAACTACTGGTTACACCACTCGGCCACTGTTAATTAAACTTCTGCCCTTTTTTTTGTGACCTTGGAAGTTGAGTTTTTGCTATATACCTGAATGTTAACCCAAAATCTTTTGTGGTTCATAACTGTTGTTTGTGGTTTGTAATTGTTAGTCTTATGGCATAAATTTACACAAATGTTGAGCTATGGTACAGCATCATATTTGTGCTGTGATGGATATGGTGTTTTAAACCACAGGTTGATTGTGTTTTGTTATTAAGTTTGTCACACTTCGTTTGGATGTGAAATGGGCTACCCATTATATTGTTTTGCTATTTTGAGTCGGGACTTGTGGATTTGAGAAATTAAGAGATCGTTTGTTTTTTGTATTAATACTTAATGGTGTTGAATTAGACCAATTAAGTTATTTTTATTTGTTTTTTTAAGTGGTCAAATTACTTAAAACCACTTAAAAACCACCGAAAATAAAAAACTACATTTTTTGACTTTTCACTGAATATCAAATCACTTAATGATTTCGTAAATTTATTATTTCAATTTTATCATTCCTAAAATAACATATTTCAAAGTTTATCTTAGTTTTACATTATACAAATTTTTTTTAATACTTTAATAAGTATATTTCCAAATTTGTCTTAATTTTATATTATACAAATTCATTTTAATGATATTCCTTTTAATGGTATTTTTATTTAATTATACAGTGATAGTAATTCAACTTAATATCATTTTATTTATTTTTATTTAATTTACTTCACTATAATAATTTATTTATTTATATATAATTTTCAAAAAAAATAATAATACTTTACTATGATAATGAATCATATTTTAATTATGAATAAAAATATTATTAATATATATAAAAGTGTTTTAGTATTTATTAAATAATTTATTATCATTGTTTATATTATATTAAATGAAGTTATATAACTAATAGCAAGATGATATAAATGTCAAATTATTAGTTTTTAGATAATTTTAATTTTAAAAAATAAATAAGATTATTATATATTCAGATGTAAGGAAAAACAAACATGTCATTTAGATTTCAAGCTTCAGTCACTATTCAGTCTTCAGTAGCACTGTTCAGTCTTCAGATAAAAAAAAGCAAACGAACCTGAGTATAAATTGATATAGTAATTTTAAATTATTAATTTTGAACAAATTAGCTCAAACTATATCCACATGGCGTGGAAAATATATCAGGGATTTATACAAAGTCCAAAGTAAAGTCTACCAAAAATTCCAAACCTCTAATTATATTTGGTAGAAACAATTAGTTTTTTTAAGAAAAAGTACAACTTCATTTTAGTTCTTAAGTTTTATAAAGTCTCACTTTTTAAAATCACTTGGTCTCTAAATTTTAAAAACTTATTAATTTGGTCCTTACGATCAGTCAAACTGTGATGGATTTCTTTTTTTTTTAAAAAAAAAAATTCCCATCAATCAATTAGTTATGAGATTATTTTTTTTTCTTTTGGCCTAAATAGCCCTAAAACCATGGAGTGCAATAAAAAGAGTGATTGATGAAAGTAAATTTGGCAAAGCATATAATTCCTCGTTCCCCAACAATTATTTAAACAAGAATGCTCATCTAACTAGTAATAAATAAGACTTCTCAATAAAGTAAAAAACTCTATCTATCACTTGACATCAACGCCTATTAAATTGTACTACTAGTAGTTTCCTTTTTCGCTTTGAGTTATGGTCTTAAGGGAATGAGCCCTTTTAAATTATGCTACCATGATTGGAATCACAGATAACAGATGGTCAGTCAGATATTGCCCTTTAAAAGTCAGTCATAAAAGGGAGAACTTGACATCATTTACATATGAGTGTGCTTGTCTTAATAATCTGTGTACCAAAGAGAGAGAGAGTATTTTTGAGCTATGTTTGTTAAATTTCTTGTCAAAGATCTTTTTACGTATTAGGGTTTTAGTGAGGTAGCTATCAAATTTATCATATACATGGAGATGAATTTTAAGAAGAATAAAATTTGGCATAATAATCCTGTAAGTTTACAAATGAGGAACAAACCTGTGGGTTTTGGTATAAGTAACCACTTCAGTAATACAAGTATAGAAAAAATTGCAATAACCGACATTTTCTCACTCATTCTTCCTACCTACTGCTGGCCTCCAGCTACCCTACACCACTCATACATAGCACCACTCTATTTTTTTCAACTCTGTATTAGTTGAGTCTGATTTTTATTATAAGATGCCTCGATTGTAAGCTTCGTTTAGGTTTTATATAGTTGGTTTCCTGTGTCTGCCTGCGCAGATAAGACCGTGCACAAATTAAATGAGTACATAAAATCCATGCTGATCCATGCTGAAGACATCTCAACAAATGTTGGAGCTAATCTGATTAATGCCGTTCTTAATAAGAAACTTGGTGTCCTGACGAATGAAAATCAGCTGGAGGAATTCTTTTCGCAATTACCCAATGAATTTTGAAGCACATCTCCTGGAACTAATAGTTGGTAAAGCATTGTCTTGAATTCATTGAAGAAAACTACTGGCAGCACCACTCAGCCACTGTTTTTACAAGATTTTATAAATACTCTTTGGTAGCAAGATTGGAATGCAGGGTGCATCGTGTACACCCAAAATTTTACTTAAAGGTACTAATAAATCCTTAAATGGCACAAAATTATTGTTAATTTTTCAGAAAAACATAAAAATGAACTCATAATTACTGCCAAGTGGATGTTGTTATTATTTTATTTAAAAAAATTAAATCATTTATTTAATTTGTCAACGTCTTGAAGTTAAGTGGTTAAATAATGATATTTTATTCTTAAAAAAAAATAATGATATTGAAACGTAAGAAAGATTTTGTAGGATTAGCAGTCAAAGAGTCAAGTTAACATTAAAAGCAAGCCGCTGGAGCTCAGTGCAGGCATTAATGTTGCTGGCAAGTGGCAAGTGCATGTTGAAAAGTGGAGGCCAGCTGTTGAGAATATTTAAGAGGTTGTACAAAAGGTTGTTCATGGTTCCTTTTTCCCGCAGTTAATTAGTGAAGATGACTGACAATCTCAACTCAATCACGTGGACAGGTCATGGTACGTACAGTAATGTTAAATGTTCAATTGCAGCTTCAAATTTCATTGTCTTGTTGTGACAAATTAATACATATTAATAGTAATTTAATTATATATTATCTATAATTATATAAATAATTAATCACATAAAATTACTACACGAATTAAAATATGAATTGGGCTATCTAATATACTCAGTATTAACACATTTCAATACTTATATAATAATACTAGAGTTGTTAACTTTAACATTGCTTTAACGAATAAGATTTTATATGCTATAATTTTGAATGTAAAAAATATTACAATCTCTCTTTTTTTTTTTTTTTTCCTATTAAAATGTGGACTTCTAATATTTTGCTTAAATTAATACAAAACTAAGGGGAGACGTTTCATATTAAGATCAAACCTTTGGGGGATGGGGCGGGGGTGTGTGGGGCATGGGGTATTATGAATATCCCTTTTTTTTATATGTCTATTGGATATCCACTCCATGTCACAATTTTATCTTTAATTGACAACCGGCAGGCAAAGAGTGTTTATCATATTGTTTGCCTATGAGAGAGAGAAGAAATTCTAAAGATCTACACATCCTTTCTATCTTTGAGAGAGATAAGAAATTCTATCAAAGGTAACTATGATAATCAATTTATGTAGCTTTAAGTACTTATAAATTAGTAGGTTAGTGTAAACACGGCACTCACTAAGTCAATAAAGAAGACAACGATGTCTTCAAAAGAAAATGAGAAAACATATGTTCATGATATAAACACGACACTCAAAAAGTCACAATTATTGAATGAGGGACACTGTGTTGAAAAGAATGAGAAAAAGTAGAGGCTGGAATCTCGTGGGCGGTGAGTGGTGGCCCCCCTAATAAAATAAGTAGCCACCTTCTTTTTGAAAAGCAAAAATCTTAATAGGAAGGGTAACAACTTTCTTTTAAAACGAAATAAATATGTATCACACCATTTGATCTTGCTAATTCATAATAGCTATCCCATGCCATATGAAAACGTTTCAATGTGTATGTAGCATGGTACATACACATTGCAATAAGTTTTCTTAGTTGTCAATAGTAGCAGCTGTTAATAATATAAAGTATTCCTCATATATATTTGGAATGTATCCACACCTACAATTTCTCTTTTATTTAGTTTAGTGAAAATGAAAGGATGTGGCACTCATTTACCGTCCTTTTTTAGCATTGTTATTGAATAGATTGAGTTTTACCGTCATTTAAAAGTTAAAACTTCACATTTTGATGGTTGGGATGTCATTGGTGTGTTCAGGATATTGGGATGTCCTCAAAATGACTAAATCATTATAAATTCTCTTTGATAGCCGCAACTTGCACAAATAAGATTTTATAAATACTCTTTGGTAGCAAGATTGGAATGCATGGTGCATCGTGTACACCCAAAATTTTACATAAAGATACTAATAAATCCTTAAATGGCACAAAATTATTGTTAATTTTTCAGAAAAACATAAAAATGAACTCATAATTACTGCCAAGTGGATGTTATTATTATTTTATTTAAAAAAATATAAATCATTTATTTAATTTGTCAACGTCTTGAAATTAAGTGGTTAAATAATGATATTTTATTCTTAAAAAATAATAATGATATTTGAAACGTAAGAAAGATTTTGTAGGTTTAGCAGTCAAAGAGTCAAGTAAACATTAAAAGCAAGCCGCTGGAGCTCAGTGCATACATTAATGTTGCTGGCAAGTGGCGAGTGCATGTTGAAAAGGGCAGGCCAGCTGTTGAGAATATTTAAGAGGTTGTACAAAAGGTAGTTCATGGTTCCTTTCCCCGCAGTTTAGTTTTTTTTTTTTTTTTTTTTAACTAAAACTATAACACTTAACAAACAACCCCACGCAGCTGAGCGTAAGCGGGGAAAATACAAGCCACATCTATATGATGTCAAACGAAATCCTCCGGCGAGGACAAGGCTAAAGAAGCTAAGTCATGTGCCAAGCGGTTTCCAACTCTGGGAATGGCGAGACAACTACCTACCCTAACCTCTCTACATAGCCCTTTAATATCATCAACAAGAATATCGGAGTCCCCCCGAAAACAGTTTTTGGAGCAGACTTGGGACACCACATTCTCTGCGTCAACCTCCACAGCAGCAATACTGAGATGGCTGGCCTTGGCTAGCAACAGACCCTCCCGCAATGCCAGCAGCTCGCCGACGACTGGGGAAAAGGACCCTCTCAACTGCTTCGCGATGGCGGCAATCACCAGACCCCTAGCATTTCTAATCGCCGCCCCCACCCCGACAACTAAGCGACCAGGCCTAATTGCCGCGTCTGTGTTCAGCTTCAGCTCTCCATCCTGTGGAGGAACCCAAGTTCCCAGTCTTACTGCTTTACCGACAGGAAAACCGCCCACTGAAGACGCTCTAGCACTCTGAAACTCCTTTAATAGCACAACCGCTTGCTCAGTCAAACCCTCGGGCGACTGGATCACCCCCCCCCTCCCCCGTTAACTAGTGCATTTCGATTATTCCAGATCATCCACATCACCAACCCACATTTAGCAACCTCCTCATGCTTCGACCAATCCATCCACCCACTGCAAACCTCCAACACCGAACCACAGTTAAACCTGTTAAGAAACGAATTATTAACCCCCAAATATTGTCATGCACGCCACGCAAAAGGGCACCTGAAGAGAATATGATGCTCCGTCTCCAGGCCGTCGTTACACACCGGGCACTTTGACTCCGAGGTGACCTTCCTACGAGTCAAGTTCACCTTAACAGGAAGGATCCCCTGGCAGGCCCTCCAGAGAAAATGTTTGACCTTGGGAGGGACCCCAATGTTCCACAAAAACGTCCACCAGCGGGATAAGGATGTAGTGGAGGCACAACCTTCTTCAGCCGCGAGACAAACAACCCTGTACCCACTCTTGACAGAAAACATCCCTCTTTTATCGTAATGTCATCTCCACCGGTGGTCTAAAATACTGCGGGAGCTAAGAGGAATTGAGAGGATCACTTCCTGATCCACCGGGAGGAAAACCTGACTGAGCTTGCTAATGTCCCAGCTATGAGAGTCGGCTTTTATGAAGTCCGCCACTTTATACTGAGCGGTTGAGGAAGGCGTAATCGGTTTAAAAGAGGATGGTCTAGGAAGCCATGGATCCTTGAATGCATCGATCCCCTGGCCATCCCCCACCTGAAGACGAAGACCTTTACACAGCAAATCCCTGCCCCACACCATGCTTCGCCATAAATAGGACGCCCCCACCTTGCATGAGGCCTGCAGAAAGTCCGATTTGGGATGGTACTTCGCCTTGAACATTTTAGCCGCAAGGGAGTTCGGGTCCACAACCAACCTTTCCCCGCAGTTAATTAGTGAAGATGACTGACAATCTCAACTCAATCACATGGACAGGTCATGGTACGTACAGTAATGTTAAATGTTCAATTGCAGCTTCAAATTTCATTGTCTTGTTGTGACAAATTAATACATATTAATAGTAATTTAATTATATATTATCTATAATTATATAAATAATTAATCACATAAAATTACTACACGAATTGAAATATGAATTGGGCTATCTAATATACTCAGTATTAACACATTTCAATATTTATATAATAATACTAGAGTTGTTAACTTTAACATTGGTTTAACGAATAAGATTTTATATGCTATAATTTTGAATGTAAAAAATATTACAATCTCTCTTTTTTTTTTTTTTTTCCTATTAAAGTGTGGACTTCTAATATTTTGCCTAAATTAATACAAAACTAAGGGGAGACATTTCATATTAAGATCAAACCTTTGGGGGATGGGGTGGGGTTTGTGTGGGGCATGGGGTATTATGAATATCCCTTTTTTTTATATGTCTATTGGATATCCACTCCATGTCACAATTTTGTCTTTAATTGCCAACCGGCAGGCAAAGAGTGTTTATCATATTGTTTGCCTTTGAGAGAGAGAAGAAATTCTAAAGATCTACACATCCTTTCTATCTTTGAGAGAGATAAGAAATTCTATCAAAGGTAACTATGATAATCAATTTATGTAGCTTTAAGTACTTATAAATTAGTAGGCTAGTATAAACACGGCACTCACTAAGTCAATAAAGAAGACAACGATGTCTTCAAAAGCAAATGAGAAAACATATGTTCATTATATAAACACGACACTCAAAAAGTCATAATTATTGAATGAGGGACACTGTGTTGAAAAGAATGAGAAAAAGTAGAGGCTGGAATCTCGTGGGCGGTGAGTGGTGGCCCCCTAATATAATAAGTAGCCACTTTCTTTTTAAAAAGCAAAAATCTTAATAGAAAGGGTAACAACTTTCTTTTAAAATGAAATAAATATGTATCACACCATTTGATATTGCTAATTCATAATAGTTATCCCATGCCATATGGAAAACGTTTCAATGTGTATGTAGCATGGTACATACACATTGCAATAAGTTTTCTTTGTTGTCAATAGTAGCGGCTGTTAATAATATAAAGTATTCCTCATATATATTTGGAATGTATCCACACCTACAATTTCTCTTTTATTTAACTTAGTGAAAATGAAAGGATGTGGCACTCATTTACCGTCCTTTTTTAGCATTGTTATTGAATAGATTGAGTTTTACCATCATTTAAAAGTTAAAACTTCACATTTTGATGGTTGGGATGTCGTTGGTGTGTTTAGGATATTGAGATTCCTCAAAATGACTAAATCATTATAAATTCTCTTTGATAGCCGCAACTTGCACAAATAGGGGCTGGCGGTAACTCTTGTTCGATGGTGTTTTTATCTTTGTTTCCGTTTTCATTTTCTTAATTTCATTTCATTTTTTGAAAACACAGAAAGCATATTCTCTTTCAAAAGTAAATTGATTATCATACATACCTTTGATTATCATGGCTCCATGTTTATGCTTTCAAAAGTGAAGAGAATATCATCTCTTAAAAAAATAAATAAATAAAGTAAAGATGGAAATTGCTGAAAGCTTTTCAAAAGAGTTTTAATTTTAATTATAAATTAAACATTATCACAACGAAAATGTATGATAAAATGTCATACTCTGTTTGTTAAAGGGCCATGGGTCCCTGGCACGGGGTTGATAATGATATTTGCCTTCAAAAGTAATGACAGGTTTATCTCTTAAATGAAGTAAGGTGGAAATTGCTATAAGCTTTTCAAAAGAGACTTAATTTTTATTATAAAATAAAATGCCATACTCTGTCTAAAATAAAACTCCATTTCAACAAACACACCTAACAACCTCTGCAACTCTCTTTCCTTGAACCAGAAGAACTATGGCTGCTGAAGCGCTTGTCGCTCCAGTTGTTGAAACTCTTTTGAGTAAGCTAGGATCCCTTGCTTACAAAGATCTTTGCTTGATTTGGGGTGTCGAAGATGGCCTGAAAAAGCTCCAAAGAACTTTAACCACCATCGAAGCTGTTCTCTTGGATGCTGAGGAACAACAGCTCCATAACCGTCAAGTGACTGTTTGGCTGGAAGAGCTTAAGGATGTCTGTTTTGATGCAGAAGACGCGTTCGATGAAATTGAGACTAAAGCTCTGAGAAGGCAAGTCATAGCGAAGCATGGTAGCATTTGGCAAAAGGTATGCTACTATCTCTCATGGCCTAAATCTCTTGCTTTTCGATTTAATATAGGCCATAAGATTAAAGAGATTAGAGAGAGATTAGATGAAATTGCTTCTAACCGAGATAAATTTGGCTTCACGGATAGACTGGCAAATAGAATTGATGTTCCTAGGGTGAGGGAAACACATTCCTTTGTGTTTGCTTCAGAAATAATTGGGAGGGATGAAGATAAGGAAGAGGTCATAAACTTACTCATGAATTCATCATCTGATGAGACAAATGTATCTGTTATTCCGATTGTCGGAATTGCAGGACTCGGAAAAACTGCACTTGCAAAGTTGGTGTATAATGATGAGTGGATAGCTGAATGTTTTAATTTGAAATTGTGGATATGTGTATCCGATGATTTTGTTGAGAAAAAAGTAATGATAGATATCATTGCATCTGCAACGGGTCAAAAGCATAACGACATGACTTTAGACCAATTGCAAAGGGTCTTACGAGATGTTTTAGATGGTAAAAAATATCTGCTTGTTATGGATGATGTTTGGAATGAAAATGCCAAAAAATGGATTGAATTTAAAGATCTATTATTGGGTGGGGCAAATGGAAGTAAGATCCTAGTAACAACTCGTAGTGGGCGAGTTGCCTCAATTATGGGCACAACGAAAGGTGCTAGTTCTAGTAGTGGGTATCGCTTACAAGGTCTTCCCTATGATGAATGTTTGCGTTTGTTTAAAAAGTGTGCATTCAAAGAAGAAGAAAAAAAGTTTCCAAATCTCACAAAAATTGGGGAAGAAATTGTGAAGAAATGTGGAGGAGTTCCACTAGCTGTGAAAACATTAGGAAGCTTACTTTGTTCATCAGATGACGAAAATTATTGGAAATATGTGAGAGATAGTAAGCTTTGGAACTTAGAGCAAAATGGCATTTTACCTAGCTTAAAGCTCAGTTATGACCAATTACCATCTTACTTAAAGCAATGTTTCGTTTATTGTTGTGTCTTTCCAAAAGATAAAGAATTCCTTAGTGGTTTTTTGGTTCGATTTTGGATGGCACATGGGCTTCTCCCATCTTCCAAGGAAAATGAAGAGTTGGAAAAGATTGGTATGCAATGCTTGAAAGAATTATTTGCAAGATCTTTCTTCCAAGATATTAAAGAAATGGCCAAAGATAACTTTACTTTTAAAATGCATGATCTTATGCATGATCTTGCATCATCAATAGCTAAAAATGAGTGTGCCATAGGAAGCTCTCCCAACCTTTTTAATTCCAAAAGGTTAAGACATTTTTCATTTTTTGATGATACTGTGGTTAAAGATGTTGTTCCAAGCTTATTCTCTAACTTAGGCTTTGTGAGAACCATTATGTTTCCATTTTATGGTGTGAGACCTAGCCAACCATTTGTTGAATCATGCATTTCAATGTTCCCATTCTTGCGGTATTTGGATTTAGTAGATTGTGATATTGTGATAGTACCAAAAAAGCTTGGAAATTTGAGGCATTTGAGATATCTTAATCTAGCAAACAATAAAAAAATAAAGGAACTCCCAAAGTCAATTTATAAATTACAGAGCTTGCAAGCTTTAATACTGTTAGGATGTGTGGAACTACAAGAGTTGCCTAGAGACATAAGATACCTAATTAGCCTTAGGTTTCTTTTGTTAACCACAAATCAGAGGTGTTTAGTACAAAATGGAATTGGGAGCTTGACTTCTCTTCGTGAGCTTCGCATTCACTCATGCAGGAATTTAGAGAGTTTAGTTGAAGATATTGGTAGCCTCAAAGCTCTTCGTACATTGAATATAACTAATTGTCCAAATCTACTCTCATTACCGAGTGGTATAATTTGCCTAAGCTCATTGGAAATTTTGTGGCTTATAGATTGTGAAAAACTTAATATCAATTGGAGTATGGGAATGGAAGAGAAAGACGTCAACAGCACAAGGCAGTCTCACCTTCAAGAACTTGCTCTTGTAAGCTTACCACAGTTGGTGATGTTGCCGCAATGGCTTCTTCAATGTTATGCCAACACTTTACAGCGGTTGAACATTGGAGAGTGTCCTAATTTCTTGGCACTACCAGACTCAATGCAATATTTGGAGTCACTTCATCGTTTTCATATTTGGAAATGTCCAAGAGTCTCATCACTTCCACAAGATATGCATCGCCTCACTACTCTCAGAGAAATTCGAATTGCAGATTGTCCGACGCTTAGCAAAAGATGCCATAAGGATACTGGTGAAGATTGGCCTCAGATCGCTCATGTTTCCGCCATCGAACTTGATGGCAAGTTGATTAAGAAATAATTGTTAGGTACTTTTCTACTCTTCATTAACCTTTTCATTTCCTAATTTTATTATCAATTATTGTTATTAATTTTAGTATTATTGGTATTTTCTTAGCAAATTATCTCCCTGGGAGCTTTAATTAAATCGAAGTAGATATGTTCAAATTCCAATTTCATAGATAGGTAGATCTATAGATATTTATTAAACTTAATCTTAATATTAATTTTCAATTCTTTATTCACTGGTTACAACTTACAATCATCTTCATTTTCTTAATTAGTTTGATGTTTGACTTAAAGCTCATTTGTTTTCATTTTTTATTTTAATTATTACAGCTGTCGGGGAGATTCAACCGGAATGCACAGCTGGATTTGATTAAAATGTTTCTTATGCTTCATTTAGAATTATAAATATTTGTGTTTCATAATACCTATGTTAATATATTTTTTTTCTCACCATTTGTACAATTCATGGCACTAATTCATTTACTTTCTTTTTCTCCATTGATAAAATCTCATCTTGAATTTGATTTACATAATTATTTAGGCATCTTTCTTAGTCATCAAAATTTTCCAATTGACAAATTATTACCACTCAATTCCAATGGAACCCACCAAAATGATGGGATCAGTGGGAATGATCAAATTGTACAACAACTTCTAAAAACAGCTCGGCCCAAAAACCATGAGTATGACGTCTGTCTGTACAACCTGAAACGAAGTCGTTTTCTCATCTGGCGCCAAAATGTATAAGTGATGACAAGCGCGAGAGAGCGACAAAGGAAGAAGAATGGAAGTGAGCAGCAGCTTGGAGTTGGAGAAGTCTTCTCAGTTTTATCACACTCGTTTTTTGTGGTATTTCTTTTATAATTACATATTCAATAAGTCTGTTTCTTTTTTAATTCTATTTCTGGCTGGTCTATCCCATCAGGGTTTTGATTATTTAATGTCCTAGAGATTGATTTCATATGATTTTGATTATTTAATGTGGTCACTCCCTCATTAGATTTAGTGGGTAAATATCTTTGTCTTTGTAATTTATCTCATTATACATTCAGAGCTTGATTTTGTTGTTTATTATTTATGTAGTGAGGAGAATGTTTACATGCTTTGTAAGAAATTATGTACCAATGGAATAGCTGATGCTCATGGATCTGATCTTTTCGTGGTCTTCATTTCTAATGAGAAGAAACAGGCATGTATGTTTCTCATACATAAGAGCTGATGGTGTTATTCTCTGGGATTATCATGTTGTTTGCATTCAGGTGAATGCTTAATTTACCATTGTTTGATGGTGTTAATGCTTGTTAATTTTATATGTTATTAGTAACTCCAGATGACTGAAGGGATCAAATTTGACTCATTAATGGTTATTTCTTTTGTCTCATTAGAAGACAAGAAGTGGTGACTCTTCTTGTTTAGTGTGGGATCTTGATTCAAGTCTTCCATTTCCCTCTCCGTTAGCTTCGTATGTATCAGAAACCATCCGACCATCTTTTCAGCTCTTTTCTGAATATCTGAGGTATTTTTCTGCTCTTCATTTTTATGAGATTACATAATGTTGGAGACTTTAATGCAGTTATGCTAAGTGTGTTTGTGTAAATCTGGATTACAACACAATTGCAATAAATTGATATCTTAAAGCAAGTTAAGAATGTTTGCATCAGCCACTAAAGACAGGAAGGGGTCTTCGGTTTCTTGTTTATGGATTGGATGAGAGATAAGAAACAGTAATATCTTCCTTATCCTTGTGCATTTTCCTCAAAATGTTAAAAATTGTTTAAACTTGTAGGAATCCATGTGTCAATTCTATCAACAAATTTAATACCCGAGAATAATCTCATTACCTTTATAAAAACTATTTGGTTTCTTCTGTGGTCCATGTTCTGAAACTAAACGGTTAAAAATGATTACATAACCTTCTCAATTCTTATCCAAAATGGCAGCAGTGTGCTGTGTGTTACTTGAAAAGCTTTCTCATGAAGCTCAGATATTGCTTTCTTGAACATCTATTTGTCTCTTGTTTCTTTTTTGCTATCTGATATATATATATATATATATATTACTTTATGAGAGACTCTCCACTTTTATCATTATCTTGTCTTTTATCTCTCAACTGTGTCACATAAATCAATATGTTAGTTATTCAATCAATATAAGTATACTTTAAAACATAAGCATAAAAATATTTTATTTGTCTCAAGAAACTGCTCTTCTTGGCATCAGGTTTTTCCGAATTGTGCATGCTCCAATAGTCCTTCGTTGTTTTGCCTCTGATAGAAGACATATGAAAGATCCTGCTGGGAACTGGATTGCTGAGCCTCCTTCATATGAACCCATAGTTGCTGAAGGTAAACCTATGAGCTTGTGCAAATTTTGGCTGTGATTTTGAAAGATATAATCTGTTCCAATCGTTGTCCGAGTTGAATAGATACAAACGGATCTAAAACCTATTACCATGAGATATGCATATAGCATTCTTTTATATTAGGGCTACACAGGGCATTGGTTGATATTTACGGTATCCTAATTTGCTTAGTAAATATCACTATTAATCATAATATTGTTGTTGGACAAGCTTGATTTGAACTCTGCCAGGACAGAGAGAAGTATGACATGTATAAGGTTTAAGAAGTAGCATGATCATGATCATCATCTTCTCCACCTATGCATGTGGTAGTTTTAGTTTCCCTTTCCTTTTAGTTATGGTCATAGGTGAACGATCCCATTTAAATTGTAGTTTTAGGTTTGGAATCTCGTAAAACAGAACGTTAGCCCTATATTGCCCTTTCAAGGTCAGTCATAAATGGGAGAACTAGAAGGTTCACATATCTTGCACCTTAGTGTGTTTGTATCTCTATGGACTTTGTACCAGAGAGAAAGAGTGAGGGACTACTTTTGAGTTTTGTTAGTAAAATTATAGTGTCAAAATATGTTGATAGTGATAACACTAATTTATAGTGTCACATAACACTAATTTATTTATATTCTTTTCCCTCGTTGATAATTTTATGTCTACATTTGAAATATGTAATGTTTAGATATATTGGCATGCTTTCTTAACCATTTACATTTCAAAGATTAGTCAAAAAAATTCTTGTATTTATAAAATTAACAAATTATAATTTACCATGTAAGAGTATAATGCTTGGGGAGAATCTTTCTTACATCAAATAAAAATTGTACTCAGGTTTGATCAAAATCTTGAAAGCTAAAAAAGTTAGATAATACTGAGGTTTGATAAAATTGGACAAGAATTTCTTAAAACAGCACTGCCCACAACTTTTGTTGGCTCAAAAACCATGTCTTTGTTTGCAGTCGGTGTGCAAGGAAACTCTGGAGATAGCAACCTCCAATGGCGTCGTTTTTGTGAATATATATAAGGAGATAACAAGTGATCAACATAGTAAAGAAAAAAATATGGAAGTGAGCAGCATGGAATACTCTTTTCGATCACGCTCCCTTTTACTGGTATTGCTTTTGTTCGATTCCCTCTCTTTTTAATTTCAATTCCTGGGTTTATTTTTGGTCTATTAGGGTTTTGATTAATAGATATACTTTATTTATTAGTTTGATTTTCACTTTGTGTTCACTTCCTGGTTAGATTTAGTGGGTCATAAGTCAGAGCTGTGTATGTTGTTCTTTATACTTTGTGGTAATGGCTTTGCTTAACTATTTATGTAGTGAAGAGACTACTACTTGCTTTGTAGAAATTATGTACCAATGGAGTAGCAGATGCTGATGGATCTGATCTTTTCATGGTCCAGTTCTAATGAGAAGAAACAGGCAAGCATGTTTCTCATATCCTTTGTCAATTGTGGCTTACTTGTTTGCTCTGTTCTCATGGCATAAATTAAGATCAGTGTTGAGTTCAGCAAATTCTATTTTGGAAGATCAATTTTGTTGATTTTATGATGTCAGTCTCAACAGGACTTCTCTATAGTTGGAAATATGTGAGAGATAATGAGCTTTGGAGCTTAGAGCAAAAGGAAGATGACATTTTACCTGCTTTAAAGTTAAGTTATGACCGATTGCCATCTTACATAAAACGATGCTTTGTTTATTGTTGCGTCTTTCCAAAGATGTGGAATTGACAAGTGCTTTTTTACTTCAATTTTGGATGGCACAAGGGCTTCTCCCATCTTGTAAAGAAAATGAAGAGTTGGAAGAGATTGGTATACGATACTTGAAGGAATTATTTGTAAGATCTTTTTTCCAGGATATTAAAGAAGTGACCAAAGATTGTTTTACTTTTAAAATGCATGATCTTATGCATGATCTTGCATTATCAATTGCTAAAAATGAGTGTGCCATAGTGAACTCTCCTAACTTTTTTATTTCCAAACGGTTACGACATGTATCATTGGTTGATGATGATATGGTTGAAGATGGTGTTCCTAGCTTATTCTCTAACTTAGGCTTTGTGAGAACCGTTTTCTTTCCATTTTATGGTGTGAGAACTCTTCAATTATTTATGGAATCATGCATCTCAATGTTCCCGTTCTTGCGGTATTTGCATGCAAGTTATTGTGATATAGAGATAGTGCCAGAAAAGCTTGGCAATTTAAGGCATCTGAGATATCTTAATCTAGGAATGAACAAAAAATTAAAGAAACTCCCGAAGTCAATTTATAAATTACAGAGCTTGCAAACTCTATTACTGACTGGATGTGTGGAACTACAAGAGTTACCTAGAGACATAAGGTACCTAATTAGTCTCAGGTGTCTTGAGTTAACCACAAATCAGAGGTGTTTAGTGCAAAATGGAATTGGGAGCTTGAATTCTCTTCGTGTGCTTATAATTGACTCATGCAAGAATTTAGAGAGTTTAGTTGAAGATATTGGTAACCTCAAAGCCCTTTGCAAATTGGTTATAAATCGCTGTCCAAATCTACTCTCATTACCAAGTGGTATATCATGCCTAAGTTCATTGGAAGATTTGCTTCTTATGAATTGTGGAAAACTTAATATCAGTTGGCAAATGGGAATGGAGGAGGAAGACCTCAACAGCACAAGGCAGCCTCACCTTCAATCACTTTCTCTCACAGGATTGCCACAATTGGTGGAGTTGCCGCAATGGCTTCTTCAATGTTGTGCCAACACTTTACAGTGGTTGGAAATTAAAAATTGGCCCAATTTCTTGGCACTACCAGACTCAATGCAATATCTGGAGTCACTTCATCATCTTTGTATTTTGAAATGTCCAAAAGTCTCAGCACTTCCGCAAGATATTCATCGCCTCACTACTCTTAGAGAAATTCGAATTGCAGATTGTCCGACACTTAGCAGAAGATGTAAGGATACTGGTGAAGATTGCCCTCAGATTGCTCATGTTTCCACCATTAAACTTGATGGCAAGTTGATTGAGTAAAAATTGTCAGGTACTTTCCTACTCTTCATTAACCTTTTGATTTCCTAATTTTATTATCAATTATTGTTATTGATTTTATTATTATTGGTATTTTCTTGGCAATTTATCTTCCAGGGAGTTTTAATTAAATTGAAGTAGACATGTTCAAATTCCAATCTCATAGGGAATTAAACTTAAACTTAATATTATATTTCAATTCTTATCTATCAATTACAACCTACAGTTATCTTTATTTCTTAGTTTGATGTTTAACTTAAAGCTCATTTGTTTTCATTTTTTATTTTAAATATTATAGCTATCATGGAGATTCAACTGAAAAGCATAGCTGGATTTGAGTAAAATTTTAAATACTTGTGCTTCATAATACAACTGGAATGCACAGCTGGAATTCATGGCACTAATTCATTGACTTTCTTGTTCTCCATTGATAATTTTGCATCTTGAATTTGATTTACATAAGTGTTTATGTATCTTTCTAGTCATCAAATAGTTTCAATTAATAAAAAATAATATGTATATATATTATTTTTTTGTTAAAAGAAAACAGTGGTTGTGTCTAGGAAAATATTTAGGGTTGGTCAAATTGTAAAAACAGCTGAAACGAAGTCGTTTTCTCATCTGGCGCCAAAGGAAGACAAGCGATGACGAGAGAGAGAGAGCGACAAAGGAAGAAAAATGGAAGTGAGCAGCAGCTTGGAGTTGGGGAAGTCTTCTCAGTTCCATCACACTCCTTTTTACTGGTATTTCTTTATAATTACATATTCAATAAGTCTGTTTCTTTTTTATTTCTATTTCTGGCGTGTGACTCTACAAGCATTTTCCTGAAACTGAAATATTACTTTTGTGAACAGCTATTTTTCTTTTTGCCATCATCCGACTTTTATATGTCTTTACATCATGAGAGACTCATTGCTTTTATCATTCTATTGTCTTTTATCTCTCATCTCTATCAGATAAATTAGTGTTTCACTTGTTCAACATAATTACACTTAAACTCATAAGCGTAACATTGTTCATTTTTGTCTCCAGAAACTGCAATTCATGGCATCAGGCTTTTCTGAATCGTGCATGCTCGAGTTTTGCTTCTTTAATATGCCTCTGATAGTCTGATAGAAGGCATATGAAAGATCCTGCTGGGAACTGGATTGCTAAGACTCCTTCATATGAACCCATAGTTGCTGAAGGTAAAACACTATGATCTTATGCAAATTTTGGCTGTGAATTTTGAAACTATGAGCTGTTCTGATCCCTGTTCGATTTGATTAGATACAACCTGATCTGAAACGCATTAGGTATCTCTGTTTGTTAGAGGTACACAGAGCATTAATTGATATTTATGGTAGCTAAATTTGCTTATGAAATATCAGACTACTAAACAGAATATTGTAGTTGGACACAGAAGCTTGATTTTGACCTCTGCCAAGACACAAAATTATGACACATATAAGGCTTAAGACGCATCATGATCATGACTCTCTCTTTCTATCTCAGCATGTGTACACGTCAGCGTTTTAGTTTCCTCTTACCCTTGAGTTATGGTCTTAAGGGAATGATCCCTGTTAAATTGTACTACTTTCCTTTTTCGCTTGAGTTATGGTCTTAACTCTTAAGAGACTGAGCCCTTTTAAATTGTACTACCATGATTAGAATCACAGATAACAAATAGTCAGTCAGATATTGCCCTTTAAAAGTCAGTCATAAAAGGGGGAACTTGACATCTTTTACATATGAGCGTGCTTGTCTTAATAATCTGTGTACCAAAGAGAGAGAGAACTTTTGAGCTATGTTAGTTAAATATGTTGTCAAAGATCTTTTTACGTATTAGGGGTTTCAGTGAGGTAGCTATCAAATTATAATGTACATGAAGATCAATTTTAAGAAGAATAAAATTTGGCATAATAATCCTGTAAGTTTACAAATGAGGAGCAAACGTGTGGGTTTTGGTATAAGTAACCACTTCAGTAATGCAAGTACAGAAAAAATTGCAATAACCGACATTTTCTCTCTCATTCTCCCTACCTCCTGCTGGCCTCCACCTACCCTTCACCACTCATATACAGAAGCACTACATTTTTTCAACTCTGTATTACTTAAGTCTGATTTTTATTACAAGATGCCCTGATTGTAAGTTTCGTTTAGGTTTAATATAGTTGGTTTCCTGTGTCTTCCTGTGCACCTAAGACCATGCACAAATTAAATGAGTACATAAAATCCATGCTGAAGGCATCTCAACAAATGTTGGAGCTGATCTGATTAATGCCGTTCTTAATAAGAAACTTGGTGTCCTGATGAATGAAAATCAGCTGGAGGAATTCTTGTCCCAAGTACCGAATGAATTTTGAAGCACATCTCCTGGAACAAATAGTTGGCAAAGCATTGTCTTGAATTCATTGAAGAAAACTACTGGCTGCACCACTAAGCCACCGTTCATTAAACTTGTGCCCTTCTTTATCTGTGCTTGTTGAAGGTAAATATTGAGTTGAACCAAATGACTGAAGGGATCAAATTTGACTCACTAATGGTTATTCCTTTTGTCTCATTAGAAGAAAAGAAGTGGTGACTCTTCTTGTTTGGTGTGGGATCTCGATTCAAGTCTTCCATTTCCCTCTCCGTTAGCTTCTGACATATCGGAAACCATCCGACCATCTTTTCAGCTATTTTCTTAATATCAGAGGTATTTTTCTGCTCTTCGTTTTTATGAGATTTCATAATGTTGGTGACTTTAATGCATTTATGCTAAGTGTGTGTAAATCTAGATTACATCACAATTGCAATAAATTGATATCTTAAAGCAAGTTAAGAATGTTTGCGTCAGCCATTAAAGACAGGATAGGGTCTTCGGTTTGTTGTTCTATGGATTGGATGAGAGATAAGAAACAGCAATATCTTTCTTATCCTTGTGCATTTTCCTCAAAAAGTTAAAAATCGTTTAAACTTGTAAGAATCCATGTGTCAATTCTATCAACAAATTTTATGCCTGAGAATAATCTCATTACCTTTTATAAAACTATTTGGGTTCTTCTGCGGTCCATGTTCTGAAACTACTCGGTAAAAAATGATTGCATAACCTTGTCAATACTGACCCAAAATGGCAGCAGTGTGCTGTGTGTTACTTGAAAAGCATTCTCACGAAGCTCAGATATTGCTTTCTTGTACATCTATTTGCCTTGTGTTTCTTTTTAGCTATCTTATATATATATATATATATATAATAGCTATCTTATATATATATATATATATAAGATAGCTATTATATATATATATATATATATATATTTTACGTTATGAGAGACTCTCCACTTTTATCATTATGTTGTCTTTTATCTCTCACCTGTGTCTGATAAATCAATATGTTAGTTATTCAATCAATATAAGTACAGCATAAAATTATTTTATTTTTGTCTTAAGGAACTGCTCTTCTTGGCATCAGGTTTTTGTGAATCGTGCATGCTCCGATATTCCTTCGTTGTTTTGCCTCTGAAAGAAGACATATGGAAGATCCTGCTGGGGACTGGATTGCTGAGCCTCCTTCAGATGAACCCATAGCTGCTGAAGGTAAACCTATGAGCTTGTGCAAATTTTGGCTGTGATTTTGAAAGCTATGATCTGTTCCAATCATTGTCCAATTTGAATAGATACAAACGGATCTAAAACCCATTACCATGAGATATGCATATAGCATTCTTTTATATTATGGTTACACAGGGCATTGGTTGATATTTATGGTAGCGTAATTTGCTTATTAAATATCACTACTAATCAGAATATTGTTGTTGGACAAGCTTGATTTGAACGCTGCCAAGACAGAGAGAAGTATGACACATAAGGCTTAAGAAGTAGCATGATCATGATCATCATCTTCACCTGCGTACATGGTAGTTTTAGTTTTCACTTTCCCTTGAGTTATGGCCATAGGGGAATGATCCCATTTAAATAGTAGTTCTAGGTTTGGAATCTCAGAAAACAGAACGTTAGCAGCCCTATATTGCCCTTTCAAGGTCAGTCATAAATGAGTGAACTAGAAAGTTCACATATTATGCATGTAAGTGTGTTTGTGTCTCAATGGACTTTGTACCAGAGAGAAAGAGAGACACAGACTAATTTTGAATTTTGTTAGTAAAATTTGTTGTCAGATTTTTTTTTTTTTTTTTGTTTTTTGGGTATTAGGGCTTTCAGTGAGATAGCTATTAAATTTATGATATACATGAACTGGATATGGTTTGACTTGAAGAAGAATAAAATGTGGCAAAGTAACCTTGTAACTTACTTAGTGATGATGAGGAATAAACTTGTGGGTTCTGGTATAATTAACTACTTAGTAATACAACTGTATATAGAAAAATTTGCAATAAGCAATGCTTTTTCTTTCTCATTCTCTCTTATCTTCTGCCAACCTCCACCAACCCACACCACTCATATACAGAAGCACTCTAGTTTTTCTATTTTCAACTACCAATGTTGGCTGGACTTTGCATTAGTTAACCTTGATTTTTATTATGGGATGTCAGGACTATATGTTTCATTTAGATTTTATATGGTTGGTTTCTTGTGTGTACCGGTGCAGATAAGACCGTGCACAACTTAAATGAATACATTGAAATTCGTGCTGAAGATCTCTCAACAAATGTTGCAGCTGAGCTTATTAATGATGTTCTTAATGAAAAACTTGGTGTTGTAATGAATGAAAATCAGCTGGAGGAATTCTTTTCCCAAGTTTCTCAATGAATTCTGAAGTATATCGCTTGGAATGATCTTTTGCAACGAATTGTCTTCAGTACATGGAAATAAACTATTGGTTATGCCACTCAGCCACTGTTAATTGAACTTCTGCCGTTGTTTATATGAGCTTGGAAGTTGAGTTTTTGCTATATACCCGAATGTTAACCCAATATCTTTTGCGGTTTGTAATTGTTGTTAGTCTCATAGCATAAATTTACACAAATGTTGAGCGATACCCGCTATGGTATAGCTCAACTTAAATGAATCATATTTGTGCACAACTTAAATGAATCATATTTGCAGATAAGACCGCGCACAACTTAAATGAATCATATTTGTGCTGTGATAGATATGTTGTTTAAACCACAGGTTGATTGCGTTTTGTTATAAAGTTTGTCGCACACTTCGTTCGGATGTGAAATGAGCTCTCCATCATTATTATTATTATTATTATTATTGCTATTTTGAGTCGTGGATTATGGAATTGAGAAATTTGAGTATACATTGACCTATGAATTTAAACAAATTAGCTAAAACTAAACCCAAGTGGCCAATATATAGGGGATTTATGGAAGACCAAAATATAATCTAACAGAAATTCCAGACCTCCAATCATATCAGGCAAGAACAACTTTGTTTTTCTCTTTGATAAATAGAAAAACTTCATTTTAACCCTTAAATTCTTATAAATGCTCACTTTTTTAAATTGTTTGACTCCTATGGTCCCTAAAATTTCAAAACCTGATGACTTTGGTCCCTACCGTCAATCAAATATTGGTCAAATTAATAGAAGGTGGTTTATTTTTCCTATTTCAATCGCTTGTTATCCTTTTAATTTAAAAATTAGGAGAATGAAAAAATGAAAAAAAAAAAAAAAAAAAAAAAAAAAAAAAAGGATCTCTACCATCCATCTCATTTAAAATGATGGACGGTGAAAATAAAAAAAAGAAAAGTAAATAAAAATATAAAAATAAGAATAAAAAGGTAACTGATCTTCATCATCCATCTCCAAGATAGACAATGGAGATCAAAGTTTATTAAAATTTTTTTTTTTAAAAAAATGGTTCCAAACAGATCGACAGCCAATCTGGTCGGAACCAAATCAGTTAACAATAGATTGTCGAACTTTATCTAGGTTCCAAAACCCAGATTGTTGAGTGCAAACTGAGTAACCCAGATCGTCAAATATGATTTAGGTCGCCTAGATCATGTTCGATGCCCAAATCATTGAACATCGTCGACCATGGGAGATTTTTTGGATCTCCATCAAAAATTTCTTTTTTTTAATAAAAAAAATAACCATTTTAATTTTATTTGTTTCAATTCATTGTAATATTTTTTTTTTTTTTGTTTCATTATAATATTTTCTTTCTATTTTTTTTTAAGTTTAAAATTATATAAATAATTATTTCAGATAACTAAAACTTTTATAAAATAAATATATCTAGCATATGTCAAATTGCTATTGGTTTGAGTTTTGTAGTTTTTGTACCTTGAATATATGGTGACATGTGTTAGGTTCCTAATGGTAGGGTAAATCGTTAAATTTTTAAATGTTATGGGCAAAATGGTAGTTTAATCTTAGTTAAATATTATTACAAGTAAAAGAGTCTTTACATGTTATCTATTATGGTCAACTATTAAAATTTAAAAAAACTTTATTTTAGTCCTTGAGGTATTGAAAATTATCAAGATTTTAAAATTTCTTTGGAAACAGTTTATTTCATCTTTAAAATCCTAAAATCTCTTAAAAAAAAAAAAAAAATCTAAATTGTCAGTCAATTGACAATCAAAGAAGATAGAAAGCTTGGGTAGGAAGGGTATTTTTGATATTTTACAAAAGAGAGCTGGGATTACGACACGTGTAAGGTTAAGATTAAAATGAATATATATATTCATTAAAACATAATTTAAAAATTAATTAATTAATTAATTAAAACTAAAAAATATAAAAGATCACCACCGTCAATCTCTAATATGGATGGTGAAGATTAAAATTAATCATAAAAATAAATTTGAAAAAAATAAAAAAAAAAATCAGGTTCAAATGTAGATGAAGATTTGGATTTGAACCCAGATAATCAACATTTATGTTCACCCAGATCATCAAAACATTTTTAAAGAAAATAAATAAAACAACACATCTAGGTTCGAACCCAGATCTTCAAGATCTGGTGAGACCAGATCATCTAAACAATTTAAATAAATAAATAAATATATATATATATATATACACTCTAGTTTGAACCCAAATGAAGATATGGGTTTCAAAATCTTGGTGAGACCAGATTGTCACGAACTAATATCTTCCAAACCATCCAAACAATTTTAAAAAAATAAATAAAATAAAATAAAGGGCATATTTAAATTCGAAACTAGATGAAGATCGAGTTGAGTTCAGATCATCAAAAGGGTAATTTGATCTCACCAAGATTGTCAAAATAATTTTTTTTTTTTATAAAATAACTGTTTTTTTTTTAAATAAATAAATAAAACCAAACACCCAAATCACCAAAACAATACAGATTCAAACACCAAATATCAACCCACCTAAACACCAAACCAAGCCACGAACACCACACCTATCAGGGTGAGAACGAGATGGAGAAAGGGAGGGAGAAAGAGATGGAACAAAGATAGAGAAGAAAGGGAAAAAGAGTTTTTTAACCTTTTTTTTTTTAAATTTGTTTTTTTTTTATGGTCATTTTAAGTTTAATTAACCAGATTTTTTTAAAAAATTTTGTTTAATTAGAAAAAACAATAATCATATATATTTAAAAAAAAAAAAAAAGCAATAATCATATTATTGTACATGTGTTAACTTTTTATTGGTTGAATTTTATATAACATTTTGGTTTCATTAGAGGCAAAAAGGTCATTTTTAGGTGATGAGGGGCAATTGAGTATTTTTATTTTTCTGTTTGGTTAGATTGTCAGTTAACTGACTGTTTAGATTTTTTTGTAGAGTTTTAAAAACTTTAAAGATGAAATAAATTATTTCCAAAATAACTTTAAAAACCTAATAATTTCCAATACCTCAAAGATCAAAATGAAGTGTTCTGTTAAGTTTTGGTCAAAGGAACCAAATTGATGGGTTTTTTAAATTTTAGGGACCACAAAAATCTTCATGCAAACAAGTTTGGAAAAGTGATAATTTACAAAAAATTAGAGACTAAAATGAATTTTTTATTTCTAAAAAAATATAAGCCATGACGTAGTATTTGTCAGCCACTTCGGATGCAACTCAAACAAATAAATACATTTAACAAGATATACATATATCTTTGTTTCACTCAATCTCATACATTACGATCACCATTGTTCGAATAGAGAGTTTTCATTTAGTTTAGTACATTTTTAGATTTACTGTTGTTGGGATAAAGAGACTTTAATCAATTTGGTATGTTACTATATTTGAATGGTTGTATTATAGATGGTGCTCGGTAGAAAAAAAAAAAAAAAAACAATGTAATATGTTTTTTAGTGCCTCAACTAATTGGATTTTCATGGAATCATAGAAAGGCTTGAATTCCCCTAGCAGAGGAACTGTCATTTATATAAAGGTCATCCAACAAGTCCTCGAGAAAAATAGGAGGGCCTCGTAGTAATTGGGGTAAATTGCACAAACATCAACTGTCATCAGTGGGATCTGTCAACTTTTAACAACTTAGGGACAAAAATGTATTTTGGAATGAGAAAATAAAGTAACAATCAATTAATAATAGAAACAAACATTTTTCAATAAATTAAAAACATTTTTTTACATAAAAAACAAAAATTGAAAAACTTATCGCTGGTGGAAACAATCTTCTCGATCTAAATTGAGCAAAGGGATCCTCCACCCAGATGATCAGATGGAGGAGAGGCTGATCATCATTTCAATCGATGATGGGCAATAGTTTGAGTTAAAATTGACAATTTGAAATGGTGGTCAATAATTTCAGTTAATGGAAGTCAACTTATGGTAGGGGTGTTTTGAATAAGTATACTCAAAATTCCCACTAACTGCCATCACGGCTAAACTGGAGGGTGTTTCTACCATTGGTCCTAGTAATGGACATGAATCAAGGGCACAAGTTCTGTCCGACAGTTAAGTCAATATGAACAAACTTTTATTAACACGGTTTCAAAAGTAAATTAACACGCTTTCAAAAGTATGATTTTTAAAAAAAAAACAAAACAATAAACACGCCTTCAAAAGTAAATATAGGTCATCCCTGAAAAAATAAGTACAGATAGAAATTGCTATGAGCTTTCCAAAAGAGTTTTTTTATTACAAAATAAACATTAGCATTACTGAAGTGTATAATAAAATGCAATACTCAGTTTAATGATAAAAGAAAACCCATTTCAACAAACACACATAACAAACTTTGCAACTCTCTTTCCTTGAACCAGAACTATGGCTCCTGAAGCACTTGTCTCTCCTATTGTTGGAACGCTTTTGAGTAAGCTAGGATCCCCTGCTTACAAAGAGCTTTGCTTGATTTGGGGTGTCGAAGATGACCTGAAAAAGCTCCAAAGAACTTTAACCACTATCGAAGCTGTTCTCTTGGATGCTGAGGAACAACAGCTCCATAACCGTCAAGTGACTATTTGGCTGGAAGAGCTTAAGGATGTCTGTTATGACGCAGAAGACGCGTTTGATGAAATTAAGGCTAAAGCTCTGAGAAGGCAAGTCATAGCGAAGCATGGTAGCATTCGGCAAAAGGTTTGCAACTATCTCTCATGGCCTAAATCTCTTGCTTTTCGATTTAATATAGGCCATAAGATTAAAGAGATTAGAGAGAGTTTAGATGAAATTGCTTCTAACCGAGATAAATTTGGCTTCACGGATAGAGTGGCAAATAGAATTGATGTTCCGAGGGTGAGGGAAGCACACTCTTTTGTGATTGCTTCAAAAATAATTGGGAGGGATGAAGATAAGGAAGAGGTCATAAACTTACTCATGAATTCATCATATGATGAGAAAAATGTATCTATTATTCCGATTGTCGGAATTGCAGGACTCGGAAAAACTGCACTTGCAAATTTGGTGTATAATGATGATAGGATAGCTAAATGTTTTGATTTGAAATTGTGGATATGTGTATCCAACGATTTTGTTGAGAAAAAAATAATGATAGATATCATTGCATATGCAACGGGTCAAAAGCATAGCGACATGACTTTAAACCAATTGCAAAGGGTCTTACGAGATGTTGTAGATGGTAAAAAATATCTGCTTGTTATGGATGATGTTTGGAATGAAGATGCCAAAAAATGGATTGAATTTAAAGATCTATTATTGGGTGGGGCAAATGGAAGTAAGATCCTAGTAACAACTCGTAGTGGTCGAGTTGCCTCAATTATGGGCACAGCGAAAGGTGCTAGTTCTAGTAGTGGGTATCGCTTACAAGGTCTTCCCTACAATGAATGTATGTCTTTATTTATAAAGTGTGCATTCAAAGAAGAAGAAGAACAATTTCCAAACCTCATAAAAATTGGGGAAGAAATTGTGAAAAAATGTGGAGGAGTTCCACTAGCTGTGAAAACATTGGGAAGCTTACTTTATTCATCAAGTGATGAAAATGATTGGAAATATGTGAGAGATAATGAGCTTTGGAGCTTAGAGCAAAAGGAAGATGACATTTTACCTGCTTTAAAGTTAAGTTATGACCAACTACCATCTTACTTAAAGCGCTGTTTTGTTTACTGTTGCCTCTTTCCAAAAGATATAGAATTCTCTAATGATTTTTTAGTTCAATTTTGGATGGCACATGGGCTTCTCCCATCTTCCAAGGAAAATGAAGAGTTGGAAAAGATTGGTATGCAATGCTTGAAAGAATTATTTGCAAGATCTTTCTTCCAAGATATTGAAGAAGGGACCAAAGATGGTTTTACTTTTAAAATGCATGATCTTATGCATGATCTTGGATCATCAATAGCTAAAAATGAGTGTGCCATAGTAAACTCTCCCAACCTTTTTAATTCCAAAAGGTTAAGACATTTATCATTTTTTGATGATACTGTGGTTAAAGATGTTGTTCCAAGCTTATTCTCTAACTTAGGCTTTGTGAGAACCATTATGTTTCCACTTTATGCTGTGAGACCTAGCCAACCATTTGTTGAATCATGCATCTCAATGTTCCCATTCTTGCGGTATTTGGATTTAAGAGATTGTGATATTGTGATAGTACCAAAAAAGCTTGGAAATTTGAGGCATTTGAGATATCTTAATCTAGCAACGAATAAAAAAATAAAGGAACTCCCAAAGTCAATTTATAAATTACAAAGCTTGCAAACTTTAGTACTCGCTGGATGTGTGGAACTACAAGAGTTGCCTAGAGACATAAGGTACCTAATTAGCCTTAGGTTTCTTATGTTAACCGCAAATCAGAGATGTCTAGTACAAAATGGAATTGGGAGCTTGACTTCTCTTCGTGAGCTTCACATTTACTCATGCAGGAATTTAGAGAGTTTAGTTGAAGATATTGGTAGCCTCAAAGCTCTTCGTACATTGCATATAACTGATTGTCCAAATCTACTCTCATTACCGAGTGGTATAATTTGCCTAAGCTCATTGGAATTTTTGTGGCTTATAAATTGTGAAAAACTTAATATCAATTGGAGGATGGGAATGGAAGAGAAAGACCCCAACAGCACAAGGCAGTCTCACCTTCAAGACTTGGGTCTTGTAGGATTACCACGGTTGGTGATGTTGCCGCAATGGCTTCTTCAATGTTGTGCCAAAACTTTACAGTGGTTGAGCATTGGAGAGTGTCCTAATTTCTTGGCACTACCAGACTCAATGCAATATTTGGAGTCACTTCATCATCTTCGTATTTGGACATGTCCAAAAGTCTCATCACTTCCACAAGATATGCATCTCCTCACTACTCTCAGAGAAATTCGAATTACAGATTGTCCAACACTTAGCCGAAAATGCCATAAGGATACTGGTGAAGATTGGCCTCAGATTGCTCATGTTTCCATCATTAAACTTGATGGCATGTTGATTGAGAAAAAATAGTCAGGTACTTTCCTACTCTTCATTAACCTTTTGATTTCCTAATTTTATTATCAATTATTGTTATTAATTTTATTATCATTGGTATTTTCTTGGCAGATTATCTTCCAGGGAGCTTTAATTAAATCGAAGTAGATATGTTCAAATTCCAATCTCATAGGTAGGTAGATCTATAGATATTAATTAAACTTAAACTTAATATTATATTTCAATTCTTTATTCATTGGTTATAACTTACAATCATCTTCATTTTCTTAATTAGTTTGATGTTTGACTTAAAGCTCATTTGTTTTCATTTTTTATTTTAATTATTACAGCTGTCGTGGAGATTCAACCGGAATGCACAGCTGGATTTGATTAAAATGTTTCTTATGCTTCATTTAGAATTATAAATATTTGTGTTTCATAATACCTATGTTAATATATTTTTTTTCTCACCATTTGTACAATTCATGGCACTAATTCATTTACTTTCTTTTTCTCCATTGATAAAATCTCATCTTGAATTTGATTTACATAATTATTTAGGCATCTTTCTTAGTCATCAAAATTTTCCAATTGACAAATTATTACCACTCAATTCCAATGGAACCCACCAAAATGATGGGATCAGTGGGAATGATCAAATTGTACAACAACTTCTAAAAACCCAAAAACCATGAGTATGACGTCTGTCTGTACAACCTGAAATGTATAAGTGATGACAAGCGAGAGAGAGCGACAAAGGAAGAAGAATGGAAGTGAGCAGCAGCTTGGAGTTGGAGAAGTCTTCTCAGTTTTATCACACTCGTTTTTTGTGGTATTTCTTTTATAATTACATATTCAATAAGTCTGTTTCTTTTTTAATTCTATTTCTGGCTGGTCTATCCCATCAGGGTTTTGATTATTTAATGTACTAGAGATTGATTTCATATGATTTTGATTATTTAATGTGGTCACTCCCTCATTAGATTTAGTGGGTAAATATCTTTGTCTTTGTAATTTATCTCATTATTCATTCAGAGCTTGATTTTGTTGTTTATTATTTATGTAGTGAGGATAATGTTTACATGCTTTGTAAGAAATTATGTACCAATGGAATAGCTGATGCTCATGGATCTGATCTTTTCGTGGTCTTCATTTCTAATGAGAAGAAACAGGCATGTATGTTTCTCATACATAAGAGCTGATGGTGTTATTCTCTGGGATTATCATGTTGTTTGCATTCAGGTGAATGCTTAATTTACCATTGTTTGACGGTGTTAATGCTTGTTAATTTTATATGTTATTAGTAACTCCAAATGACTGAAGGGATCAAATTTGACTCATTAATGGTTATTTCTTTTGTCTCATTAGAAGACAAGAAGTGGTGACTCTTCTTGTTTAGTGTGGGATCTTGATTCAAGTCTTCCATTTCCCTCTCCGTTAGCTTCGTATGTATCAGAAACCATCCGACCATCTTTTCAGCTCTTTTCTGAATATCTGAGGTATTTTTCTGCTCTTCATTTTTATGAGATTACATAATGTTGGTGACTTTAATGCATTTATGCTAAGTGTGTTTGTGTAAATCTGGATTACAACACAATTGCAATAAATTGATATCTTAAAGCAAGTTAAGAATGTTTGCATCAGCCACTAAAGACAGGAAGGGGTCTTCGGTTTCTTGTTTATGGATTGGATGAGAGATAAGAAACAGTAATATCTTCCTTATCCTTGTGCATTTTCCTCAAAATGTTAAAAATTGTTTAAACTTGTAAGAATCCATGTGTCAATTCTATCAACAAATTTAATACCCGAGAATAATCTCATTACCTTTTATAAAAACTATTTGGGTTCTTCTGTGGTCCATGTTCTGAAACTACACGGTTAAAAATGATTACATAACCTTGTCAATTCTTATCCAAAATGGCAGCAGTGTGCTGTGTGTTACTTGAAAAGCTTTCTCATGAAGCTCAGATATTGCTTTCTTGAACATCCATTTGTCTCTTGTTTCTTTTTTGCTATCTGATATAATATATATATATATATATATATATATTACATATATATATATATTACTTTATGAGAGACTCTCCACTTTTATCATTATCTTGTCTTTTATCTCTCAACTGTGTCACATAAATCAATATGTTAGTTATTCAATCAATATAAGTATACTTTAAAACATAAGCATAAAAATATTTTATTTGTCTCAAGAAACTGCTCTTCTTGGCATCAGGTTTTTCCGAATTGTGCATGCTCCATTAGTCCTTCGTTGTTTTGCCTCTGATAGAAGACATATGAAAGATCCTGCTGGGAACTGGATTGCTGAGCCTCCTTCATATGAACCCATAGTTGCTGAAGGTAAACCTATGAGCTTGTGCAAATTTTGGCTGTGATTTTGAAAGATATAATCCGTTCCAATCGTTGTCCGAGTTGAATAGATACAAACGGATCTAAAACCTATTACCATGAGATATTCATATAGCATTCTTTTATATTAGGGCTACACAGGGCATTGGTTGATATTTACGGTATCCTAATTTGCTTGGTAAATATCACTATTAATCAGAATATTGTTGTTGGACAAGCTTGATTTGAACTCTGCCAGGACAGAGAGAAGTATGACATGTATAAGGATTAAGAAGTAGCATGATCATGATCATCATCTTCTCCACCTATGCATGTGGTAGTTTTAGTTTCCCTTTCCCTTTAGTTATGGTCATAGTTGAATGATCCCATTTAAATTGTAGGTTTAGGTTTGGAATCTCGTAAAACAGAATGTTAGCCCTATATTGCCCTTTCAAGGTCAGTCATAAATGGGAGAACTAGAAGGTTCACAAATCTTGCACGTTAGTGTGTTTGTATCTCTATGGACTTTGTACCAGAGAGAGAGTGAGGGACTACTTTCGAGTTTTGTTAGTTAAATTTGTTGTCAGAGATCTTTTTTTTTTTTTGGTTTGGGGTATGGAGGAGTGAGATAGCTATCAAATTTATGATATGCATAAACGGAATATGATTTGACAAAATAACCCTGTAACTTAATTACAGATGATGAGGAACAAACTTGTGGGTTCCTGTATAATTAACTACTTAAGTAATACAACTGTATATAGAAAAATTTGCAATGAGCTATACTTTCTCTTTCTCATTCTCTCTTATCTTCTGCCAACCTCCACCAACCCCACACCACTTATATACTGAAGCACTCATTTTTTCTATTTTCAACTATCAATGTTGGCTGGACTCTGCATGAGTTAACCTTGATTTTTATTATGAGATGCCAAGACTATAAGTTTCATTTAGATTTTATATGGTTGGTTTCTTGTTTGTACTGGTGCAGATAAGACCGTGCACAACTTAAATGAGTACATTGAAATTCGCGCTGAAGATCTGTCAACGGATGTTACGGCTGAGCTTATTAATAATGGTCTTAATAAAAAACTTGGTGTTGTAATAAATGAAAATCAGCTGGAGGAATTCTTAAACCACAAGTTGATTGTGTTTTGTTATAAAGTTTGTCACACACTATGTTGGGATGTGAAATGAGCTTCCCATTATCTTTTGTTAGCTATTGAGTCGTGACTCATGGAATTGAGAAGCTGAGTATACATTGACCTATTAATTTGAACAAATTAGATAAAACTAAACCCAAGTGGACAATAATATTAGGGATTTATGGAAGCCCAAAATATAGTCTGACAGAAATTTCAGACCTCCAATTATATTAGGCAAAAACAATTTTTTTTCTTTTTTAGAAAAAGGAAAACTTCAGTTTGTCCTTAAATTTTTATAAATTCTCACTTTTTCAAATTTGTTTTACTCCTGTGGTTCCAAAAATTTTAAAAATCCATTCTCTACCGTTGGTCTTTGCTATTTCCATAGCTTATTATCCTTTTAATTTAAAAATTAAGAAAATAAAAAATACAAATAAAAAGGGATAGAACTCCATTGTCATTATCAAAGATGGATGGTGAAAATTAAAAAAAAAAAAAAAAAAAAAATAGAAAGGTAGTCGATTTTCGTCATCCATCTTTAAGATGGACAACAGAGATTTGAGTTTATTAAAAAAAATTAAAATAAAATTCCAATCCTAAATAAATTGGTGTCCAATCTAGTTGTCAAATTAGGTAACACCAAATTATCAAACGTCATTTGTGTTCCAAAATTCAAATCGTTGAGCACGATCTGAGTAACCTAGATTGTCAAATATGATTTGGGTCGCCTAGATCGAGTTCAATGCCAAGATCATTAACCAACGATTTGGGTTCAACCAAATTGTCATTAGACAATCTAGTTTCTAGATTGAGCGAGTAACAATAATCCGGTTTCCAAATCGAGCAACAATCACTGCTCAATTTGATGTTTAGTCGACGATGAAAATCGCTGGCAATGGGAGATTTTAATTTCATTTGTTTTAGTTCATTATAATATTAATTTCATTTGTTTTAATTCATTATAATATTTTCTTTCTCTTTTTTACGTTTTAAAATTTTATAAATAATTAATTTCAGATAACTAAAACTTTTATAGAATAAATCTAACTAACATATGTCAAATTGCCATTGGTTTGAGTTTTTATTTTTTGTATTTTAAATATATGGTGACATGTGTTAGATTCCTAATGGTAGGGTAAATTGTTAAATTTGTAAATGTTAGGGGCAAAATGATAATTTAATCTTAGTTAAAAATTATTAAGGGTAAAAGAGTCTTTTTATATTTTGTATTGTGGTCAACTATTAAGTTTTGGTCAAATTAACCAAATTGATGGATTTTTGAAATTTTAGGGACCACATAAGTCTTAATAAACAAGTTTGAAAAAATGAGAATTTAAAAAAAAAAATTAGGGATTAAAATAAAATTTTTCCTAAAAAAAAGTAGCCATGAATTAGTATTTGTTGGCCACTCCGGACACAACTCAAATAAATAAATGAATTCAACATGATATACATATATCCTTGTTTCACTCAACCTCATACATTACTATCATCATCGTTGGAATAAAGAGTCTTCATTCTGATTAATATATTACTAGATTTATTGTAGTTGGGAGTTGGGATAGAGAGACTTCAGTTAATTTGGTTCATTACCATATTTGAGTGCTTATATTATAGGTGGGGTTAAAAAAAATAAAAATAAAAATAAAAGCAAGAAAAAGAAACTATGTATTATGCTTTTTAGTGCCTCAATTAATTGGATTTTCACGGAATCATAGAAAGGTCCGAATCCCCTTAATAGAGGAATTGTTATTTATAAAAAGATCATCCAACAAGTAGTTGAAAAAAATAGGACGGCCTTGTAGAAATTGGGGTAAATTACATAACCACCCTCGAGTTTATGTGTAATTATAACTAAATGGAATTTTATCTCGAAATTACACAAACTTCGACTGACGTTAGTGGGATATGTCAATTTTTAACAACTAGGCAAAAAATTTTTTGGAGTGAGAAAAAAAAAAGTAATTAATCAATTGATAATAAAAACAAATTTTTTCAATAAATTAAAAATATTTTAAAAAAAAATTGAAAAACCATCCCTAATGGGGACAATCTCCTCGGCCCAAATCGAGTAGAGGAGATCCTCCACCCAGATGATCAAATGGAGCCTCCTCCATTTGATCACCATTTCAATCGATGATGGTTAATAGTTTGAGTTAATATTGAAACAGTGGTTAATAGTTTGAGTTAATAGATGTTAACTAATGATAGGGGTATTTGTATAATTATGCTCAAAATTCCCACTAACTGCCATCACGGCTAAATTTGGCGGGTGTTTCTGCCATTGGTCCTAGTAATTGCACTAGAATATTAGGCATAAGTTCGGTCCAACAATTAGTCAAATTTAGCCGCCAAACTTTTTACGAGTATGGTCCAACAATTATTGCACTAGAACAAACTTTTTACGACTAAATTAACACGTTTTCTTTTTTTTTCTTTAAACTAAATTAACGCGTTTTCAATCTGCAAAAAAGCAAGTAAAGTGAAGATTGAAATTGCTGTGAGTTCTAATTTTTATTGCAAAATAAACATTACCATAAGTCCATAACTACATAATAAAACGCCATACTCAGTTCAACGATAAAAGAAAACCCCACGCTAACTGTCACGTGTCAACCAACAAACACACAACAAACTTGCAACTCTCTTTCCTTGAACCAGAACTATGGCCGTTGAAGCACTTGTCGCTCCTACTGTTGACACCCTTTTGAGTAAGCTAGGATCCCTTGCTTACAAAGAGCTTAGCTTGATTTGGGGTGTCGAAGATGACCTGGAAAAGCTCCAAAGAACTCTAACTACCGTCAAAGCTGTTCTCTCGGATGCTGAGGAACAACAACTCCATAACCGTCAAGTGACTGTTTGGCTGGAAGAGCTTAAGGATGTCTGTTATGCTGCAGAAGACGTGCTCGATGAAATTGAGGCTAAAGCTCTGGAAAGGCAAGTAATAGTGAAGCATGGTAGCGTTCCACAAAAGGTGCGCAACTATCTCTCATGGCCTAAAACTCTCTCTTTTCGTTTTAATATAGGCCATAAGATCAAAGAGATTAGAGAGAGGTTAGATGACATTGCTTCTAACCATGCTAAATTTGGTTTCACAAATAGAGTGGCTAGTAGAATTAATGTTGCTAGGGAGAGGGAAACACACTCCTTTGTGATTGCTTCAGAAATAATTGGGAGGGATGAAGATAAGGAAGAGGTAATAAACTTGCTGATGCATTCATCATGTAATGATAAAAATGTCCCTGTTATTCCGATTGTCGGAATTGCAGGACTCGGAAAAACTGTGCTTGCAAAGTTGGTGTATAATGATGAGAGGATAGATGAATATTTTGATTTGAAATTGTGGGTATGTGTGTCCAATGATTTTGTTGAGAAAAAATTAATAATAGATATCATTGAATCTGTAATGGGTCAAAAGCATAATGACATGACTTTAGACCAATTGCAAAAAGTTTTGCGAGATGTTGTAGGTTGTAAAAAATATCTACTTGTTATGGATGATGTTTGGAGTGAAGATGCCAAAAAATGGATTGAATTTAAAGATCTATTGTTGGGTGGGGCAAATGGAAGTAAGATCCTAATAACAACTCGTAGTGGTCGAGTTGCCTCAATTATGGGCACAATGAAAGGTGCTAGTTCTAGTAGTGGATATCACTTAGAAGGTCTTCTCTATGATGAATGTTTGTCTTTATTTAAAAAGTGCGCATTCAAAGAAGGAGAAGAAAAGTTTCCAAACCTCATAAAAATCGGGGGAGAAATTGTGAAAAAATGTGGAGGAGTTCCACTAGCTGTGAAAACATTGGGAAGCTTACTTTGTTCATCAAATGATGAAAATTATTGGAAATATGTGAGAGATAGTGAGCTTTGGAACTTAGAGCAAAAGGAAGATGACATTTTACCTGCTTTAAAGCTAAGTTATGACCAATTACCGTCTTACTTAAAGCAATGTTTTGTTTATTGTTGTGTCTTTCCAAAAGATATAGAACTATTTAGTAGTTCTGTGGTTGAATTTTGGATGGCACAAGGGCTTCTCCCATCTTGTAAGGAAAATGAAGAGCCAGAAAAGATTGGTATGCGATATTTGAAGGAATTATTTGCTAGATCTTTCTTCCAGGATATTGAAGAAGTAATTGGAGACTTTTTTTTTTTTAAGATGCATGATCTTATGCATGATCTTGCATTATCAGTAGCTAAAGATGAGTGCGCCATAGTAAACTCTCCTAACCTTTTTAATTCCAAAAGGTTACGACATGTATCATTGGTTGATGATAATATGGTTAAAGATGGTGCTCCAAGCTTATTCTCTAACTTGTGCTTTGTGAGAACCATTTTGTTTCCACTTTATGGTGTGAATCCTAGCCAATCATTTATTGAATCATGCATCTCAATGTTCCCATTCTTGCGGTTTTTGGATTTAAGAGATTGTGATATTGTGATAGTACCAGAAAAGCTTGGCAATTTGAGGCATTTGAGATATCTTAATCTAGGAATGAACAAAAGAATAAAGAAACTCCCAAAGTCCATTTACAAATTACAGAGCTTGCAAACTCTAATACTGAAGGGATGTGTGGAACTACAAGAGTTGCCTAGAGACATAAGATACCTAATTAGTCTCAGGTGTCTTAACTTAACCACAAATCAGAGGTGTCTAGTACAAAATGGAATTGGGAGCTTGAGTTCTCTTCGTTGGCTTACATTTTCCTTTTGCAAGAATTTAGAGAGTTTAGTTGAAGATATTGGTAGCCTCAAAGCCCTTTGTACATTGGTTATATATAAGTGTCCAAATCTACTCTCATTACCAAGTGGTATAATATGCCTAAGCTCATTGGAAGTTTTGTGTCTTGCGGATTGTGAAAAACTTAATATCGATTGGAGAATGGGAATGGAGGAGGAAGACCTCAACAGCACAAGGCAGCCTCACCTTCAAGTAGTTGCTCTTTCAGGATTACCACAATTGGTGGAGTTACCACAATGGCTTTTTCAATGCTGTGCCAACACTTTACAGAGGTTGGACATTGAAGATTGTCCTAATTTCTTGGCACTACCAGACTCAATGCAATATCTGGAGTCACTTCATCATCTTCGTATTTGGAATTGTCCAAAAGTGTCATCACTTCCACAAGATATGCATCGCCTCACTTCGAATTACAAATTGTCAGGCACTTAGCAGAAGATGCCGTAAGGATACTGGTGAAAATTGGCCTCATATTGCTCATGTTTCCACCGTCGAACTTGATTGAGAAATAATTGTCAGGTGCTTTCCTACTCTTCATTAACCTTTTCATTTCCTAATTTAATTATCAATTTTTGTTATTAATTTTATTATTGTTGGTATTTCCATAGCAAACTATCCCCCAGGGAGCTTTAATTAAATTGAAGTAGATATGTTCTTATTTCATTTCCTTATCCTTTTGTTTTTTCCTCGAAAAGTTGAATTTCCTTTAAACTTTTAAAATTTTATGTGTCGATTCTATCAGCAACTTCTATGTCAGAAAATAATTTTGTTAGCTATTTTAGAAACTATCTGGGGTCTACTGTGGTCCATGTTCTGCTACTAAGCAAAGAGTTTGCATAACCTTGTTAACACTGATCAAAAGAGGCAGCAGTTTACGCTCTGTGACTTTACAAGCATTTTCATGAAACTGAAATATTACTTTTGTGAAGAGCTATTTTTTCTTTTTGCCATCATCTGAATTTTATGTCTTTACATCATGAGGGACTTGTCGCCTTTATCAGTACATTATCTTTTATGTCTCATCTCTGTCAGATGAATGAGTGTTTCACTTGTTCAGCATAATTACAGTTGAACTCATAAGCGTAAAATTGTTCATTTTTGTCTCAAGAAACTGCAATTCATGGCATCAGGCTTTTCCAAATCATGCATCCTCAAATATTGCTCCTTTAATTTGCCTCTGATAGAAGGCATAAGAAAGATCCTGCTGGGAACTGCATTGCTGAGACTCCTTCATATGAATCCATAGTTGCTGAAGGTAAACACTATGATCTTGCGCAAATTCTGGCTGTGAATTTTAAAGCTATGAGGTGTTCTGATCCTTGTTCGATTTGATTAGATACAACCTGATCCTAAACGCATTAGGTATTTTTGTTTATTAGAGGTACGCAGAGCATTAATTCATATTTATGGCAGCTAAATTTGCTTATGAAATATCAGACTACTAAACAGAATATTGTAGTTGGACACAGAAGCTTGATTTTGAACCCTGCCAAGACACATAATTTTGACACATATAAAGCTTAAGAAGCATCATGATCATGACTATCTCTCTCTATATCAACCTGTGTCAATGTCAGTGTTTTAGTTTCCTCTTATCCTTGAGTTATGGTCTTTAAGGGAATGATCCCTATTAAATTGTACTAGTAGTAGCTTCCTTTTTCACTAGAGTTATGGTCTTAAGGGAATGAGCCCTTTTAAATTGTGTTACCATGATTGGAATCACAGATGACAGATGGTCAATCAGATATTGCCCTTTAAAAGTCAGTCATAAAAGAGAGAACTTGACATCTTTTACATGTGAGTGTGTCTGTCTTAATAATCCGTGTACCAAAGAGAGAGAGTGAGTACTTTTGAGCTATGTTAGTTAAATTTATTGTCAAAGGTCTTTTTTCGTATTAGGGGTTGCTGTGAGGTAACTATCAAATTTATGATGTACATGAGGATTAACTTTAAAAAGAATAAAATTTGGCATAATAATCCTGTTAAGTTTACAAATAAGGAACAAACCTGTGGGTTTTGGTAACCACTTCAGTAATACAAGCACAGAAAAAATTGCAATAACCGACATTTTCTCTTTCTCATTTTCCCTACCTACTGCTGGCCTCCACCTACCCTACACCACTCATACAGAAGAACTCTATAGATATATTTTTTTTCAAGTATCAATGTTGGTGGGACTCTGTATCGGTTAAGTCTGATTTTTATTATAAGATGCCCCGATTGCATGTTTCGTTTAGGTTTTATATGGTTGGTTTCCTGTGTCTGCCTGTGCAGATAAGACTCTGCACAAATTAAATGAGTACATAAATTCCGTGCTGATCCATGCTGAAGACATCTCAACAAATATTGGAGCTGATCTGATTAATGCCGTTCTTGATAAGAAACTTGGCATCGTGATGAATGAAAATCAGCTGGAGGAATTCTTTTCCCAAGTACCCCAATGAATTTTGAAGCACATCTCCTGGAACAAATAATTGGCAAAGCATTGTCTTGAGTACATTGAAGAAAACTACTCAGCCAGTGTTCAATAAACTTGTACCCTTCTTTATCCGTGCTTGAAGTATAACATTGAGTATTTGTCTCATACCCAAATGTTAACCCATCTTTTCCTGTTTGTAATCGAATCTCATAGCATAAAATTCACGAGCTATGAGCCAATGCTACAGAATCATACTTGTCCTTGATGGACATGGTGTTTTAAACAACATAATGGTTTCTATTCTTTCATAAAATCTGTTGTGCACTTCGTTTGGATGTGAAATGAGCTATTCTTTATTTCCTTGATATGTTTCAGGCCTTCAGCCATGACTCAAGGAATTGAAAAGCTGAGTATAAACAAACCTATTTATCTTTAGACATATTAGCTAAAACCAAACCCAAGTGGACAATATCTCAAAGATTTATAAAATTCCATTATATAGTCTTACAAAAATTTCAGACAGCTCCAAAATATATGGCGAAAAAGACATGTTTTTGAAAAAAGATTAGCCATGAAGTACTGTACATTCAGGACTAGATCTGTTTGACAACTCAAATAGAAAATACATTCAACAAGATGTATATCCTTGTACCTATAAATAATTCAAGACAAGGCAATCAGCAAGGACTCTGACCCCAATAAAAGTAGGATGTCATGCTTTAGGCAGGCAATCTACAGCAGCAACTACTTGATTGTCAATGTTTGAGGTTGGCTGCAAGTGAGAGCCATCTTTCTGAATTTGCCTAAACCAAGCAAAACATTATGGTGCCTGACAACCATAACAACCATCTCAAAAACAAGCTTACGCAATTCAAGTTTCATCTTCACTCTCTGAAAGCAGGCAATCTTGTATTTGCTTCCTGAGAGCAGAAAAACTGAACAGGGTTAATGCTTGCTATCTATCATAGAAATATATAAAGCCTAAGGAATAAATGCATAGCATACAAGCCTAGAAAAGAGGTATAGTTTCTAAACTACACTGCCGGAAAAGCTTAGCCTTCACAGCATTGACAATGTGATGAGAATTTTCTTTCCTCATCCGCAAGGAATTTTGAAACCAAAGAAAGACAAAATACTATCTACACAGAGACACAGAGAGAGAGAGAGACAAAATACTATCTACACAGACCCTTTTTTGGAGTTTGAAGTACCAAAACCGCCACATACTGCAGATGTAGTAATGGAGGTTATAAATGCTAAATCTCACCTTAGCGAGCTGAAATTGCCATTGCCATTGCTGTAATTCTTTGCTCTGTCTAGCAGTGGATGGGGTAGAGCAGAATAGAAGTGCTCCATCAATGACAAATCCTTGGGAATTATCTGAAATTGGCAACTTGAACAACAGGCAGCACCAAGAATATCATAATTTTGGCAACTCTCTAAATTGCTCAAAATAGCCATGTCTGATTTACTGAGCGGGCTAAAGCATAAAGGACAGAATGACTCTGAAGAAATGGATTCACTGGGCTTGAGATTAAATCTCTTCTGACGCCTCTGGGTTGCCAAAGGAACATTGGAGTCATTTAATTCCGGAATCCTGTTGAAGTGAAACGGAGTTAGCTTTCCAGCTGTTCGCACTATTGTCGACTCTCGAGAAGGATTTTCTTCCTGAAAAATAAAGTTCTGTTAGAACCTTGCTAAATAAGGTTCCTTACATATATTAATAATTGCAACTAAACAGCTGGCCATATCAATAATTTTAAACAAACTACAAATGCGAATTCCTCTCTTCAAGTAATGAAAGTGATCTCCTCTCTTCAAGTGATAAAAGTGCTCTCAAACAAAACTGGTAGATAAAGCAAGTTCAGTTTCGTTAAACAAAGACAAACCATTTGAACTTCTAAGGAGAAATGAGGAAAAAATTACTTCCACATAAACCTTTAAGCAAATCACACCCCCCCTTCTTAGGTCCTAAGGCAACATTGGATATATATAGGGGGGAAGTCCTATCCTATGACTACTTATGATCCCTTCTATCCCCTTATGAAGAATACAATACACTCTTCAAGCAAAGTGCACAGTGAACTATACCACTCTTCACTCTATTTTCATCATTTGTGCAAATTATGAACTCTATTTTCACTAAAGTTATTTTCTAAATACCACAAGAGGAAAAAAAAAAAAAAAATCAAACTTACATGATCTTAAGAAACGAAAAAATATATATATATAAAGAAGAGAAGGAAGAAAAAAGAATGATGAAGGTCCAATACCTGCAATAGCTTCACAAATGATGATACCAAGCCATTGATACCAGAACAAGGACCATTTGAAATCTCCACAGTCTTTAGACTGCCCTGCCAATAGATCAGACTTATCATTCAGTAATAATCTATATGATTCCAATCCACATTAATCATTAAAGTAATTTTTAGAAAAACAAAAACAAAAAAAAAAAAAAAAAAACTGGTGAAATTTCGATACCCATCAATGTGGCAAAGCATGTTGAGCTCTGAAGCAAGACAGTCACGAAGTGGAAGTACTACTGGAACGTCCCATCGAGCATCAACATATTGTATATCCGCAGGTAAAGAATAACCTTGACCCTGTAAAAGCAATTTGCAACTATACTTAAGGGTTGTCGATTCGAAATATGAGTCCAATTGAAATATTTAGCAATTCAATGTTGAAAATAAAAAAAAGTTCATTCAACACATGAATGTTGCATTACACCTCATCAGATTGCTCAAGCCTCCCACTCGGTCCGAATAGAATTGCATTTCCAAGCTTCACAAACTGCATTCTATTGTTTGCCTATTTTTCATTTTTATACTAATAAATCCAATCAGGAGACAAGTAACCATAGACAGACCTTTACAGTGGCTGAAATAACATGGCAAGCAATCCTAGACGTGGACGATCCCAGTACCAATCGGTTGTATCCATTTTCAGAAGCAACCTGCAAGAGAAGAGAACACATTGTAAGTGAAAAAAACACATCTTGAAACATTATACTGTGTAAGTGAATGTCTCTTAAACATTATAACCTTTTGGAGAGCCAACATCCTTAAATGCAGCAGAAGATCTTCTCTCCCATCCGCATCGCTAACTGAATCCACCAACGTTTTCAATCTCCCCTTCCCATCATCCGACGAGAAGAGGAATTCAATAGGAAAAACATGTAACTCTTTCGCTAGATTACACACGATCGATCTAATCTCTTCGACCACTTTATCAGCAGAAGCGACTGAATGATAACCACTCTCATCAATGAAAGCGACTCCGAAACCAAAGACTGGCAAAGATTTGTCCTTACTAGCATCGAAATTCTTCTGCGCACGCCGCTGCATCTCATGGACAAACTGAAGAAGCACCCTGGAAGAGGGGCCGCCGGAGAAGGCAACGAGGAGGTTGTCGGAAGGAGTGATCATGGCGTTGGAAGTGACGGCGAACTTGAACTTTCCGTACAGATTAGCTCTAAAGCAGTCTCTGCAGAAGTCGCCGGTCGCTGCTTCGCTGGCCTTGCACTTGACGCATATGCTGCTCGGCTGGTTTGTTGGATTTGGATTTGGACTCGGTTGCTCTTCGTCTTCTTTGTAACAGCTGGATTGGCAAGTCGAGGAATTGCAAGCCATGCCTTTGCTCTCTGTTTCTCTTCGTTTTTCGGAGGAAGCATATGCAAATGCTACATAGGGTTTAGCTCCTGCTCTTCGCCAATAATATTCTGCCATGTCATCTGACGAAATACCTATAATACCCTTTTTTTACATGTGTATGGACTCTGATGCCGTCTATGCCATCTGTCCGTCTGATTCATGCACATTTCTAATTTTATCAAGGTGACAAACAACCCCCTCGCCAAGTGAAACTTAAAGCAACGAAAATATGATCAGTTCCGGGTTCAATGTTTGCATCAGAAAATGGGAACTAAGAAAATGCAATTTCTTTGTTTTTAAAAGATAAATTTCCTAGAATGGGACCCTTAGAGAATTATATTATTAAAGGCAAGGCATATAATATTACGAAACAACTAAAATTATATAAAGCAATGCGAAAATGAGATACTCCCAAGAATCAATGCATAACTTTCAAAGAATTTCTTGAGAAGGATTGCCCTAGTAGATATGCATGACATTAATTTGTATGGAGGTTAGAGATGATAATTTCACTCACAAGTCTATGAACCCGTGGATTTTCACCACAATGAAAGGGTATGAGTTTTATTAAATAGATTCGTAGACGGGTGTGTATGTGAAATTCCACACTTGAAGGTTCGGGGGTGTGGGTGTGGGTGCACAAAAAAAAAAAAGGTCTACACCCACACCTATGAACCCACAACATAAAAAAAAAAAAAAGATAGTAGTCTCATTTTTCTCTCTTTAGTTTGAATTAATACTTAAAATATCAATTTTTACTTGTAAAAAAAAGAGATTTTGAGTATTAATTCTAATTATAGAGGGAAAACACTAATCTCCTGTAAAATAATTATTATTTGTGGAGGGTAATTAGGGATGGCATTTTGGCATTGTGACATGGAACTTAGAACTGCGGATCTTTGGTACTTTTGTTAATTATTATGTTGTTTGGAGAATTTGTTATGTATTTTGGCCAATATTTTGGTATATTTTATGTTTTATTTGGATTAAATTATGTCATTTATTATAAATTTATCATGTCAAATATTAAACTTCAGGTTGAATTATTAAGTTTGATTTTATTTTATGGTTGATAGTATTGTTAGGATTTAGAAATTACATCATGTGGTTATTAGGTGATATTGGAGGAAAAAAATTATGAAATTATATATATATATATATATATATATTTTTTTACATATAACAGGTCTGCGGGTGCATGTGTGGGCGTGGGTGTAAAATTTCTTTACAAGTTAGGGAGCCAGTTTGGAAATTCATTGGAATCCAATCCGTGGCCATTCCTAATAGAGATGTAACAGACTTTCAATTTGTTAGTCCCAATAATTAAACAAGGTTCAATGGAGACCGAAATTGGGACATATGGAGGATAAGCTGTATATTTGACTTGCCTGGTGGTTGCAGTAATGCATATGTCAATAAATTTTAGTGACCGTTAAGGATATATTTAATACATAAAATGTAGCCTTCTGAATTGACAGTATTGTTTGAATATATCAGCTCTTGGACTCATTCAACTCCTAGAATGACTGACCGTGGCATGTCTTCCATTTCAATGCATGCTGCACGTCCAAGACCCTTTCTGACTGGGAATACACATTTTAAGAATTCACAAGTTGACACTGTCATGCCTCTTTACAAATATTTCAGAGGAAAGTGACATTTAATCTTATATTATTGAGTCAGACTTGAAAAATCTATTTAAATCAGCAAAAAGCTCTCTTTTGGTAGAAAGCAAACTAGTTTTTTATTATGTCCTCAATGGCGGCAGCTCTTCGATCATATTATTTTCGGATAACTTTCATCTTATGCTGGATTTGCTTAGTGTCAGCTCAAGATAATGGCCACTTCATCTACAAAGGCTTCCATGAAGGCCAACTGCATATGGATGGATCTGCTAGAATTCATCAAAATGCCCTATTGCAGCTGGCCAACATTTCGGACCTCAACCATGGTCATGCTTTCCATCCAACACCAATCAAATTCAACGCATCTTGCTCTCAGTCTACTTCATTTTCCACCAATTTTGTGTTTTCAATAGCTGATGAAAAGGCTCATTTTGGTGGCCATGGGATGGCTTTTGTCGTTGCATCGTCTATGGACTTCAGTGAAGCTGTTCCAGCTTCAGACTTAGGACTCTTCAACGCTACCAACAATGACCAAGCTACAAACCACATCTTGGCGGTTGAACTTGATACTGTGGTCACCCCTGAATTCGAAGACATCAGTGGCAATCATGTGGGGATTGATGTGAACAGCTTGATCTCTAATGATTCAACCAATGCAACTTATTTTTCTGACACAGAAGGGAAGAATATAAGCTTGGAGATTGAAAGTGGAAAAGCAATCAAGGTTTGGATACACTACAATGGAAGTGAAAAGTTGCTCAATGTAACACTAGCTCCTGTTGGAATTCCAAAACCAACCAGGCCTCTTTTGTCAACGTTTATCGATCTCTCTCAGATTTTCTTGGATTCTATGTATGTTGGTTTCTCTGCAGCAACAGGGACTCATGCTAGTAATCACTTTGTTCTTGGATGGAGCTTCAACAGCACTGGAGAAGCACAAGACCTTGATATTTCAAAGCTTCCTTCACCTCCCCCACCCAGGAAAACAAGTAACAACCTACAAAAAGCAATTAGTATTGTTGTAGTTGCATCAGTAGCTGTTGTATTGATAGTGATGGAAATAAAGATAACAATCATGGATTACAACCAGAAAATTGGACAATGAGTCAACTGAAGGCAATCAGGTTTATTCTTGAAGACAATTGGGCTTTGTTGGAGACTTATTGGAGTGATTGGGCTTGAATTAGTGGCAGCACTTAATTATCAACATGGGCCACATTTTATTGGGCTTTAATCAATTTTAGTTTATTTAATATTATGTTAGTTTTTAATTAATATTATTTGAGTTGAACATTTAATTAAATTTAAGCTCAAGTGAGCGTGTTTAGTTAAGTTCAATTGTTAGGGGTTAAGGTTTCATGTTAGGGTTTGATTTGTTTACCTATAAAAAAACTTGTAACCCTAAGCAAACATAAGAAGAATGATAATGTAGTCGACCTCTTTTAGATGTTAAAGAAAGTTAGGAGATTTTGGTCTCGTCAGATTATATGATCGCAATAGTCTTCCACAAACAACTAATATTGTAGAAACTGTAGGCTATTTGGCTCTAGAGCTTTTTAGAAATAGACAGGTAACAACTAGAACAGATGTGTTTGCTTTTGGGGCATTTATGCTTGAGATGGCATGTGGGAGGAGGCCTATTGAGCCTCCGAAGGTATATTTGGTTTATATGGAGTCATTGATTGCTAGAATAAAGGAGCTATTCTTAATGTTAGTGATCATAGATTGGAAGGTGTTTATGTGGAAGGGCAATTGGAGTTGGTTCCGAAACTAGGCCTGTTTTGTTCACACCCTGATCCAGTAATTAGGCCTAGCATGAGGCAGGTGATGTCGTATCTAGATAGTGATGCTAAGTTCCTTGATATTCCACCTAATACTCATGTGGTTGACATATTCAAACCTACTAATGAAGCTTCTTCTAGTGTTGTGGTGTCATTTCTTCACTGTTAGAAAGTAATGCTTCTCAAAGCATGTCCACCTTTGATTCAATCCTCATCGATCTTTGAATTAACACATCATGGATCCTGGTCAGAAACGCATGCTATACCAAAGTCAGAAGGTGTGACAATAGAACATTTGAAGCAATTGTGCTTCTTTGTAATCGACTGTGTTAGCTTCTACACTTATTGTTGTTGAACCTGATCTTTAACAAGGGGCTCTAATTATTTTTATTGATTTTTAATAGTTTTATTATTTTTGTTGATAAATACTTCTGTGAGAATCAAAATTGCCTTTTACGATTTTAAAATAAAATAGTTTAATTAATTAAGGAATAATTTAGTTGTATAAGATAAGATAACACTTTCTCAAGTGATTATTGACATAATGAGTTCAAGGAGAAGTCCTCGCAGAGCAACTGTACGTGGTGGAAAAGGTGAAGGAGGCTGTAAGTAATTTGATTTAGAGGGAAGGGCTATCTCAATCTTCATTAGCTAAACTCATGCATAATGGGGACCCATTTGACACCACTTAAATTTTAAACAATTGGATCCTATTGGGTCCAGCTCAAGAGTATTACAATAAGAGTGGTGATATTACACCCTTTAAAAATTGTATGTACATACCAAATTAACATTTTATTTTTAAATATTTAATATTATCTTTGAGTAAAATTAATACACTTCTCTAAAGAAATATTAAAAAAAAAGAAAAAAATCCAACAACATCAACATGAACAATAAAACCTAGATATTATTGATTAAAGGAACCAACATCAACAACGATTAAAAAGTTAAAAATAAATCTTACCCAGTTAAAATAATTTTCTTCAAAATTATTCTGTCTGGATTGATGCTTCTCAAGGAACCAATAGCAACAACAACAGGTGCAACACCTTCTACACTCTTCAGAACTTTTAAGGAATTGGTGGAAAAATAATACAAGCATAAATTGAAGCCATGGAACACCCATGCATGAAGAAACTTCTCCATCTTGTGCTTGTTTTGAATTCATAGTATCAATAGAAAATAGATATAAATGAGACATACTTATGTAAGTACAATATAATAAAATTAAGAAAAATGGGTACTCTTCACATTAAGTGGAGTTTAAAAATAAAATAGAAAAATTTTATATTTTTCTAATTTTAAGTGAAAGCATAAAAGGGTGTTATAATTTTGAAAATACCCTCAAAAAAGGAATCTTGGAGAGGAAGAGAGACAAAAAGAATAAAGATAAACTAGGGTGATATCACTAAAAAGAAGAGGAGACCATTTGAGGGACACATATGCATGATACGATGAAAAAAGGAGATAAGAGTGACTTACCATCAACAGCCCTCATAAAACTGCCACTAGATAGGGGATAGCCTTATTGACAAGGACGTTGACAACTTCTTGGTAAACTAATCTGATGATGACACATCAATGTGAAAAAAGATCTATAGAAGCAAATCAAGTGACTTGACTTGATAAAGAGACCAAATCCACTCTCAGTTGACACATGTCTTGATAGAGGAACGAGATCAACTCTAGGAGTGTGCTAGAAGTATGATGGGTAGTGTTCTGAGGAGGTGATACGATTAACCAAGGGAAATGGAGGATGAATGAGGAATTAACAGCTGTTCAACAAGGCAACCAAGAGAAAAGTTATTTGGTCTAAGTTGATCAACCTCTAAGTTTGTCTTGTCTTTATGCTTTTCCGAGGGATCAGATAACTACAATTCTTTGTATGTCATATTAGCCTCCTCTTTGTCATCTATAATCTTCTTTTATCGCTATCTAAATTTCAAACTGTGTGCCTATCATTACTTCATGTTTCCAAATGTCTTTATAAAGGACTAGATGGGTGCATGCTAAAGTAGTTCACAAGAAACTGGGATGGCTCCAGAAAACATTCGATTACGTAGTTCAGTTTTCGCAATATTCATAGCAGAAAATGCTCTTTTAAGCATAGCAGATGCAGCATATAGTAATAATGTCAATGTCAAAAGCAAGTAACTCTCAACCAATTTTTCAAACTTATATATATTATTGATTCTTAATAAGATAAAACTATGAAGTAAAAAAATAAATATAAAAAAAAAGTTGAATCATGATAATACATGAACAATTTTAATTCAATAACTTAAAATTTAAGATTATAGGATTTATATGTTAAATTTAAATTATTAAATCAACAATTTTTTTTAAAAAAATAATAATAATAAATTGAGTAGACTAACCCAATGTTTGAAAATACATTATACGGTACGATATGGGCACCCCAATATGGTACGATACGATACGCTCGATACGGTTGGTATGGACGTATCAGCCGAAAATGGTTTAAAAAAAATGTAAAAACAGTATAAAATATCATAAATTTTTAAAACAATAACATATTTAAAATTAATTATCCAAAAGTAACATAACCAAACTACCAAAGTCCAAACTAAAAATAATATAAAAGTCATTAGAAGAAAAGATGATCTAATCAGTATAAAAAAAAAGGGTCGCCTGTTTCAAATGACCGGAAATTAGGATCAAAATGGAATGTGTCATCTCCCCTATCATCCTCCTCCTTCTTCTCCTCCTCCTCCTCCTCTTCAAGGATGTCATCCCTCTCTGATTCATCGTTCAATGATTGAACATGCTTTCTTTTCCCTATACCAAAATTATTTAAAGTAATAGAATTAAAAACTTCAATGTATATTCAAGTTACTCCATTGAATTATTGATAAACTTACGTGCATCTCAGCTCCTCTTTTGTCTTTATTGTGTTACTTGTGTACTTCCACTCAGTTCACTTATGTCCACACTCGGTGCATAATGTATGGACATTTGCCCGACATCATCTTCTCCCATCACCCATTCATCATCGGAAGGTAGGTCAGTAGAAACTAAAAGCTCATCATCATTAGTTGAACTTCGGTGCTTAAGGAATTTTTTATGCAACTTTCTATCATACATTATGTGCACCAATGAGTTCAACTTCTCCGTGGCCAACCGATTTCTTCTCTTAGTATGAATCTACAATTATTAATAATGAAAAAATTAATGTCAACAAATAAATAATTTTATAATAAATATTGATATATTCTAAGTTTCTAACTAGACTCGTACCTTATTAAATGAACTCCAATTCCGCTCACAAGCGGAGGATGAGCAAGTAAGACTTAAAATCTTCATTGCAAAAGACATTAACTATGGGGTTTGATCTTCCCATTGAATCCACCAATCAACTACAATGTCAATAACAATCCTTTTAGTTAGAAAACACATAAATAATTAAAGAACATCTAAAAAGAAACTTTACATACCAGGACTACGTTTTGTGGCAGATGTTCTTGCTAACTTAAAGGCAAACATTCCTTCCCTTTTGCTACACTCATCAAGCTGTAAATCTACATTCTCTCGCTTGTTATAATCCAAAATAAGCTTCTCCACGCACTTTATCAACCCAAATTTAATCTCTGGATGGGTGGATTTTTTTTTTTTTTTGAATATTAAAATTGAGGATTCAAAAAATAAATAGCTACATGCAAATCATGATGTATCTGGAACTCCCATTTCTCATCAATTATTTTCCAGATCTCATGGTAAGCTCTAACTTTATCCTCTAAGTTTTTGGCTATTTCCTCCTTCACCAAATCCATTGCTCCATAAATGAATCCCATTCTAGGCACCTTTTCTGAATCTGCTAACCTCAACATGCGAACAAGAGGTGCAGTTGTCTTTAATGCATAAGACATACTAGGCCAGAAACTCGGATCCTTTAGTATGATTCTCTTCACTCTCCTTCCTTCCAGCTTCTTTGCATATGTACATCCACCCCACCCCGGTAAAGTAAACATTTGCTCCAAAGATCGCTTCAATTCAAACATATGTTGCAATGTCAAGTATACAGTAACAAACCTTATAAGAACGGGTCGGAGCAATTCCTTATTTGTAAACTTTCTCAACAATACCAATACCCATTCATGATTATAAATGAAATTACTCACTTATTACAGGACATAAATTTTTTAATTAACATATGAGTTAAGTACAATTAAAAATAGAATGTAGTAAAAAATATTATGACTATAAGTCTATAATAGTACATTTTTTCGCTTTTCTCAATGCATTTTTGTGTTGGGGTAGTTCTTTAAGTTTTTCAAGTATTAAATCTATGCAATGAACAACACATGACATCCACTATAGTCGTTTCCTCTTCTGCATCAACATTTCCCTAGCGTTCTTGTAGTTGGAGGCATTATCTATCATCACCTAAACAACAATATCCTCTCCAACCTCTTCAATCACATCATCAAGTAGCTTGAGCAACAATGTCACATCTTTCACCAAATCACTAGCATCAATTGAACGAAGAAAAACTGTATCATATGGATTGTTTACAAGGAAGTTGATCAATTGTCTACCCCTCATATCTTTCCACTCATCCGATAATATGGATACTCCTGTTTGCGACCACATCTTCATCACTTCAGCTACAATAGTTTCAGTGTTTTCTTCCTTCTTTTTTAATATGGTAGTTCTCAACTCATAATTACTTGGTGGCTCAAACCTGTCTCCTAGTGCCCAACTACCCGAACCATATTCATAAAAGATGAAATATCAGTAATATTAAATTTAAGGCCATTCTCAAAGAAAAATCGACCTATCTCCCCGCACGTTCGATCATGTAGCTCTTTATCAAATCCTGTCGTTCTAGTTTCCCTTAATTCCCCTATTTGTAAAACATCAGTTTTCGCATCCCCGAGAAACCTATCTATAGGTCCCCTAATTCCCCTCTAAGTCTGAGTCACACTATCACTATTTGACTCTTCCTTGGATCGACTATTCAATGTCGTACATTTATCAATTCTTTCCTCTCTAACTAACTAATTCATTCTTTTTGTCTTCTTCAAATTCTCCATATATTTTTTTATGTCCTCCTTAACTTTCGGTGGAGCATTTGGACACGCGTAAACATTCTCTTGAATACGCGCAAGGTGTTCTTTCATTCTATACACTCCGTCGCCCCCTACCCACCCCCCATTCACTCATTACTTTCTCACAAAAAACATAATGTATAAACTTTTTCCCATTTGCTTCCATCTCAACCCCATATTTTCAAGTCGGATCATTTTTATTAGCCATCACAATCACAACAATTAGTTTGTTCTAATTTCGATAAATTTTTATCAAGGCCCCTACAATTTATAAGTAAACATATAAATTAAAATGAAAGTTATTACTTGTCTATTTCAAAAAAAAAATAATTAACAAAAAAAAAAAAAGCTACTGCATACTGCCGTGCACATCGTCGAAGAAAAAAAAAGAGAATGAAAGCAAGCTTTACTGTTTATAACTTCAAAAATAAAAATGAGCAAGAGGTTAAGAGTTACAAGAGCAAGAGATGAAGAGAAATAAGAGTTCAAGAGAGAGAACACACCATTCTAGAGTGAGGAAGTTGCTGTCGCTGGATTTCGCCTTCACAGTCGTCGAAAAGCTTGTGGCTATAAGATAAATGGCCGAAAATGAAGCTTTGGTTGTCGATGAGGAGAGAGGAGAGGCGATTTGCGATAGAGAGAGTAGATCGATCACCAAAAATGGATTTTAGGGTTTATTTTTGCATTATATAGCCGGTTTTTTTTTTTCTTTTCAAGGTTTTTAAACTTGACCCGACCCGACCCGACCGTATAAGTGCATATATGGCCGTATCGGGTCGAGACGGCCATATACAGCTGTCCGGTACGTAGAAAACGGGACTTGGCTGGGTCTGTGTTCAGTACGAGTGCACCAATACGTTTCGCGGCTGGTACGCCTGTACGGCACCGTATTTTCGAACAATGGGCTAACCTATAAGTGATTAGATGCCAAGTAAAGATGAGGAAAAAAAAAAGATTGTTCAACAAAATTGCAAACTGCCAATGAAGCTTGTATGGTCCACCAAAAGTAAAAATAAATAGTATTTATATAGGAGAGAACATATAATTATGAAAAATGAAAACATTAAGAGTAAGAAAAATACGAGAATTACACACACAATAAACTCACCATAAATCTTAAGAATTATTTCACCATATAAACATAAAAAACTTCAGTACACCCATAGTAGAAAAAATACTAGGTTCATGGGCGGATATGGATGGAAAAATATAAAAAATTTGAGAAATTAAAACAAAATAATTAAAACTAGATATTTCTTAAGATTTTAATGTAATATTTTTAATTATATATATTTTAATGTCATATTTTTAATTAGATATATTTTAATTTTTCAATTTTTTTATGCTTGACACATGAAATTTATATATGCCTCAATCCCATTAAAGTTGATCAACGGTTTACTAACGTAATGAATTAAAATGATGAGTTTTTTTTTTTTTTTGATAATTTAGACATAAAGATGACGGAATCATAAATTAATTTTTGTTTAAAAAAGTGAAAGTTAGGGACGACATTGAAAGTTACCCTCGCAATAATATTCTGCCACGTCATATGACAAAATACCTATCATATCCTTCACTTGTTGTAAAAGGACAGTCATGTCCCAGCTCTTATTTGCTCTTCTTTTCCATTGCAGGTTGGCAAAATGGGCAGGGTCTTCCGACACTATTCGTACCCTCAATAATACGGTTCGGGTATAGACCCTAACCTTCTTGGTCAAGACCCTCAAAAGAATCGGATCTGAAAAAATCCATAATTTACGGGTAGGTTATGGGTCCATCTACGGGTCTCTATCAGACCCGCAAAATACCCATTCCTTATAAACCCCATACCCGTTTCATTTTTAAGAAAAAACCCCAACTCTCTCTGTCTCTTCTCTCCACTCTCTCGACTCTCTCTCTCTCCAATCTCCATCTGCCTCTCCTCCTCGACTGCGATCCAGCGCCGCCGTTCCTCCTCGACTACGACCATCGCCGCCGTGTTGTCGCCGACCACCAGAACATCTCCGTTTCTCTCTCTCCATCGTCGACCAACAAAACCAGGTCTCTCTCCAATCTCCATCGCCGCCATTCCTCATCGACCGCGATCCATCGCCGCCGTGTTAGCGCCGGCCACCAGAACATCCCCGTCTCTCTCTCTCTCTCTCCATCGCCGACCAATAAAACCCAGATCTCTGCTCTATTGCGCCTCTCTCGCTCCATCGCCGCCGTTCCTCTGCTCTAAGGTGCTCTCTCTTCCCTTCCCTTTCCCTCTCTCTCTCTTTCTCTGCCTGTGGTTGTGTCGGTCGAGTTTGTTTTGGTGGGGTTTTGGTTCTCAAAAACGGATTGGAACTTTGTGAGAAAGTTCATAAATCTGGGCGTTTGAACTTTTACAAGAACTTTATTTTATCAAGGAAGATGGAGGAGTTTACGAAGAGGGTGTTGAGTTTCTTGAACGGTCCTTTGCAGGCGCATGTGTTGGCTGACGTTCATCACATGAGGTTCGAGACGGCTGAGAGGCTTGACGGGCTCGAGCAGCGTCTTGTGTCGGGCTCGAGCAGCGTCTTGTGTCGATGAAAAATGGAGGTGGTGGGTGGATGGAGGAGGCGGTGGAGGAGGTGAGAATGGAGAAAGAGAAGCGGGGGGAGGGTGGTTTTGGGAATTTGGTGGTCTTATTGAGAGAGAGGATTTGGGTGTTGTTGGATTTATGGGATTTTAACTTTAAATTTTATTTGTTGTTTACTTTTGATTATGGCATGTATTTGGTAAAATCTAACAAGCTAATTATGAAATGGATATTTGATATGAAATTAGTTTAATTTGATTTAGTAAAAAAGATTTTTTTTTTTTTTTTTTTTCAAAAATCAAGTTGAGATCTTACCTATTATGGTTCATAAATATTTGTTTGAAAAATTTTGAATTTTTTTAAATTTTGATTGGGTCGACCCGATTAAAATTCGAATCTAACCCGTTGATCCGAATCTGACCCGGTCAATTCCGGGTCTGAAGAGGGTCTGAAGAGACCCGCAAAATATGCGGGTAGGGTCTGGAACCATACCCTTAAATTAATTTGAGGGTATAGGTAGGGTCTAGACCCTAAAAAAATGAGGGTCCAATGCGGGTCTGGGCCTGGTGCGGGTCCAGACCCGCATTTTGCCAACCTATTTGCAGCCTAACTTTTCCAAGGGAACCCTGGAATTGGTGGAGCAAAAGTTGAGGTAATCTTTTGGTTTGTGGTGATTCTACTATGCACTGTTTGGTTGCTTAGAAAATGCAGGAAAACGGAAGAAAATATTAGACATTGGCACTGACAACCTTTTAAAAATCATGAGTGGATTGTGTAATCCTGTTTTTGATTTTGATGGTCTTGTATAGTTTTGTTCTCCATTGTTATTGTTATATCGGTGGTCTTGAGCAGTTTCCATGTTGGTCTCGGATTCTTTACTTGTGTTGTATGCTGCATGTTTGACTAAATGTCTTGGAGAAGAAACCAGATGTTGTTTCTTTAGTTAGCATTACCATTGCCATTCTTTTATACTCCAGGTGTTTTCGGTTTGTAGTTGTTTTCTGGAACTTTTTGAGCTGTCTTGTTAGTTAAAACTTGAAAGCTGATCGAATACGAGCAGAGTCTAAATGTTTGATCACAGGGTTTTGCTAGGTTACTGGTTTCAGAAATTCGATGACAACCCTTGGATTGGTTGTAAGGATGGTTATTGAAGAATCTTACAAGCAATCTAAGGATGGTTATGGAAGATTCTTATTGGGTAACCTTACCCAAACCAGTAAGATAATCAAAACAATATAGTCACTTAATTATAGTAAGTAATTTTACTTTGTTATTGTGCTTGTGTTTGTGTATAGTAAAAGGTTGAGAGAGAATGGGTTTGCCAAGTGCCTCTGAGGACCTGTCATCAGAGATGGAGGTGGATGCTTTCAGACGCCTCTTCCCTCTTCGGTATTTTGAGCGTCATCTAACAGAATCCATACGTCCGGATGCCAGGCCTCTTGGAAAAGCTAGAGATACAACTATAGCTCTTGGTTGGTGAAAAACTTTACTTATAAATCTGACTTAAGTTCCTACTGTACTAGTTGAACTGACATCTTTATTTATGTAGGTGTTGTTGCATCTGCTGATGGGTCATCTCTAACAAAGATTGGTTCAACTGTAAGTGCTGCGATCAGATATGGGTTTCTATGTCAACAACGAGTGATTCCTTTTTCGCATTTTGCTCTTAAACTATGTTTGGTTCTTGTTCAGACCATGTTGGCTGCCATCAAAATGGAAGTCATGACACCTTCTGTAGAGTCTCCAGATGAGGGCTGCATAGGTTGAGTGTCATAAACTGCATATTTTCATTTTTGTTTTGGTAGTCTTTTTATCTTTCTTTACTTCATGTTGTACTTAAAAAGGTGCATTATGAGCTTCTTTTTGTTTTCAGCTATAGATTTCCACATGCCTCCAATTTGTTCTCCAATTGTTAGGCCTGGCAGGCCGGCTGAGGCAGCACCAGTTTTGTCAAAGCAGTTATCTGATACGATTACAAGGCATGTAAACTTTCTTTTGCTGTTAGCTATTGCTACTGACATTTAGATTCTGAAGTCACTTTATTTGAGTCGGACTCTTTAACATTAATTTTCCTGAATTTAAATGTCTCATTGTAACATTAATTTTCTGTCCACATAAAATTCGTGCTGTTGTGATTTCAGATTTGAATGGTGCAGATATATCACTTCTTTAAACCATTAAGCCTAAATTTGTACTTGGAGTCCAACCTGTCAACTAAATATTATCATAGTTCCCCAAGCTAGTAATACTAATACTTTTATCTATTCAAACCCATTTGTTTACCAATACTATTATCCATTCAAACCCATCTGTTCCGTACGTCAAATTGATACAAACTTTATGCATTAGGTTTTTCAGTAGCTCCAAGATTCATGTTCTCTTTAGGGCTCCTTTATCTTGCTGTGCGCTTTACTGTAGGATAACACTAATTTTTCTGATACCGTTTTGGGTGTTTTTTTAATAACTGTTTCGGTGTTGATAACAACTTTCTTTTAATAGTCACCAGTCTCATCTAATGCTACCTTCTTACTTGTTCAACTGTGTTTCCTTGTGGGCTATATATAAGTTATAACTATTTTTTATTTGGGTTGTTTCAGTTCCGGCATGATTAATTTAAAGGAGCTGTCCTTGGTGAGTGGAAAAGCTGCTTGGATGGCTTATTTGGTGAGTAGTAATGGTTTGTATTTGTCATGGTTGTAAATTCTACTAGATTGGAGCTTCTTACTTTGAATTATGTTACCCAATCTGAATTAGCTATATGATATAGAAAGACATTAATGCCTGTTTGCTTTTACTGCATAAAAAAGTAACTTAAATTTCTTCCATTACAGGATATATATTGCTTGGATGCTGATGGTGCTCTTTTTGATGCGGCATTACTTTCAGCAGTTGCTGCTTTTTCTCATTGTAAGATTTTCTCCCTTTTCCATCAATCTCTGGTATGTGCAATCCACACAAAAGTTAGCAACAAAGCAGCTTGCACAAAGTAAAAACCATTATACTTGCACAAACTGACTTTCTTACCTAGCTCTGCATTGTTAATAGCCACCTACTGCTTAAATCATTTTACTTTCTAGCCCAAATGATTTTAAAGATGTGCAGAAGCATACAGAGGTGAAATTTTGCAGTCTTGTAGGATTTTTAATATGAGTTGTTTGTGCACGTGTGTATATACTCAAATGCCATGAAAAGCACTATGGACTACTTCTTGGATAAGATGATATCAGTTGTAAAATATTAAGATGTAATGCTCCTTTTCATGTGTAGATTGGACAAAGGGAATGGTTGTAGCCTTGTAGTGATTGGATAAGATGATATCAGTTGTAAAATATTAAGATGTAATGCTCCTTTTCATGTGTAGATTGGACAAAGGGGATGGTTGTAGCCTTGTAGTGATTGGGTTGTGTCTGGTTGCGTGAGTGGCTAGTAAAATTGTTGTCTGAGTGTCTGTTAACCCATGCCTCTTTCTAAGGATAGCTAAACTTGTGTGAGAGGTTTTCCTCTGGCGTACTTGTATGATGCAGTTTAAAGATCCTTTATTCCCTGAAATGATAATACTGTATATGTAATTCTGGTTTTACTCAGTAAGTTTTTTTTTTTTTTTATTCTGGTTTTACTCAGTAAGTTACTCGTCTATTAAGTTTTTGCTTTTTATTTAGCTATTGCATTTTTGTTAAAGCTTAAAGTGGATGTTCATACGGCTGTTTCTGTTATATCATATATGTGCAATCTGTGTGAAGGAAATGTTTCTCCTTACTATAACCTAAAAGGTCGTGTAGTGAAGAGAGCCAATTCTGTGAACTCCAGCCTCAAACCATAGCTGCAACTTATCATATTGTGCAAGGTCAACAACATTTTGGCCTGCTCCTCTCTATCTCAGTAGTTTCAGTGATTGGTTGATTGTAGATAATCTGAAGTAAGAAGTTTGCGTGGCATTATCTTCCGTTAAATTTAACTATCTAATATACCATATAGAATTCTGATATATCATGCTAGACCAATCTGCTATAGGGTCGTGAACTAAGAATAATTCCTTTGTGAACCATGCTTGTGGCAATTAGAGCATTTCTGTCTGGTTTCAGATTTCAAGTCCTTCTGCCTATTCTGAATTTGTGCTATTATTCTCTATATATGTAATTGTGCATGTACTATTATTGCACTTGTTTAATTTGAATTTTGGAAAATGTGAACCAGTAAGTAGTAAGATCTTTCATCTGTAATCATATTTCTAACTGTCTTTCTCTACCTGCCAGTGCAAATCCCTGTTGTTTCCCTGGATTATGATGGAAAAATAGTCATGATGTCTGAAGAGCAAAAAGAAGAACAGTCAGAAATGAAGCCAGTCAATAAAGAGAAGAGAAAATTAACACTGAACACTATTCCATTCTCATTGACATGCATACTTCACAAGAGTTGCATCTTGGCAGACCCCACAGCAGAGGAAGAGTCAATTATGGAAACTCTTGTAACTGTGGTCTTAGATTCATCCGGTCAACTTGTGTCTCTATATAAGCCAGGTGGATCAGTTCTCGCCCATACCTCAGCTGTCCAGGTGAATTTACTATTTTAACCATATTTTTGCTGACACGTAGAAAGTTCACATTTGATGTAAGGGTTTCACTAGAAATATGCTTTGTGTATAGATGTAAGTATGTCTATAATGCTATTCCAGATTCTACTTTATGAATCAACCCATTATAATTGAAGCTTATTTGGTGTTTGAGTGTTTCACCAAAGCACATTTGTACATACACGCACATGAGCAAATAAAACTTTGAATGTGGGTCACATGATCTGCACCACAGTTATGAAAGCTGCTTCTTTATTTTTGACATTAATGTGCATGCTCTCAGCTATATAGAGTTTGATTTTGGGTCCAATGATGCCTACAGCAGTTGGTTCGATTGTTTTTTTATTTTTTATTTTGTCATGCATGTACATAGAGGTACATGGAATTTTGAATGCAGATTCTTCTCTTTAATATTTCTAGATAAGGCTGATGTACTGTGTGTAAATATATTCAGTCACACTTAATTGACCGTCATAAAGAACAGAGATCGGAAAAAATTTTCCAAGTGCTTTCAATAAAGCACAGGAACTAATTTACTAAATTTTAGCAACATTCTCTTGAATAAGTATTTTGAATTGACGTCCTACCATGATTTCCATTACATGCTTTTTGAGACGTTGATGTATTTAGCCTGAGATGATCCTATGATATGAAAGCTGACTAGGAAACCGTTTCTGTGTTTGCAGGATTGTGTTGCACTGACGAGGCAAAGAGTAAAGGAACTTCAGAACATTTTAGATGATGCAATTTCTGGAATGGAAATTGACTAATTCTGATGTTAATCTTTTGAGGAGATTGCGCTTTGATCAACATATTATGGGTAGTCATTTTGTCTCAAAATCATACTTGTTCATTCTATCTGGTTTCTTTGGTTGTGTCAGTAATATTAGAAACAATTTTGAGGGCATATCAGTTTGGTAGCACTTGTGGGAAAATGAACTATTTAAAATTTGAGAGCAATTGGTTAACGTAGAAGTGGTTTGCATGCCTTAGTGTGTACTCTCTTGTTTTATATCCCATTGTGATTGATGTTATTTTTCCATCTGCGTTTGTAGTTTTTAAGTTGGTATTATCAGTTGATGTGTATATTAAACTAGTGATTCCAAATTGATTTGAGTTCATTTTGATCGTGAATGATAAGTAAATGTTGTTCGCACTATCTTATAAAGTGATTTCTTGTAATTATTTAGTTCCAAAGTAAGGGGCTTTGAAGGAAATAACTGTATATATATGTATGAAATGGTTCCATGCTCATTGATGGGCAAGAATTCCATCACAAATTCACAATTAGTGACAGGAGGGCTGTACAATTATGCAAACGAGAGCTTTCAATGCCAATATGCTTACCGGTCCATGGAGAGATACAAGATATTACAAATTAATGTTAGAGTTACGACATGTGTTTTCCATGTGAAATTATTGGTTCTTTGATGAATTCGTGATAAATAATTATAACTTATGCATATGCAAAGTTGGGTACAAAGCATGATGATGATTGATACACATGAAATGGAGAACTTCGAAGTGATTTTTTTGTTTGTATTTTTTTTACTATAAAATTGTCTTGAAAGGAAAAATTTCTATTAGAATTCGAATAATTTGTTGATGTTGAAAGGGAAAAAAAAGTGTGTTCAACCTAGATTTCATTGAAGTTTGTTTGAGTGTTTTAATGATAGATTTTGATGGATTCTATAGATTTTATGGATTCCATCAAATTTTGTTAGAATTCTATTTAAAAGTTTGTTGGATTGATTTATGAATTTTATCATATTTTGTTAGAATTCTATTTAGAGTTTGTTGAACCTTTTACATAGATTTAAATGGAATCGGATGTATTTAGACTTTGCAGTTGCTTCAAACTGGACAATATATTGCCCTTTCCTGCAATAGCTTACAATGGGAATTTCAAGATTATCTTCTAATATATAATTCTTTTGCAACAATCTACTTGGTTCCATGTAATAGGACTGTATTCTGCTAGAAGTCTCCAGTGCAGATACACTACCACTATAACTCTCCTCTTTAGCTCTCTTTGTTGATGCTGAAACTGATCTACGGCTTTGATTAATCCCCACAAACTCACCTCCTTTTTTAAAATCTCACCTTTAGCATTCAAACTACCAAAAAAGACGAAATTAAAAACCCTAAAAATTCTATCTCACTATTTTCCCTTAAACGACATAACAATCAATTAAACCGAATGAAGGAGCCAAGTATTAAAGTATATAGAGAGAGAGAAATGGATTCAAAATCCAAAATCCAAAATATATATGAAATTGGTTGAACAGGGAAACTAGTATGTATATATTACTGGAAAATTTTTTTTACTCAGTGATGCAGTCATGTTTAATCACAGTAGCATCATACAAATTATTTATCTATATGTGTCAAATCATTTTTACTAATTTTCTTTGGCTACACTAGTAGCATCATACAAATTCTTTATCTATATGTGTCAAATCACCTTTACTGATTTTCTATGGCTAGACTAGCAACTACTGATTTTTCAATATGTGTATATTACCGATTTTTTCTATGGCTACATTGGCAACATCGGACAAATTCTTTAATATATTTTCTACCTGATTTTTTCTTTACGTTATTACGTGTACTCATCCCTTATAGTTCTTCATACTAGAGCAAATCAAACCTTAACGTGAAGGGGATTTTAATCGAAAATACAACAATTGAATATAGCAGAAAATGTCGCTTGAATGTGGGAGAGAAAAGTGCATAACAGATCTTCAACCACCACTTACTCCAAGAGACCAAAAAAAAAAAAAAAAACATATGAAAAACCTTGGAAATCTTGGAGATAGGGTGAGGTTTCAGATGAGGTTTTTTTATTTATATCTATATACCTAGGGTTTAAAAAATACATTACAATTCATCAAAACCCAGTTCCTACAAAATTATTGATTTATTTGAATTTTTTAAAAGTCAAAATTGAATATATTAAAATTTTATTGAAATCCTTACAAATCTGGATTGAATACACTTAGATTTTAATGAATTTTTACAAAGTCTAGATTGATTATACTCAGATTTTTAAAATCTTTTGAAATCCAATAAACTCCAAAGTTGAATATACCCCTCCTTAATTTATAACAAAGTTTTGCTAAACATCATAGGGGCAGTATCGGATGACACAAATTTTGATTTAAGTTTTGACATAAATTTTCAACTATTGGATTGAAAAACAATGAATGGTGTAGATTAGTTGTTGATTTTGAATTTGTACATCTCATCATATTTTATCTCTACCATTTATTCAAATAAAAAAATTATCAATTCAATTTTTATTTTACCTTTTCTCTTCATTTAGTTAACCAAATTATGTAAACAATGATAAATTTATAGCTCTCAACATGAACTTTCAAATATGATCTATATTGTATATGTTTAAACAAATATATTGATTAAAATAGCCCAAAATAAAAAATCAATTAAAAAATAAATAAATAAAAAAATAGAGAATAGAAAATAACATAAACGAAGAGAGAGAAATTGATGCGCATGCAATAATTTGGTGTAACACAACTCTCTAATAACCCTTATCTTTTAAAAAAAAATTAAATATGTACCATTAATTACTTTTCAATCTAATGGTCGAAAAATTATGTTAAAATTTATATCTTCAATCCTACCCTGACATCATAATATTATCACAAATAGAATGATAAATGATTTATAACAGTCATATTTATTTGTCATAAAACAATTCCATAGTTTACATACACTTACAAATTATTTATAATGTTATGATATATTTGATGAATATAACACCTGAGGTATTGCCTCAGTGACAGCAGCCCAGTGTTTGCTTACCCAACAAAGGCAGAGTGCCTGTTTTGACTCCTTGTGCCACCATACGAATGGCAATTTTCCTCTTCCTTTGCGGGTATTCTTTCTCTTTTTAGGTTGCACCTCAATGGGTTTAATATAGAGAGCTTAACATTACTTGTACTTGTTGTAAATGTGTAATATGTTACCAAAAAGAAAAAAAAAAAATCTAATGAATTTAGAGCGTCACTCATCAATAACAGTGACAATATTAACTTGCATTCGACGATTGATTCAAGTTTTTTTTTTTTTTTTTTAACAACCAGAAAGAAAGCCCACAGACGTCATTCAAAGTTGATTTTTTTTTTCCTGCTAGAGACTCAGTGGGTTTGCAACAAAATTACCTGGCTATAAGTCAGAGGACCTGGTCCCATTGGTGTCACAGAAAAAATATCATTTCCTTTTCACGGAGAGACACAAGCTCAAACACAAGAATCTATTTTCTAGTCCAAAAAGCAAACCCATATCTGACCAGTGATGAGCAACAAAAATCTCTTTTTATCTCTCTCTCATCATCCAAAATCCACCTCAGTTGGCTTTGTAGTACTTTTGGGAAATCCAACTCAACCAATCAGAATTGAGGAAACTCCATCAATAATAAGGCTATAGATAGATGAGTACAGGCAGCCCTTTTCCTCTTGCCAACACACTCACAGCCTCTCAAACAATCTCCAACCTCACAAATGTCTCCAATTACACTGCTTCAACCCCTGACTACCCATTTCGCCACGTGTCCCTTCCTTCCACCACTAACCATATTAACGGACTATTTCAATTCTCAAAAATCCCTCTCTTTATACTTACTTCTCTCCAGAAAAATAAATAAATATAAGCGCTCCACCATGAGCCTTTTGAAAAAACAAAAAGGATAGAGACAGAGGAGAGAAAGCAGAAGCAGTTGAAACACAAAGCGCTTAAACAAAAGCCTCGAATTTATACAAATTTATTTTCTTCCTTGGTCTCTCTATCTTCAATCTATGTTCTCTATCTCTCTGTAATTTATATAAACAGAGAGATAACGGAGAAACTCTGTTTGTAGTTGTTGTAAATTCTTATAGAAGATGGCTTCTTTAGTGTCTTCAGCATTCACTTTACAGTCTTTGAAACATGACCAGCTCTCTTCACTTCCCCAGAAGCATTGTCTACCCAAGAAGAGCAGCAGCACCACCAACCACAGCATCTCTAAATACTCCGTAAAATGTGCAGCAGTTGGCAATGGTCTCTTCACTCAAACCACCCCAGAAGTTCGTCGTATAGTCCCTGAAAAGAAGGATAATCTCCCCACTGTAAAGGTTGTCTATGTAGTCCTTGAAGCTCAGTACCAGTCCTCTCTCTCAGCTGCAGTTCAGTCTCTAAACAAGACTGCCAAATTTGCTTCCTTTGAGGTTGTTGGCTACTTGGTTGAGGAGCTTCGTGATGAAAACACATACAAAACTTTCTGTAAAGACCTTGAAGACGCCAATATCTTTATTGGGTCGTTGATATTTGTGGAAGAGCTGGCCTTGAAAGTGAAGGCTGCTGTGGAGAAGGAGAGGGACAGGCTTGATGCTGTCTTGGTCTTCCCTTCAATGCCTGAGGTAATGAGACTCAACAAATTGGGTTCTTTTAGTATGTCTCAGTTGGGTCAGTCCAAAAGTCCATTTTTTCAGCTGTTTAAGAGAAAGAAGCAAGGTGCTGGTTTTGCTGATAGTATGTTGAAGTTGGTGAGGACATTGCCTAAGGTTCTCAAGTACTTGCCTAGTGATAAGGCTCAGGATGCTAGGCTTTATATTTTGAGTCTACAGTTTTGGCTTGGTGGCTCACCTGACAACTTGCAGAATTTCTTGAAGATGATTTCTGGTTCCTATGTGCCTGCCTTGAGAGGCCAAAAGATTGACTACTCTGATCCTGTTCTGTTCTTGGACAGTGGAATCTGGCACCCTTTGGCTCCTTGTATGTATGATGATGTGAAGGAGTATTTGAACTGGTATGGTACTAGAAGGGATGCTAATGACAACCTCAAGAGTCCTGATGCACCTGTTATTGGGCTGGTTTTGCAAAGGAGTCATATTGTAACTGGTGATGAGAGTCACTATGTGGCTGTGATTATGGAGTTGGAGGCTAAAGGGGCTAAAGTGATACCAATTTTCGCTGGTGGACTTGATTTTTCTGGTCCAGTTGAGAGGTTCTTGATCGATCCGGCTACTAAGAAACCAATGGTGAATTCAGTAGTTTCATTGACTGGTTTTGCTCTTGTTGGGGGTCCAGCAAGGCAGGATCATCCAAGGGCTATTGAGGCATTGACTAAGCTTGATGTTCCTTACATTGTGGCATTGCCTTTGGTGTTTCAAACCACTGAGGAGTGGTTGAACAGTACTTTGGGACTCCACCCTATTCAGGTAGCTTTGCAAGTTGCTCTCCCAGAGCTGGATGGAGGCATGGAGCCCATTGTTTTTGCCGGCCGGGACCCTAGAACTGGTAAGTCAACCTCACTCTCAATATGTCAAACATTTCATTTCATTTTTTCATTTTTAATATATTTTTAACAATCATCAAATTAAATATTGAACTTACTTAAAGGAGATATAATATTAATTTATACGCTTCAACTTTGGAAGCAATGCACACTAAAAACACTGCTATAAAAGCAATGTGTATGTCTTATCTGTGTAGTTTCTGTTTATTGCTTATACTTAAAGCACTATCCATGCTGCCAGTGCCGGTCCTTAAAGGTTAATGAATGATCTGATGTGATTGCAGGGAAATCACATGCTCTTCACAAGAGGGTGGAGCAGCTCTGTACCAGGGCAATTAGATGGGCTGAACTAAAAAGAAAATCAAAGGTATGTGTTATTTTTGCAAAAATGGCTTTATAAAGTGTGCTAACTATTTATCTTTTCATTTGTTTTTTCTTAGTTGGCTTCCCAGCTAAATGTCTATCCTTAAACTTCCAAATAGTGTAAAATAAAATGTCAACTTCTAGTTAGGTTCATGTAATGTGCTCACCTATAATATGATCGAGTGTCATGTTATTCACATGTTATATTCATAATACAGAAAGTGAATGAACTAAAGAGTAATCTATTAACTGTTAATATCTTGTTAGTTATGATAACCAATAAATTATGCCTTTATTTAAAATCTGTAAATGGGCAGCAAATTTTATACTTTGGTCAATCGCTTGGTATTTATTTGATGTTGAAATGATGACAAAGACGCAGGCAATCCCTATTTTCCAATGTAAGCTTTTCTAATGATTTTAATAAATCTGAGAGGACGAGTGACGTGGTTTTTTGTTTTTTTTTTGTTTTTGTTTTTTAGGACCTTATGATTAGAATCTTCTGTTTGTCAAGATTCCCATTGAGCTCACTTGTCTATATTACATTAGAGTATTGTTCATGAAAGCAGATGAAATATATATTTTCCTTGTGCTTTAAGGCTCTGATGTCTCAATTGTATTTTGTTTTCTGCTGTAGGGAGAACACTAAATAGAATTCTACTTTATTTTTTCTGAGCTCTAATTAAAATATATGTGAACTAATGCAGGCAGAGAAGAAGTTAGCTGTCACTGTCTTCAGTTTCCCTCCAGACAAAGGAAATGTCGGAACAGCTGCCTACCTTAATGTCTTTTCGTCAATCTTTTCAGTTCTAAAAGATCTTCAAAGAGATGGTTACAATGTCGAGGGCCTCCCGGAAACTTCTGAAGCCTTAATTGAAGAGATTATTCATGATAAAGAGGCTCAATTTAGTAGTCCAAATCTGAATGTTGCCTACAAAATGGGTGTCCGAGAGTATCAAAGCTTAACTCCCTATGCCTCAGCACTAGAGGAGAATTGGGGAAAACCTCCTGGAAACTTAAATTCGGATGGAGAGAGCCTTTTGGTATATGGAAAACAGTATGGAAATGTCTTCATTGGGGTCCAGCCCACCTTTGGTTATGAAGGTGATCCTATGCGGCTACTTTTCTCCAAATCAGCTAGCCCACATCATGGATTTGCAGCTTATTACTCTTTTGTTGAGAAAATTTTCAAAGCTGATGCTGTTCTTCATTTTGGCACTCACGGTTCGCTTGAATTCATGCCTGGAAAGCAGGTAGGAATGAGTGATGTGTGTTACCCCGACAGTCTTATTGGGAATATTCCCAATGTATATTACTATGCAGCTAATAACCCCTCAGAAGCAACGATTGCCAAACGTCGGAGCTATGCCAATACTATAAGCTACTTGACCCCTCCAGCTGAAAATGCTGGGCTTTACAAGGGCCTCAAGCAGTTGAGCGAGCTCATCTCCTCGTACCAATCACTTAAAGACACAGGCCGTGGGCCTCAGATTGTGAGCTCCATTATCAGCACGGCTAGACAATGCAATCTTGACAAAGATGTGAATCTTCCAGATGAGGGAGAGGAAATCCCAGCAGAGGAACGAGATCTTGTGGTTGGAAAAGTATATGCAAAAATCATGGAGATTGAGTCCAGGCTGCTGCCATGTGGGCTTCATGTCATTGGTGAACCTCCATCTGCCTTGGAAGCAGTTGCAACACTGGTTAACATTGCTGCACTGGACCGTCCTGAAGATGAAATTTCGTCACTCCCTTCAATACTAGCTGAGACAGTTGGAAGGGACATAGAGGATGTCTATAGGGGAAGTGACAAGGGAATATTAAAGGATGTAGAGCTTCTTCGGCAAATAACTGAAGCATCACGTGGAGCCATCACAGCTTTTGTGGAACGAACGACTAATAAGAAGGGTCAAGTCGTGGACGTGGCTGATAAGTTGAGCTCAATTCTCGGGTTTGGTATCAATGAACCATGGATTCAGTATTTGTCAAACACAAAGTTTTACCGGGCAGATAGAGAAAAGCTGAGAACATTGTTTGAATTCCTAGGAGAGTGTCTGAAGTTGGTTGTAGCTGACAATGAGTTGGGAAGTCTTAAACAAGCTTTGGAGGGCAAATATGTGGAGCCAGGTCCTGGTGGTGACCCCATCAGGAACCCAAAAGTTTTGCCAACAGGAAAGAACATTCACGCACTGGATCCACAGGCTATTCCCACAACAGCAGCATTGCAGAGTGCGAAAGTAGTTGTGGACAGGCTAATTGAGAGACAGAAGGTTGACAATGGGGGAAAGTATCCTGAGACAGTTGCACTTGTGCTGTGGGGAACAGACAACATTAAAACATACGGTGAATCTTTAGCGCAAGTTCTGTGGATGATTGGGGTGAGACCTGTGGCTGATACATTTGGTAGAGTCAATCGGGTGGAGCCAGTTAGTCTTGAAGAGCTTGGAAGGCCTAGGATTGATGTTGTTGTTAATTGTTCGGGAGTATTCAGAGACCTTTTCATAAATCAGGTACCCGTTCTTTCCTTGTTCCTCATATGTTTTCAGTTTTTGTATTGTCAAATACATGGTAACATATGAAGTCTAATTGCCTTAATAATAGGACATCTAGAATCAAGTGTTTTTAGTTTAGATCCGTTGATTATAGACAAAGTTTAACAATCCTCAATCATTGACTAAAGTTAAAACATTTCGATTATTCAGTTTCTCCCTATGTGTTAGGTTTTATTCCTTTGTGTTGCCTGTTGTTTTTCTGATCATTGTTTCTTTGAAATTATGTGTTGTACACAGATGAACCTCCTTGACCGGGCAGTGAAGATGGTTGCTGAACTAGACGAACCAACAGAACAAAACTATGTGAGGAAGCATGCTCTTGAGCAAGCTGAAGCTCTGGGTATTGGAGTCCGAGAAGCTGCAACTCGAGTCTTCTCCAATGCCTCAGGATCTTACTCTTCCAACATAAATCTTGCCGTTGAGAATTCCTCGTGGAATGATGAGAAACAACTTCAAGACATGTACTTAAGCAGGAAGTCCTTTGCCTTTGACTGTGATGCACCTGGTGCAGGCATGGCTGAGAAAAGAAAAGTTTTCGAGATGGCTTTAAGCACAGCTGATGCCACATTCCAAAACCTCGACTCCTCAGAAATCTCACTCACTGATGTGAGCCACTACTTCGACTCAGACCCGACCAATTTGGTTCAGAACTTGAGGAAAGACGGAAAGAAACCTAGCGCATACATTGCTGACACCACAACAGCCAATGCTCAGGTGAATGATGCGAATTCGCTATTTGCACTTAAGTTGAAAACATGCATTCAGACCTTAAAACTTTTCAGATATAATTACCATTGCTTACAATTCACCAACTTACAAATGCTGACAAGTCTTAGTTCCAAGGAGGCTTCTTTGCTAAACTCACTCGAATTTTTACTGTCCAGGTTCGGACACTTGCTGAGACTGTTCGACTTGATGCAAGAACCAAGCTGTTGAACCCCAAGTGGTATGAAGGAATGATGTCTAGTGGCTACGAGGGTGTCCGGGAAATCGAGAAGAGGCTTACGAATACAGTTGGGTGGAGTGCAACTTCAGGCCAAGTTGACAACTGGGTATATGAAGAGGCCAACACTACTTTCGTCAAAGATGAGGAAATGCTGAAGAGGCTCATGAGTACTAATCCAAACTCCTTCAGGAAGTTGGTGCAGACATTCCTGGAGGCTAATGGAAGAGGGTATTGGGAAACTTCAGAGGACAACATTGAGAAGTTGAGGCAGTTGTACTCTGAAGTAGAAGACAAGATTGAAGGCATTGATAGGTAAATTTATAAAATGAAAGCCGTTCAATAGATGATCCTGATGTGCTGATATTGATTGACATTGTTAATTTACCAGAGGTCTCTCTTTCTCTGTTACTGAGATGATTAAATGTAGCTTTCAAGAAGACTGGGAATGTGAATTTGTCCATAAGAATGAGCATGTAATTTGAACTACTTATAGAAATCTATCCATCTTTTTGCTTTGACTGCAAATAATGTATTGAAGTTTCAATGATCAAATTGTCATCATTTTTTGCCTCTCTATCATAATATTATAAGCATCAACATCATGAAAATCATCTTCCATATGAGATCAGTGTCGAGTAATCAACCTTCACTTTCATATTGATTACTTTTAAATTAACATAAAGTGACATAGACCAAATTACAAATATAAAATGGAAGCATATATATATATATATATATATATTTCATTTAAAAATTGGAGCAAATTAGACTATGGCACCTTGACAAATTGCTTAATTACAGAAAAGAAAAATGAGTTTTACTATAATGGCAGAAAAGTTTAAATGACTGCGTTGATTGACAGTAGCTTCACAGTTGTTATGAGCACTTAAGTCCTCACAATTAAAATTCAATAAAAATAACATAATGCTTATTTAACTTATTGTTCTACAATAAGTTATTTTTCTATGATTAGCATCTGAAATGCCATAATCATTAAGAAGAACACTAAGATCATTTTACTTATTGTTATATGGCAAGCATGTCAAATGCCATTCAAATGCTGTTACCAAATATGGAAGAATTTGAAATTTTAAAACATATGAAATCCAAATTTTGTTGAGAAGAAAATTGAGGTTGTGGGACTCTTCCTTCGGAATCCAACTGTTGGAGGCGACCCCTGTTTACTTAACTGAAACGCCTGTGGATCCAATTTTGTTGCTCTTGGAGTTATTACGGCTTCCAAGACTCTCAAAACTTGCCCCACTATATGAAACTTTCAAAAGGAATCTCATTTGTGATATATATATATATATATATATATTTGAATTCAAAGGTCTTTATGTTATTTGTGTTTACATTTGTCTATAATGAATTATTGTAATTTTCAAGATGATCAAATCTTTTTTTATTTGGAACTCTTGCAAGAATCTTGTTTTGCTATGTAAATTTTAAAGCAAAAACCACTAAAGAGATCGTATTTGGGCTAACATTAATTTTTAGATTAGGTAACATTTTAAGTTTTAGAATTGTGTGAAAGAAGTTATTATATCATTTTTTTATGCCATCCATGGCTAATTTCTCAAGTCCTATCTATATACGTAAGAAATTCAAAAAAACTCAACCATGTGGGATCATCCCGTCTTGTCGTGCCCCATATAAGACAAGGTCAAATAAAAATAAAGTGCCTTGGGTGAGTTCAAAAGTAATTTCAAAAATTTATCTTGTTGTTGCCCCCACTTACTGCTCATTAAAATTATTATTATTTAATATATGTCTTGTAGCTATAATTTGTTAAAATAATTTAGATTTAAGTTCAAAAAGAAATAATAATTTAGATTTCAACAACATTTAGATTTTTTGGGGGAATTTAGCAAAATTACCCTTTTTTGAGATCTTATTTACATAATTACCCTCTCACTTAAAAAAAAATTAAAATTACCCTAAGTTGCCCAAAATACCCCTGATAAATTAAAACCAACTCATTAATATAAATCATTAATTATTTACTAACCTATTGAACAATAATAAAATAAAACAAAACACATCATCAAATAAAAATACTATCAACCCACATTAATCCATCCTTCATCACAATTTTACTCCAATGAAAATCAAATTTTCTTTAAAATTTAGTTTTGAGTGAAAAAAAAATGAAGAAAAGTTTTGAGTGGAAGAAAACATGACAAAAAGTTGAAGAAATTTTGAAAGTTGATAAATGTTAGCGTTTATGATTGAGTTTTTAGGGAATTAGATGGTTAATTTTTTGAAAAGAATATGAGAGGGAAAAAAAATTGATGTTTAGGTCAGAAACTTACCCGAATTCGGGTCAGGAAGCTAAACATTTGATCAAGCAAGTCAAAGATATAACTTCAGGTCATTTTAGTAACCTAGGGGTAGTTTTGCAATTTAATTGCTTTAAAGGGTACTTATGTATTTCTTGTGCACATTTAGGGCATTTTTGCTAAATTTCTTTTTCTTTTTTTCTTTTTTAAATGGGTTATGATTAAGAATTTAGCAACTTGAATTCTTTTAATGCATTTCACAATATATTTTATATCATTTCTTAATGATTTTATAGATTTCATTTCACAATCAACAACAGACATTTTAAACTATATTTCTTGGGTTAGTGTTAGGTTAGTTGTAATATAATTATTGAACATATACAAGTGGAGTAACATCCCATTAAAAAAAAATAAACAAAAAACAAAAAACGTTGGTGGTGAAAGTGAACTAGCTGTGGAAGCATTGTGGGGCAGGGATGGGAACATCTTGCCTTATCTCAAAAATTCATAGAGACCAACACCGACCTATAATGCTCAAGGTTAGGATAAGATTGGGTGTAAGTAGTTTTTTCAGGGTTGATTATTTCTAATCTCACATGGATTCGGTCCATTAAAATTTTGATTTACGAAGTCATCTTAATTTTTCAAAATCTATATTTTAACTACGCAAATCTGAAATAGATTTAATCGTATCTGATTCATTAATTATATTGAAGCCTAATGGCATTATAAAGTAGATTTCTATTTCAAACATTGATCATCAAAATGAGCTTTTCTCTCATCAATCTTAATTTCTTCTTTTATCTTCTAACGTAACTTTATTTTATATTTTCTTTCATTTTCATTGTCTCGGATTTGTTAGAATTCTTTTATCAACTGCTTCACTCGTACAAAACCTTGACTTTCACCATCGCAAGTCCAAATGCCATTCTTGCCACCAGCCTTCATCTTCAAGCTTCTGTTTAGATCTTATTTCATTGCTAGCATTTTATCATCAAATTTTTGTTTAGATCTAATTGCAGTTAGTATTGTATTTTGCTCTCCAACTTCGTTTGTTTTGATTCCTTAGATCTCTCTTAAGTTGTCATAATTTTAATTTGTTCAATTAGTTGGGTAATCATTGGCCTAATTCAATTAGTTTTGTGCCAATTCATCTAGTTCAATTTTACTGGATTGGTTTGTTTATTCAAGAATTGATCCAGTCCAATGGTTCGATCAAAAATCAAACCAATCCACCGGATGCCCAACCCTAGATACAATGTTTCAATTTCTCTCATTTGTTTCAACATGTTTCATCTTTGTTATGAAACTATAGGGAGCTTGGTCGATCAAAGCACAAAGGCTTTCACACTCAACAAATCTGAGACTTCCATGATCGGATCAATAATTTACCATAATTTCATCAAGAGCTATAACCAAGAAAAACTGTGGGTATATGCGTTTCATACATACTAATGATCAAATTAATCACTCGTTTCTTTATTTTTCCAAGATGCAAAAAAGGAATTAAAATAACTAGTGGTCTAAGAACAATTTATGCTTCAAAATCATTTAAATAAACTAGGTTCAAGCTTTATGTGCAACCTTACACATGTAAATTACACATATTACCGATTGTTAGATGCTTTTAATATTTCTTGCATGCATATAATACACACTCAAAAATCAAGCATCATATTTCATAATGTTTTTTATTGTACTTCCTTCCGTCATTCTAAACATTGAAACACACACATATTAGTTACCTTTAGACGTCTTTTTGTGTGTTCTACACACACACACTTAATTATATATAGATTGAAGTTCCATATTTTGTATTGACACATTACACACACTGACATCTATATTTCACATTGAATCTTGTTATAATTACATTCTATCAGTGTAAACAATAGATAAACTTTGTGGTGCAGTATTTTTATGTCATAGAAGGCAATCAATACCACAGTAGATTCTCTGCTTGGGAGCAGTCCGGCTTAGTCATACTCGAGGACATCCCTCTATCGAAGCCTAAGACATGTTTTATAAAAATAAGCAATGAACTATGTATATGTATATTTATAATTCATGTTCAGGTTTCAGATGAATTGAAGTTTTTGATATATGTTATCAAAAGGAGATGATTAAGTCTTTCAATGGTTGAGTTTTGTCGTCATGACAATGAAATATAAGATCTAGACATATGTACGATTGAGTACGCATGATTATGTTGGTATAATTAGTGAACATAATTCAATTACAATGCCTATATACAAGTTTATAGGGGAAGTGACGAGGGAATATTAAAAGGATGTTGCGCTTCGTCTGCAAATAACTGAAGCATCACATGGGGGTCAAGTCATGGACGTGGCTGACAAGTTGAGCTCACAAATGCAGAGTGCAAAAGTAGTTGTATGGAGTATGGACAGGTTAATAGAGAGACAGAAGGTACCCATTCGATCTTTCCTCCTCGTATGTTTTCGTATTGTCAGATACATGTTAACATATGAAGTCTAATTGCCTCTCTGATCTGAAATGAGTAAAATCAAGCGTTTTAACTAGATGGTTGCGTTTTTTGTCCATATATTATAAAATTGAGTGTTTTATATTGGCAGTGAAGATGGTTGCTGAAGTAGAAGCATGCTCTTGAACAAAACTTGCTAGCTCTTCTCCAATTCCGCAGGCTCCTACTCTTCCAACATAAATCTTGCTGTTCGACTTGATGGAAGAACCAAGCAGTTGAACCCCAAGTGGAATGAAGGAATGATGTGTAGTGGCTACCAGGTTATCCAGGAAATTGAGAAGAGGCTTAACAACACAGTTGGGAGGAGTGCAAGTTCAGGCCAAGTTCACAACTGGGTGTATAAGAGGTCAACACTACTGTCGTCCAAGATGATGAGGAGACGCTGAAGAGGCTCATGAGTACCAATCCAAACTCATTCAGGAAGTTGGTGCAGACATTCTTGGAGGCTAATGGAAGAGGGTATTGGGAACTTCAGAGGACAACTTGAGAAGTTGAGGCAGTTGTACTCTGAAGTAGAAGACAAGATTGAAGGCACTGATAGGTAAATTTATAAAATGAAGCTGTTCAATAGATTCTGATGTGCAGATATTGATTGACATTCTTAATTTACCAGAGGCCTCTGTTTCTCTATTGTTCAGATGATTGAATGTAACTTTAAGGAAGACTTGGAATGTGAATTTGTTCATAAGAATGAGCATGTAACTTGAACTATTTACAGAAATCTATCCGTCCTTTTTGCTTTTACGGCAAAGAATAAATTGTATCAATTAAATTCATAGTTAATGGGTTACATCTTATCTTAGATTTTGCAAAATAAAAATGAAAGGAAGCAAAATATGAAACTTGACTCAAAATCAACTGCCCGCTATATTCACAGTTGGTGCGTAGTTTCGAAATCTTTATTTTACAATGATTATGTATTAATCATGTTGTTAAAGCATTTAGATTATGAATCGAAGAAAACATAGTAATAAAAGCACCAGTCATGCATCTTCTCGGAATGACAATCATAAACAATTTCATCTTTTAATTTGTAATATGAAATTGATACCAAATTCCTTCGATAAAATCATTTTTATAATTATAATTGTACAACATAACTATTCAAAATATCTGTAATGGTATATATTTCTGTATAAATCTTCCATCATGAAAATTGAACCATATATTTGGTGTACATTTACCTCATATATGTAAACAATCATCATTTACAACTTAAAGCTTTTTGGTTGATCCGTTACTTAACATACCAAGAATGCATGGTAAGAGTCAACCGCTTGATCGGATAAGTATTTGTTATTTGTGTCTGTTTTAAATCTGCATGTATGCTTCAGTTTCAGCCATGTTGGGAGCAACGCAGGACAAGGCAGTGTGTAAGAGTTCTTAAAAGTACTTATCTGATAGATTAAGGTTGTAGGTTGAGCATTTAGTCAGCTACGTAACATTTACTTAGAAAAGGATTCAGGTGGTGTGATTCAAGCCTTATCGAAATCAATTAGAAGTAGACGGACTGGTGCAGGCTGGCGGGTTCTGTTTTCCCGAAAGTCTTGGCCGAACATTACTGCACTCGAACACAGCTTTAGGTGCTTCATTGCTTGCGTGCATAAGGTCAAATTTAGGTGCTTCATTTCCTGTGTACGTAAGGTCAATGTCTGCAACCTCCACACCCTGGCACGGTATGCCGCTACTGCAAGCAAGCTTCACTGCAACTGGACATGCAGAAGTTCCCCGAATGTTCTTGAAGCTAACATTGCTGATTTTAACCAGTGATGGAAGCTGAAGAAAAAAACCGCAATCAGAATAATACAACCACAATATGGGATCATTGTAGTTAGACAGTAAAATTTAAATCTATAATCTCTAAACAGAACAATTTCTCGGCGATCTTATTTTCAGGGAATAATTACCTTTGTCTTGCACTGATTCCAGGGGCAGTAAAGTTGATCAATGAGAACGGGATTGCTGACGTTGTTCATGATAATGTCTTCAAAATGCACGTCGGACACGGAGCCAGCGTAGGAAGCAGGCCAAGTTTTGATTCTGACACCATTTGTGGTACCAGAGATGGTGCAATTCCTGACCTTGACTCCTATCACCGGGACTTCATTTCGATACTTTCCTAGACTTCCTATGCTAATGCCATGACCAGGTCCGCAAGTAACTTTCGTGATTGATAAATGTTGCGTTCCGTCACCAACAGAGATACAATCATCACCAGTTGCAATATTTGAATCTGTTATGTTAATGTCACTAGATCGCCCAATGTGGATTCCATCGGTGTTAGGGCTGTCTCCGGGTGCAGAAACAGTAAAGTGTGTGAAGGTAAAGTTCTTGCAGCCCAAGACATTAACGTGAAATTGTTTGCTGTCTTTAGAAGTTAGGTCGCGGACCATTCCATTGGTAATGTAGTCGAATCTCAAATTCTGTTCAATTATAAAGCCATTATGTTAGTGTCGCAGCTCTACATAAATACAATTGTTCTCTAATTCATATATACATTGTACATCAAAATAAAGTGGAGCCATCAAATCTGGACATGTGCATTGAATATCGAAACTCTATATTTCTTCCACGAAAGGAAAATCTGTGTAGGCTAAGATTGAATGAGCTTACAACTGGAAGACCTTTGCAATATGAACCCGTGGTACACACACGCCATGCTTTGGGTCCTTGGCCATCGAAAATTCCACCACCTGACAATGTGAAATGATCCATATATTGGAAAGTAACCCAACCGGCATCAGCGTTCATGTTTCCAACACCTGTTAGGGCTTTCACGGTGCCTTGAACCTTAAACTCAACAGGAGCCTTGCAGGGACCCTTGAGGGTTATCTGGCCTAGTGCGAATGCACCTCTTGGAATCAAGATTATGCTTGGAGCAGCAGAAGCACATGCCTCTTTAAAAGCAGCAGATAAAGCCTGAGAAGAAATAACAATATGTAAAATTCTTTCTACACAACAAAATATACCTACTGCATGTATTGGTCATTAGAGGGTTGATTCATTTCATCATGTTTAACTACCTTGCGGATATCTGAGCGGCCGTCAGCTTTTCCACCATAATTCCTGACATCGAAAACGCGTGCTGAATGAGCTCTAGTAGTTGATGCAAACAACAACATCAAAAACATGGCTGCCATGTTCAACTTTCCCATGTTTTATACTGTTTTTGGTTTTCAACTAATCTTTTTTGGTTGAATTGTGAAATTGTAGCTTCTTTAGAACCAATTTATAGTGCAACATGAGAACCATTTTCAACTAACAACCAGAATTCCTAACTATTTTCTTACCTTAATTAATCACAAATTTGTAGGAGTTCGCTTCAACTACTTTAATTTGTTGTGTTTATCGGATTTTTTATATTTTAACTAAATTAAGCAGATAGAAAACAACTGTCAAAACAAAAGACCTGACCATCAAAGCATGTGACATTTTGTGTTGTGTTGTGTTTTGCTTAAAATAATTACTGTTACATATATAACAAACTTTCAATTATTAGATATAAGGTAAAATTGTACTAAAGTATGTGACATATATATTGGTAAATGTGTGTTTAAAGGTCTCTTTTTCCATCTGGGTAAATAAATATATTTTGCTTTTTAGATATTTAATAATTGAGCAGTCAAATAGCTTGACATTTCTAAATTGTTCATATTTTTAATTAAAAATAAATTTTTAGAGAGGAAAGTACTATTTTGTATTGCAAATTTAAAATTAGAAAAGTGAAGGAAAAAAAAAAAAAGACCAAACCTCTTTTGCAAATATGGCATTGTTTTGTGAAAGCTTGATAGTGTGAGAAAACAGTTGAAAATATCTCAGCAAGCAAACCCAAGATTAAAGGAATAAAATCTCAATGATAAATGAAGAATATGAGGAGAAATCTCACACATGAACCCATCTCCTTCAGTTCCACCAACTATCTCACACATAAACCCATTTTCATTTCTTCCACCAACTATCTCACACATAAACCCATTTTCATTTCTTCCACCACCCAAATCCCTCACCTCCATGACCATTCTAACACTAACGTTGCACTGACATTGTTAACACCTCTGGTCAATGGAAAGTGTTCAGCCTACAAGTACAAACATTATACATTATGCAAAGCCCCCTCTCAGCAAAAAAGTGTTGGTTTATATATAATTTAAATTTGGTTGGTTCACCCAAAATATGAAAATTTTGGGTCTTACTTAGATTCTAAATCTTAGGTAAAATATTTTGTTAAGCTTTCAAACCTAAAATTAGAATTTTGATACGGTCCCATAACTCAAAAAAAACATATATAAATGAATAATAGTATTTTGGTTTCAATATGTCACTAAGAACATTTTGATGTGTGTACGGCAAGAGCATTATCATATTTTTATACACCTTAAGGGTATTTTAAATATTTATTTTAATGTCCTGGTTCATCACTTGATTGCTGGGCCAACGGCAGTGGTGTCGGGTTGCCCGCAGAGGCCATGGTTCCACAGCAATGAAACTTCATCTAGTTTTGAAGATGCAATTGTGCTGGGTCCAACATTTGCATGTAACAATTTCTTATAGTGCAGCTTTTGCACACAGTAATTTCTTGTGGACCATGTAGTAACTTTTAGTGGATCCTACATGTTTTAAATTTTATTTTTGGGAAAATCCTAAAAAAGACCCTGAATTTTGAGAAATCCAACAAAAAAATAATATTCTATCGCTACTGTTTAACTAAATGACAGGAATGAAACAAAATGAATCTATTTATGTTAATAATGTGAAAATGAGATAGGAGAGGGCAATTTGCCAATTTATAAGTTATGGCTAGTTTAGTGTAGAAAATGAATGAAATGGGTGAGCATTTTATAATAAGCTTTGCATCATTTCATAACAAGTCAAAATCATTCATTATAACTTTTGAATTTAAACCATTGGATCCATCTAATAACTTATATTATTAATCTGATTTTTCAGTTCGCATATTGTCACAAGAGTTATACTCCTCGATGGAGGTTACATCTTTTGGCAATAGTTACAACAATTCAATCAATTCTTCAAGAAGTTCTCATTGCACATATATATGGATAAAATTTCATTGATATGATATGAAACATGTGAGAAAATTTGCTAATGATTTTGATAATGAAAGAATCCTCAAATCGAGGAAGAAACTTTCGAAAGGGAGAAATGTGATACCTAAAGGTTGATTACGGAGTGGTTTTTTTATTTTTTATTTTTTTATAACACTAAATAACTAAATCTATATTTTACTAGCATAAAATAACTGAAATGAATTTTTATAGCATCATTTCACTACTCATTTTTTTAATGACAAAAATACTATTGTTTTAAAATGTTAAAAAACCTGCTCAAACCAAAAAAGTTAAGAAAAGAAAAAACAAAGAACGCGAATCGCGTCCTAATCGCTGCGACTATATCTTCAACATCATCAACCATCCATTTTATTTATTCTCCCACAACAACATCATTAACAACATCAACAACTACATCCAAAATAAAATAAAATAAAATAAAATCAGAAAAGAGGGTTCATCGAACCCCTAGGTTTGTCGAACCCAGAATCAGATTGTTCAAGGTTCGAACCAGACCCCAACTCATAAAAAGAAAAAAAATTAAAGGAGATGATGAATGGTGTGCTACTGCTGTTAGGTTAGTCGATGGCAGTTGCTGGTTGGTCGATGGCGATAGAGGAGGATGCGGGAAAGAACGGTGAGAGAAAGAAAGAGATGGAGGAGTAAGAGAGAGAAGAAAATGGTAGAAAGAGAGAGATGGGAATTTTTTTTATTAGCTTTTTTTTTTTTTTGAAAAAAAAAAGTATTAGTGTCTTTTTATTCATGTAGGTCCTAATAAAACTCAACTCAGTTCTTTGATATTAGTTAAACATGATCGTAGTTTTTTATGTTATTTTGCACAGTTTAGTTTTAAGGAGCTAAAGTCTAGGGGGATAAGTAAGTTTATCACGGGCCCCTAGTATGTCGTTTTGTTTGTTTTGCAAAGATATGATTTTAATATAGTGAAAATTACCAAAATACCCAATTTAAAATTACGATTTTTGTTTTTACCCACAATTTTTAAACAAATTGAGTTTAACCTCTCAAACAAATTAATTTCATTATATATCCAAATTACCCATAATACCCTTACACATAATTACCTATAAGCCCTTAATTTTGAAAAAATTAAAAAAACCAAAATATGTAATTACAAAACAGCCCCTGCCTATATATTTGTAAGAAATCGGTGGAAAGTTATTTTTCATCACCGATTGCCCATCAAAACTCGACCCATACTGTGCGACCCATACCCGATCGACCCTTTGCACGACCCGACCAGCGGTTTGACTGTTTACGGCCATTCTCTCACCATTGTCGACCTTGGCAGACCATCTTCGACCGCCGGCGACCGTCTCAATTTGGCAAGGTACTCGAATCTACCATGTTAGGGATTTTTTAAATTTGTTTTGCAAATTTGAGATGTTTTATGTGTTATGATGATTATATTTGGTTGGATTTGTGTTAGGTTATGATGATTAGATTAGAATATGTTAGATTTGGTTGTATTTGTATTGAAAATGGCCGATTGTGTTGTATTTGTGTTGAAAATGATTATCGCAGAGTCATCGATTTTTCAAATCGGTTTTTCACAATCGATTGTTGACTTTGGTTTTCGACTTCCGCTATTCACTCCGGTTTTGCACTTCGATTTCAACGGACTGGCTCTAGTGTGAAAAATCAAAGTGAATAACCGATCATGAAATGAAAAACCGAAGTGAAAAATCAATGGAACACATATCATGATGTGAAAAACCGACGTGGAAAATCGGTTAGTTTGTGAACAACCGAACTTCAAAATCAAACAATGACGTGAAAACCAAAATGAAAAACCGATGAATCATATGTACCGTTGTTTCACACTTGGTTAAAAATCGATCAATATCATTGATCGGTTTTTCACCCATGGTGAAAAACCGATCAGTGATATTGACCAGTTTTTCACACACAGTTAAAAATCGATTTTATTTGTTCACATTTAAATACTAATCATTTGCTGTTTTGGTTTGTTTTCTACAAATGGATTTCAAGTACAAATATAGTTCACAAACAATTAGCAAGAATTCGAGTCGCAATACACATATTAGGCAAAAATGGCTTGGTAAAATCATTGCGCTTATTACTAGACGAGGCTTATACGACCGGTTCATAAGAGAGTGCTCATTCGGACATATTTTAGAGATAAGCAGCAACAATACAATAGCTGCTTCAGTGATATTATGGTTTCTTGTTAGAGAGGTGGAGGTCCTCGGTGGGCGGCGTGATGAAATGTAATTTGAAACGGGGGAAGAACGTATAGATTTGGGAAACAGGAGTTTTTATTGGTGACAGGACTTCTTTTTGCTGGTGTAGATCGAGAAATCTTCAATACGGTGCAGAATGACGAAAGGAGTATCCTATGGCGATTGTTTAGTGGAGTGTCGCCGAGTGTCCCCAGTCTAGCCACCTTTATTGAGGCAAGGAACCATACAGCACGTTAGGGCCGTGCGGGTGAAGATGTTTTAAATGATGAGGATCTATTGAAGTTAGCAAATGTAGGGATTGCTTTCCATCTCTTCATGGGCCAGGATGATAGAGCTAGCATTGGTCACTTTATGTGGGTCATGATAGAGAATGCAAAGGTAAATGCGTTCCCTTGGGGTACATTGAGCTATAGTACGCTGATCCATTGTCTCCATATGGCGATTAATGAAGAGCGGATGAAAAACCCACCGAAAACCATTAATCTTTATAGTTATATTCTGGCATTTCAAGTATACCTAATATGGTAAATAATTAATTATAATTTCCTTTTAATATGGTTGATATATAGGATTTTATATCTCTATACACTAACTATATGTTTGTTATTTATTTAATCAAATTATAGTGGTGGTTGGTGAAAATATTCCCGATCTTACGAGAGAAGATAGCGAAAGATAATCGATCCTTACAAAATGAACCGCCAAGGTGTAGGAGACAGACACTGAAGAGGACCCCGAAAGGCATAACCAACCTAAATGATTTTCCCCCTGTAAGTGGTGAACTTAATTGAAATTGGTTTCCTTCATTTTTTTTGTTTTAACCATCTTTAATAATAATATGACTAACTATTTATATATGTATATTGCAGATAGTTGGTATTGCACAAACCATTGAGCCTACTGATGCCGAAAAAGAGACGGATTATTGGACATCTTTCAATCCGAAGTATTTGGTTGGCAAAGACGTACATAAAGTTAGCGGCGGAGGGAGTGAGGATGATGATGATGATGATGATGCACGAGGTGATGATGATCATCAAGTGGAGGATAAAAGGGGTGATGATGAGGTTGATGAGTTTGCAAGGGAGGATGAGGAGCAGCATGAAGACATCCTAAGTGTACAGGCCGAATCAAAGGATAGCTTTACAGAGTTACGAGCAAAAAAGTCGCACGGTGTACGAACAGTACATTCTGAGGTACGAAACTTAATATTTTTTGTTTATTTCATTGTTAAGTGAATGTGCATTTGAGTAAATGGAAAAGCTGTGGACATGTTGTATAATCATATGAAGTGGGATAGAGAGACAGAGTCTCTAAACATGATAGACGAAGTGTAATTTTAAATATGCAGATTATATTTCCCTAGATACTCAAAAAACAATGGAGACTCTGTCGAAATTTTTTTTTACAATTGTGTACACTTTAAATATGCAGGTGAAGCAGTTGTTTGAGTACCTTATGGGTTTACAGAAGGCAACCTACAAGAAAGTAAGTAAGATGGATAAAAGGCTTAGACGGGTGGAAGAATATTTAAAAATTCTTATGGATGACGACGACGATGATGACGATGATGATGATGATGATGGGAGCTTTGTCCTTGATGACCATATCTATAGCCCACCACCACCACCACCACCACATGAGGACGAGGGGGTCCATCAGTCACCTGGCCATGATGATGAGGTAGTCCATCAGTCATCTATCCATATTGATCAAACAGCCATCCATCAAGAGGAGCAGGAGGTCCATCAATCTCACAATGTCCACTAATCACCCCTCTAGCAAGAGGATCAAGAGATCCACCACTCCCAACAGGTATCAGAAGGTCTATCATATACAGATGCTGAACGTGGTGATGACCAAGTACGTATAGTATTTCAATTGTGTTACAGTTTGATTTATAATTCTAAATGTTTAATTGATGGTTTTGATTTGCTTACAGTTGCATGATGAGGTCATTTAGGAGCAGGGCAAACGAAAGACGAAGCCAGCAGCATCTTTGCGGACACCATACACTGATCTTGGACCGCCAAAAAAAAAAAAGAAGGTGTCCCAAATGCAGGTCGATGAGGTAGCAGAGTTTGTAGACCCCGTAGAAGCTGTCTACATTGAATACAAAACTTCCACGTCGTTGGACCTCAGGTTTTGATAATAAGCAGTCTTATATTTTTATGTTGGTTGCTATTATAAAAAATTTTACCAATGTTTTTTTTTCTTTTATTTTAGGCGTGCGGTTCATCGTTGTCAGTGGTGCGTGATACCAGACACATTGCGAACCATTGAGGACGAGAACAGATGGTTGACTTCAAGGCACATCAATTCTTATTTGATGTGTTTACGAAAGAAGTGGAATGAGGTTGAGGACATTAGATACGCGGTTCATAGGAGCTCTTTATTTGTGAGTGTTTACATTTCAATCAGTTATGCCACTATAATTTATCGTCATGTGTCCCTTAAGTTAAATAACATGTTTAATTTTATATCTTGCAGGCATTGATGACATGATACTATAGAGAGTAATACATCCTCAAAGGAAAAACATTTGATCCAGTTACAGCTGATGTACCCTCAGAGTGGCTATCATTCGGTTCTAGCAAGTTAGACTCATTAGTACCGTGGTGGGAAGTTGAAAATGTGAGTGTTGTTCGAAAAATTAAAAGTTATTATTTGATAATTTAAATATTTAAATTAGTCTTATATCACTGATGTCTTCAAACTGCAGGTGTTGCTGCCATGTAGCCTAGATCAAAGTCACTGGGTCCTTTGTTAGGTGTGCGTGAGACAGATGAAGATGTTAATATATGGTTCTCTTGCACATACTGACTTAGTTGTCCACATTGAGCCACTTGAACCGCTGGTGTCTTTGATGCCCACTTTATTGTGGTTCGTGGGATTTTATGAGAGGACCCAGATAGAGATGCAACCTGTGGATGAGCGATGGACAGTTGAACGTCCTGATAGATCGGTTGTGCCCTAACAACCTGATGGGTGAGTAAATTTGTAACTTAATGAAAAATTTATATATGACTATATTTAATTTTATATTTTAATGGTATGATAACATCTTTAATTAATTTGTTACTGATACAGGACGAGCTCTGGAGCATATGTGGTCATGTACATACTTGTTACAATCAACCGAGACTACATGGAAATCAAGACAACCTGATCAGGTTGCAGATGTCATTGCACTGAGGGCAGAGATTGTAAGAGATCTGTATACCTTTTCGACACCATTGTATAAAGTAAATAAATTTGGAAAATGGATAGTAGACTCTGATGGAGAGGTTGTATATAAGTAATTGTATTTATTTAATTTTTATTAATTATTCATTCATTTAGATAGTATCTTATATAACCTAGCTTATATTATACATAAAGTTAATAATTGAATGGACTAAAATTAATTAAGATATATTATTATATAACCTAGCTTATATTATACATAAAGTTAATAATTGATTGGACTAAAATTAATTAAGATATATTATTATATAACCTAGCTTATATTATACATTAAGTTAATAATTGATTGGACTAAAATTAATTAAGATATTATTATATAACCAATATAATCATAATTGATTGGTGGATGTTGTGTATAGAGAGACTAGCATTGATAGAAGAAGGTGGGATATTCGTATATATTATTTACTACAAAGCATGGCAAATGGTCAAGTGAAAAAAATACGTATCATGTCCGATCTTGGTGTGGTTGGTTTGATGGCGGTGAGAAATGTTGATGTTAGAGAGATTTACATTGATAAGGTTGTAAGAGATTTTGGAGCTGGAGTTAGTAAGCATATCGTTCGTCTAAATGTCACCGACTCAATACCAGACACAAGACATGAGATGCCAAATAGTAATAGACCTGTAGATCCGTATATGGTTCAAAGTCAATTTTATCTGACTTCAGGTGTTGGTAGCAATCAGGTTGATGCGTCGATCACCCCATTTACATCTATGGAAGGTCCCATTCATGACATTAATAATGATTATATGAATGATGTTAGTGATAATGAAGAGCAAGACACAGATGATAATGGTGATGGGACAGGGGATAGTGATGAAGAGGAAACTGGAGATAGTGATGAAGAGGAAGCTGGAATTAATGATGTCGACGAGGATGAAGGGTTTCTAGAAATAAGATTTTTGGGTTTACAATTTCAGAACAATTCTTCACAACCATACTGGATTGTTCCCGGTGTAGAATTGGGCGACATTGAGGCTACTTCAAGCGCTATGTCAACTGTCTATCAATATGGTACTTTGTATAAAGGTGCATTCTTTGATAGTAAACAAGAAATATGTACAGCTATTGGAGAATATACTTTGAAATCCAAGTTTGAATATCGTGTTAAACGCTCAGACGCGGAACGATTTGAAGCTGGTTGCAAGGATAAGAGTTGTAACTTTATAGTTCGTGCAAGATGCAGAAAAGGTTGTTCAATGTGGTTTGTGTTGAAGTATGTGGCGGAACACACGTGCCGTCAGGTAACCATGGAATCACATATGAAAAGTGTGAAGGCTATTGTTATCGAAAAATTATATGCGGGAAAGGTGGGGAGGGATATTTATACACCTAATCGTTTGATTAGAGAAATGCTAGAGCAGTATGGTGTGCAGATCTTGTACAATAAAGCTTGGAAGGCTTTACAATATGCAAAGAAACTAGCATATGGACAAGCGGACGAGTCATATCAACAGCTTCTGTCCTACTTTGAAATGTTAAAATATCAAACCCCGGCACCATGACGGCAATTGAGAGGGATGAAAACAACCGGTTCTTGTATTCGTTCGTTGCACTTGGAGCTTGTATTGAGGGTTTTCGATCTTACATAAGATCGGTTATTGCTATTGATGCCACCCATTTGAAAGGTGAATACAAAGGGGTGATTTTTTTTGCTGCCTGCAAATATGGGTCGGAGATGATTTATCCCATCGCTTTTGGATTTGCTGATAGAGAGTCAGACCGTTCATGAACTTGGTTTTTAAGCAGATTACGAGATGCGATTGGTGTGTCAAACGATTTGCTTTTCGTACCCGATCGTCACAAAAGCATATCAAATGGGATGAGTGTAGCTTTTCCCGAAGTCCCTCACATATTGTGTTTTTTCCACCTATGGCAAAACCTTAAGCAACACTGTAAAAAGTATTCGAATGTACTGGAAAAAACATTTTCCAGTGCAGCATACAGTCATGTAACATATGACTGCGATGGAATGTTAGAAGAAATTCGGGCATTGCATCCGAAATCATATGAAACTTTGGTTAAGGTTGGGGTAAGTAGGTGGTCACGGGCATATTGTCCAAACAGAAGATTTGACATGACGACCACTAACATTGCAGAATCACTCAACAATTGCATGATGCAAGCACGTCGTTTGCCAATAACTACCGCACATGAATATGTGAGAAATGTGTTACAAAGATGGTTTAATAATAGACGTGGTGCTGCTGAAAAGCTCACGACTTTTGTTACCATTGCTACGTACGATCGAATCATGTTGGCCAAAAATTTATCAACGGAAGGTACCATACATCCTCTTACAGAACCGATCACATACAGTGTTCTACATCCTAGTAAAGGCGATGCAGTGGTTAATATTGAAACGTGCACATGCACTTGCTTGCAGTGGAACTTAGATCAGTTGTCATGTATTCATGCATGTGCTGTAGCCAGGTATCATAATTGTACGTTGTTAATTTCTATATTTAATGTCATATCATATTTTTACATTTAAATGAATATTTATGATACATGTCAGGTTTAAGGGCGTCAGTTGTGATACACTTTGCAGTCATTATTATAGCACAGAGTGGCTGAAAGCTGCATATACATGTCCGATCAATCCCGTTCCTAAATTGTCTGATTGGAATGTTTCCGCGGAAGTTAGAAGTATGATTGTACTACCACCCATAGGAAAAAGACAAGCAAGTAGGCCGAAAGAGGTTCGGATTCCTTCCATTGGGGAAGCTCGTCGAACTAAGAAGTGTGGAAAATGTGGTCAGAGGGGACATAACTGTCTTCGTTGCCCTAACCCCCCAACATCCTTCAGTGGAGGGACGAGCGGAGTCGCAAGTGCAGAAGCCCAAACTAGCGAAGCCGCTACTGCAGAAGTTGGAACAAGTGCAAATGCTCATCCAAATACTGCGCCCTCACGAAGATGCCGCCTCTGTCATGAGACCGGACACAACCAACGTCGATGCCCGCAACGGTTTCCTCCTCCCAATCAAATGATGGGTAATGATCCAAACATTGATGATTAGACACATTAATTAATTGAAGCTTTTATTTTGATAATATGTATTATGTTATTTCACGCTTACTTGTTTATGTTGATTTAATCTTCATCAGAGTACAATGAAACTTATATTATTTTTTGTTTAATGACATCTTGCAAGTATTTTATTAATTAGAACACATCTAGCATGTAAATGTGCATTTATTGATTTAGCATATGTATAAATTTTGGGAACTCAAACTTTTATAATGACACAGGTTTCCTCAGTTATATGACACATTATTTAGCATAAGATTGCAATAATATACACCAGGTCTAAATTGGTAAAAGAAACTGATTTCGTTATTCAGGTTGATCGGTTTTTCATTATTGATAAAAAACCGAAATCGGTTTTTAATAGCTCATAAAACCGACATTGCTTCATCTGTCCAAATGCACGTCTGATCGGTTTTTCAATTAAAGAAGAAATCGATTTCGGTTTTTAAGCCCACTTAAAAAATCAATCTTTGTCTTTCTTAAGTTCATCCCCTTCTGATGGCTCTTGGTGGGCAACAAATGACCCCGACTTACTTAAATTTCAACAATTAAAGTAAAATTGGGTAAACAACTTACATAATGACTATGTATGGTGAAGTTAAACCTGGTATTCGGTGATAACATTTTCACATTGTACAAATCTTAATGTAGATTCATCTAACCATGTTTTATTGTTATATTAGTCCATACTGAAATACAACATTAATTCTATGGTTTTTAGTGTATTTTGATCACTGGAAACCTAACATTTAAAGGGAAAGGGGTCAAAATCTCTCAAAATGGCATGATCGGTTTTCCATATTGGTTAAGAAACTGTAATCGATTTTCCATTAACCTTAAAAACAGATCAATAATTTATCCCACCTTTTTCGTCGGATCGGTTTTTCATGCGTATGAAAAACCGATTTCGGTTTTTACACACCACTGAAAAAACCGATCAGACGATTATTTCTCCTTTTTGGATATTATTGAATAATACTATAATTCATTCATTATATAATAATCGATAACCTATAATCAAGAATGAAAATATCGATATCTTAGATGATCCAAACGTATATGTGGCTTCCATTTTAATTTATATAATATTGATAGAATGGCATAAATTAAATTTTATATAGTTTTCCATATAATCACACAGACATCAAGTGTAAACCTTTTTATCTCCACACCCATCATTTTAAAAAACCTTCATTCTTTTACTTTAGGAAAAAAAAAAAAAAAGCCTATTAATTAAATTTTAAAAAACCTTCATTCTTTATTAAGTGCTATTTATATACATTATTTGTGCGACTCTATCGATTTTATTCACTATTATTATTATATATTATCATAACCTGAATTGTAAATTAGACTTTAAGTTATTAGAACCTTAAGTTCTGGATTTCAATTAATATAACTTGAAGTTCTAAAGTTTAATTTATTAGAATCAGAAGTTCTAAATTTTCAATTTAATTAGAACGAAAAGTTATATATTCTAAATTTAATTAGAACCAAAAGTTATATATTCTAAATTTGTTTAGAGCCAAAAGTTCTACACTTCCCATTTAATTACAATCATAAATTCTATAAGTAATTAAAATGATTGGTGTGATTTAGAAAAGAATTCCAATCTCAATTATACCAAAACCTGAAATTTTGAGTTACTATCAAAGTTAGATATGTAATTATGAAATACAATCACATCATAGTTTGAAAACAATTAGTCAAAAATTATAACGTTATTTCATTGATTATAGATCGTTACATATTTTATTTGGAGTTCATTGATATTAACACAAATAAAAGGTAAAATGTGTATATATAATTTATTTAATTAGAAAATAAATAAAAAGGTAAATTAAAATATTAGAAAATGCTCCCATTTAATTAATAAAAATAAATACAATTACTTATATAAATGAATGAATAATTAATAAAAATAAATCCAATTACTTATATACAACCTCTCCATCAGAGTCAACTATCCATTTTCTAAATTTATTTACTTTATACAATGGTGTCGAAAAGGTATACAGATCCCTTACAATCTCTGCCCTCAGTGCAATGACATCTGCAACCTGATCCGGTCATCTTGATTTCCATGTAGTCTCGTTTGATTGTAACAAATCATATATGTACATGGCCACATATGCTCCACAACTCGTCCTGTATTAATAATAAATTAATTAAATGATGTTATCATACTATTAAATATAATATAAAATAAAATATATATTATATATATAAATATTAAATTTTCATTGAGTTACAAATTTACTCACCCATCGGGTTGCTAGGGCACAACCGATCTATCAATACATTCAACTGTCCATCGCTCATTCACAGGTGGCATCTCTATCTGGGTCCTCTCATAAAATCCCACAAACCGCAATAAAATGGGCATCAAACACACCAGCGGCTCAAGTAGCTCAATGCGGAAAGCTAAGTCAGTATGTGCAAAAGAATCATATATTAATATCTTCTTCTGTCTCAAGCACACCTAACAAATAACCCAGTGATTTTGATCTAGGCTACATGGCAGTAACACCTGCAATTTGAAGACGTCACTGATATAAGACTAATTAAAATATTTAAATGATCAAATAATAACTTATAATTTTTCGTACAACACTCACATTTTCAACTTCCCACCACAGTATTAATAAGTCTAACTTGCCAGAACCGAATGCTAGCCACTCTGAGGGTACATCAGCTGTAACTGGATCAAATGTTTTTCCTTTGAGGACGTATTGCTCTCTATAGTATAATGTCATGAATGCCTGCAAGATAAAAAATTAAACATGTTATCACACTTAAGGGACATATGACGATAAATTGTAATGACATAACTTATTAAAATGTAAACACTCACAAATAAATAGCTCCCATGAACCGCATATCTAGTGTCATCAACCTCATTCCACTTCTTTCGTAAACACATCAAATAAGAATCGATGTGCTCAGAAGTCAACCATCTGTTCTCATCCTCAATGGTTCGTAATGTGTCTGGTATCACGCACCATTGACAACGATCAATTGCACGCCTAAAATAAAAGAAAAAAAAAAAGGTTAAATTTTTTATAATGGTAACCAACATAAAGGTATAAAACTGCTTATTATTAAAACCTGAGATCCAACGACGTGGAAGAAGCTTTGTATTCATTGTAGACAATCTCTACGGGGTCTACAGACTCTACCACCTCCTCAACCTGCATTTGGGGCACCTTCTTTTTCTTTTTTGCCTGTCCAGGATCAGTGTATGGTGTCCACAGAGATGCCGCTAGCTTCGTCTTTCGTTTGCCCCGCTCCTAGATGACCTCATCACGCAACTGTAAGGAAATCAAAACTATCAATCAAAATAAACATTTAGAATTATAAATCAAATTGTAACACAATTGAAATACTATACGTACCTGGTCATCACCACGTTCATCCTCCTGATGGACCTCCTGCTCCTCCTGATGGATGGCTGTCTGGTCCCTATGGATAGGCGACTGATGGACTACCTCATCATCATGGCCAGATGACTGATAGACCCCCTCGTCCTCATGTGGTGGTGGTGGGGGTGGTGGCGATGGTGGTGGTGGTGGTGGTGGTGGTGGTGGTGGGGGTGAGGGTGGGGGGGGTGGTGGTGGGCGGCTATAGATATGGTCACCAGGGATAATGCTCCCATCATCATCATCATCATCATCATCATCATCATCGTCATCATCATCATCATCGTCGTCATCATCGTCGTCGTCATCCATAGGAATCTTTAAATATTTTTCCACCCGTCTCAGCCTTCTATCCATCTTACTTACTTTCTTGTAGGTTGCCTTCTGTAAACGCACAAGGTACTCAAACAACTGCATCACCTGCATAAATAAGTCATTTTACACAGTGTACACAATTGAAAAAAAAAAAATTTGACTAGAGTCTCCCATGTTTTTTGAGTATCCAGGGAAATATAACCTGTATATTTAAAATTACACTTCGTCTATCATGTTTAGAGACTCCGTCTCTCTATCCCACTTCATATATTATACAACATATCCACAACTTTTCCATTTACTCAAATGCACATTCACTTAACAATGAAAAAAAAAAAAAAACGATTAAGATTCGTACCTCATAATGTACTGTAGGTACATCGTGCGCCTTTTTTGCTCGTAACTCTGTAAAGCTATCCTCTGATTCAGGCTGTGCACTTGGGATGCCTTTATGCTGCTCCTCATCATCCCTTGCAAACTTATCAACCTCATCATCACCCCTTTTATCATCACCACGTGCATCATCATCATCATCATCATCCTCCTCACTCCCTCCACCACCAACTTTATGTACCTCTTCGCCAACCAAATGCTTCCGATTGAATGATGTCCAATAATCTGTCTCCTTTTCGGCATCAGTAGGCTCAAGGGTTTGTGCAATACCAACTATCTGCAATATACATATATAAATGGTTAGTTATATTATTATTAAGGATGGTTAAAACAAAAAAAATGAAGGAAACCATTTTCAATTACTTTCACCACTTACAGGGGAAAAATCATTTAGGTTGGTTTTGCCTTTCAGGGTCCTCTTCAGTGTTCGTCTCCTACACCTTAGGCAATTCATTTTGTAAGGACTGATTATCTTCGCTATCTTCTCTCGTAAGACCGAGAATATTTCCACCAACCACCACTATAATTTGATTAAACAAATAACAAACATATAGTTAGTGTATATATATATATAATAAAATTCTATATATCAACCATATTAAAAGGAAACTATCATTAATTATTTACCATATTAGGTATAACTGAAATGCCGGAATATAACCATAAAGATTAATAGTCTTCGGTGGGTTTTTCACCCGCTCTTCATTAATCGCCATATGGAGACAATGGATCAGCGTACTATAGCTCAATGTACCCCAAGGAACGAGTTCCATAACTCCGTATTCTCTATCATCACCCACATAAAGTGACCAATGCTAGCCCTGTCATCCTGCCCCATGAAGAGATGGAAAGCGATCCCTACATTTGCTAACTTCAAAAGATCCTCATCATTTAAAACATTTTCACCCGCACGGCCCTGACGTCCTGTATGGCTCCTTGCCTAAACAAAGGTGGCTAGACCAGGGACACTCCATCAAACAATCGCCATAGGATACTCTTTTCATCATTCTGCACCGTATTGAAGATTTCTCGATCTACACCCCCAAAAGGAAGTCTTGTCACCAATAAAAACTCATGTTTCCCAAACCTATATGTTCTTCCCCCGATTTCAAACCATATTTCATCACGGCGCCCACCGGGGACCTCCACCTCTCTAACAAGAAACCATAATATCACTGAAGCAGTTGTTGGATTGTTGCTGCTTATCTCTAAAATATGTCCGAATGGGCACTCTGTTATGAACCGGTCGTATAAGTCTCGTCTAGTAATTACCGCAATGATTTTACCAAGCCATTTTTGCCCAATATGTGTATTCCCGCTCGAATTCTTGCTAATTGTTTGTGAACTATATTTGTACTTGAAATCCATCTGTAGAAAACAACCAAAAACAGCAAATGATTCGTACAGTATTCAAATGTGAACACCTAAAATCGGTTTTTAACTATGTGTGAAAACCGGTCAATATCATTGATCGGTTTTTTCACCATGGCTGGAAAACCGATCAATGATATTGATCGGTTTTTCACCAGGGTTGGAAAACCGATCAATATCATTGATCGGTTTTTCAGCCCTGGTGAAAATCGATCAATATCATTGATCGATTTTCCAGCTATGGTGACAAATCGATCACTATCATTGATCGGTTTGTCACCATGGCTGGAAAACCGATCAATGATAATGATCGGTTATTCACTTCGATTTTTCACAGTACAGAAGAGAAAAACAGATCAACCTGTTGAAACCGAAGTGCAAAACCTCCGAAGTCGAAAATCGAAGTTAACAACCGATTGTGAAAAACCGATTTCAAAAACCAATTGTCAACAACCGATTTCAAAAACCGATTGTGAAAAACCGATTTCAAGAACATCAGGCCGACGACGCTGCGATCATCGTTTTCAACACAAAAACAAACACAATCGCCCATTTTCAACACAAATACAACCAAATCTAGCCTTTTCTAATCTAATCATCATAACCTAACACAAATCCAACAAAATTTAATCATCATAACACATAAAACATCTCAAATTTGCAAAACGAAATTTAAAAATCCCTAACATGGTAGATTCGCGTACCTTGCCAAACTTGAGAGGGTCGCCAACGGTCGGAGATGGTCTGCGAATGTCGAAAACGGCAAGAGAATGGCCGGAACTTGTCGAACGGCTAGTCGGGTCGTGCAAGGGGGCGATCAGGTACGGTCGCACAGTGTGGAGGGTCGCCGACGGTTTGAGATGGTCTGCCAATGTCAAAAACGGTGAGAGAATGGCCGGAAACTGTCGAACGGGGCTGGTCGGGTGGCTGGTCGGGTTCTGCAAGGGGGCGATCGAGTACGGGTCGCATAGTGTGGGTCGAGTTTTTGAATGGAAAATCGGTGATGAAAATGACTTTCCATCGATTTCTTACAAATATATAAGGAGGGGCTGTTTTGTAATTACATATTTGGTTTTTTTAATTTTTTTGAAAATTAAGGGCTTATAGGTAAATATATGTAAGGGCATTATGGGTATATAATGAAATTTATTTGTTTGAGGGGTTAAATTCAATTTGTTTAAAAATATTGGGTAAAAACAAAAATCATCATTTTCAATTGGGTATTGTTGGTCATTTTCACTTAGAACTATGATCATTGATTTGAATTATTTTGCGAATTTTGTTACATGACTTTGTATAAAACATTCAATCATATTAATATATACAGTTAATAGACAATCAAATATTTCAATACAATTTTATTTTTATTGGTAGCACTTTTTTTGATTGATTTTGTTCAATTGAGAGATTATTTTTAAGTTTTTTTTTTTTTTTTTACCAGAATATTTGGCAAAGATTTATTTATTTTTCCATATTTCTTTATCTTTCGGTGCAAAATTAAATCATTATTGTCAATGGCATTTAATTTTGATTCATTGGCTTTCTCTTCAAGAAGAGAACAGTAGTAGCAGGACACGTCTGTCTGTGACTTTGATTTTCAGGATGTTTAGTTGCTTTGTTATGTTGTTTCTTCGAAGAAAACGTAGGTGCAGTGCTGTCAGATTAATCGAAAACAAATATACAAAAACAAGTAAATGTTACATTTGAAAAGATCATAACAAATTGAATCAACAGATTGATTGCACAAAACTATATGTTTTTTTTTTAGAAGAGGCTTAATAACACAGTTGGGTGGAGTGCAACTTCAGGCCAAGTTCACGACTGGGTGTATAAGAGGTCAACACTACTGTCGTCCAAGATGATGATGAGACGCTGAAGAGGCTCATGAGTACTAATCCAAACTCATTCAGGCAGTTGGTGCAGACACTCTTGGAGGCTAATGGAAGAGGGTATTGGGAAACTTCAGAGGACAACATTGAAAAGTTGAGGGAGTTGTACTCTGAAGTAGAAGAGAAGATTGAAGGCATTGATAGGTAAATTTATAAAATGAAGCGGTTCAATAGATTCTGATGTGCAGATATTGATTGACATTCTTAATTTACCAGAGGTCTCTCTTTCTCTATTGCTCAGATGATTGAATGTAACTTTAAGGAAGACTTGGAATGTGAATTTGTTCATAAGAATGAGCATGTAACTTGACCTATTTACAGAAATCTATCCGTCTTTTTTGCTTTTACGGCAAAGAATAAATTGTATTAATTAAATTCATAATTAACGGGTTACATCTTATCTTAGATTTTGCAAAATAAAATGAAAGAAGTAAAATATGAAACTTGACTCAAAATCAACTGCCCGCTATATTCACAGTTGGTGCGTAATTACGAAATCTTTATTTTGCAAAAATTATGTATTAATCATGTTGTTAAAGCATTTGGATTATGAATAGAAGAAAATATAGTAATAAAAGCACCAGTCATGCATCTTCTCGGAATCATAAATAACTTCACCTTTTAATTTGTAATATGAAATTGATACCAAATTCCTTCGATAAAATCATTTTTATAATTATAATTGTACAACATAACTATTCAAAATATCTGTAATGGTATATATTTCCATATAAATCTTCCATCATGAAAATTGAACCATATATTTGGTGTACATTTACCTCATATATGTAAACAATCATCATTTACAACTTAAAGCTTTTTGGTTGATCCGTTACTTAACATACCAAGAATGCATGGTAAGAGTCAACCGCTTGATCAGATAAGTATTTGTTATTTGTGTCTGTTTTAAATCTGCATGTATGCTTCAGTTTCAGCCATGTTGGGAGCAACGCAGGACGAGGCAGTGTGTAAGAGTTCTTAAAAGTACTTATCTGATAGATTAAGGTTGTAGGTTGAGCATTTAGTCAGCTACATAACGTTTACTTAGTAAAGGATTCAGGTGGTGTGATTCAAGCCTTCTCGAAATCAATTAGAAGTAGACGGACTGGTGCAGGCTGGCGGGTTCTGTTTTCCCGAAAGTCTTGGCCGAACATTACTGCACTCGAACACAGCTTTAGGTGCTTCATTGCCTGCGTGCATAAGGTCAAATTTAGGTGCTTCATTTCCTGTGTACGTAAGGTCAATGTCTGCAACCTCCACACCCTGGCACGGTATGCCGCTACTGCAAGCAAGCTTCACTGCAACTGGACATGCAGAAGTTCCCCGAATGTTCTTGAAGCTAACATTGCTGATTTTAACCAGTGATGGAAGCTGAAGAAAAAAACCGCAATCAGAATAATACAACCACAACATGGGACCATTGTAGTTAGACAGTAAAATTTAAATCTATAATCTCTAAACAGAACAATTTCTCGGCGATCTTGTTTTCAGGGAATAATTACCTTTGTCTTGCACTGATTCCAAGGGCAGTAAAGTTGATCAATGAGAACGGGATTGCTGACGTTGTTCATGATAATGTCTTCAAAATGGACGTCGGACACGGAGCCAGCGTAGGAAGCAGGCCAAGTTTTGATTCTGACACCATTCGTGGTACCAGAGATGGTGCAATTTCTGACCTTGACTCCCATCACCGGGACTTCATTCTGATACTTTCCTAGACTTCCTATACTAATGCCATGACCAGGTCCGCAAGTAACTTTCGTGATTGATAAACGTTGTGTTCCGTCACCAACAGAGATACAATCATCACCAGTTGCAATATTTGAATCTGTTATGTTAATGTCACTAGATCGCCCAATGTGGATTCCATCGGTGTTAGGGCTGTCTCTGGGTGCAGAAACAGTAAAGTGTGTGAAGGTAAAGTTCTTGCAGCCCAAGACATTAACATGAAATTGTTTGCTGTCTTTAGAAGTTATGTCGCGGACCCCTCCATTGGTAATGTAGTCGAATCTCAAATTCTGTTCAATTATAAAGCCATTATGTTAGTGTCGCAGCTCTACATAAATACAATTGTTCTCTAATTCATATATACATTGTACATCAAAATAAAGTGGAGCCATCAAATCTGGACATGTGCATTGAATATCGAAACTCTATATTTCTTCCACGAAAGGAAAATCTATGTAGGCTAAGATTGAATGAGCTTACAACTGGAAGACCTTTGCAATATGAACCCGTGGTACACACACGCCATGCTTTGGGTCCTTGGCCATCGAAAATTCCACCACCTGACAATGTGAAATGATTCATATATTGGAAAGTAACCCAACCGGCATCAGCATTCATGTTTCCAACACCTGTTAGGGCTTTCACGGTGCCTTGAACCTTAAACTCAACAGGAGCCTTGCAGGGTCCCTTGAGGGTTATCTGGCCTAGTGCGAATGCACCTCTTGGAATCAAGATTATGCTTGGAGCAGCAGAAGCACATGCCTCTTTAAAAGCAGCAGATAAAGCCTGAGAAGAAATAACAATATGTAAAATTAGCCTGAGAAGAAATAACAATATGTAAAATTCTTTCTACACAACAAAATATACCTACTGCATGTATTGGTCATTAGAGGGTTGATTCATTTCATCATGTTTAACTACCTTGCGGATATCTGAGCGGCCGTCAGCTTTTCCACCATAATTCCTGACATCGAAAACGCGTACTGAATGAGCTCTAGTAGTTGATGCAAACAACAACATCAAAAACATGGCTGCCATGTTCAACTTTCCCATGTTTTATACTGTCCTTGGTTTTCAAGTAATCTTTTTTGGTTGAATTGTGAAATTGTAGCTTCTTTAGAACCAATTTATAGTGCAACATGAGAACCATTTTCAACTAACAACCAGAATTCCTAACTATTTTCTTACCTTAATTAATCACAAATTTGTAGGAGTTCGCTTCAACTACTTTAATTTGTTGTGTTTATCGGATTTTTTATATTTTAACTAAATTAAGCAGATAGAAAACAACTGTCAAAACAGAAGACCTGACCATCAAAGCATGTGACATTTTGTATTGTGTTGTGTTTTGCTTAAAATAATTACTGTTACATATATAACAAACTTTCAATTATTAGATATAAGGTAAAATTGTACTAAAGTATGTGACATATATATTGGTAAATGTGTGTTTAAAGGTCTCTTTTTCCATCTGGGTAAATAAATATATTTTGCTTTTTAGATATTTAATAATTGAGCAGTCAAATAGCTTGACATTTCTAAATTGTTCATATTTTTAATTAAAAAGAAATTTTTAGAGAGGAAAGTACTATTTTGTATTGCAAATTTAAAATTAGAAAAGTGAAGGAAAAAAAAAAAAGACCAAACCTCTTTTGCAAATATGGCATTGTTTTGTGAAAGCTTGATAGTGTGAGAAAACCGTTGAAAATATCTCAGCAAGCAAACCCAAGATTAAAGGAATAAAATCTCAATGATAAATGAAGAATATGAGGAGAAATCTCACACATGAACCCATCTCCTTCAGTTCCACCAACTATCTCACACATAAACCCATTTTCATTTCTTCCACCAACTATCTCACACATAAACCCATTTTCATTTCTTCCACCACCCAAATCCCTCACCTCCATGACCATTCTAACACTAACGTTGCACTGACATTGTTAACACCTCTGGTCAATGGAAAGTGTTCAGCCTACAAGTACAAACATTATACATTATGCAAAGCCCCCTCTCAGCAAAAAAGTGTTGGTTTATATATAATTTAAATTTGGTTGGTTCACCCAAAATATGAAAATTTTGGGTCTTACTTAGATTCTAAATCTTAGGTAAAATATTTTGTTAAGCTTTCAAACCTAAAATTAGAATTTTGATACGGTCCCATAACTCAAAAAAAACATATATAAATGAATAATAGTATTTTGGTTTCAATATGTCACTAAGAACATTTTGATGTGTGTACGGCAAGAGCATTATCATATTTTTATACACCTTAAGGGTATTTTAAATATTTATTTTAATGTCCTGGTTCATCACTTGATTGCTGGGCCAACGGCAGTGGTGTCGGGTTGCCCGCAGAGGCCATGGTTCCACAGCAATGAAACTTCATCTAGTTTTGAAGATGCAATTGTGCTGGGTCCAACATTTGCATGTAACAATTTCTTATAGTGCAGCTTTTGCACACAGTAATTTCTTGTGGACCATGTAGTAACTTTTAGTGGATCCTACATGTTTTAAATTTTATTTTTGGGAAAATCCTAAAAAAGACCCTGACTTTTGAGAAATCCAACAAAAAAATAATATTCTATCGCTACTGTTTAACTAAATGACAGGAATGAAACAAAATGAATCTATTTATGTTAATAATGTGAAAATGAGATAGGAGAGGGCAATTTGCCAATTTATAAGTTATGGCTAGTTTAGTGTAGAAAATGAATGAAATGGGTGAGCATTTTATAATAAGCTTTGCATCATTTCATAACAAGTCAAAATCATTCATTATAACTTTTGAATTTAAACCATTGGATCCATCTAATAACTTATATTATTAATCTGATTTTTCAGTTCGCATATTGTCACAAGAGTTATACTCCTCGATGGAGGTTACATCTTTTGGCAATAGTTACAACAATTCAATCAATTCTTCAAGAAGTTCTCATTGCACATATATATGGATAAAATTTCATTGATATGATAAGAAACATGTGAGAAAATTTGCTAATGATTTTGATAATGAAAGAATCCTCAAATCGAGGAAGAAACTTTTGAAAGGGAGAAATGTGATACCTAAAGGTTGATTACGGAGTGGTTTTTTTATTTTTTATTTTTTTATAACACTAAATAACTAAATCTATATTTTACTAGCATAAAATAACTGAAATGAATTTTTATAGCATCATTTCACTACTCATTTTTTTAATGACAAAAATACTATTGTTTTAAAATGTTAAAAAACCTGCTCAAACCAAAAAAGTTAAGAAAAGAAAAAACAAAGAACGCAAATCGCGTCCTAATCGCTGCGACTATATCTTCAACATCATCAACCATCCATTTTATTTATTCTCCCACAACAACATCATCAACAACATCAACTACATCCAAAATAAAATAAAATAAAATAAAATCAGAAAAGAGGGTTCATCGAACCCCTAGGTTTGTCGAACCCAGAATCAGATTGTTCAAGGTTCGAACCAGACCCCAACTCATAAAAAGAAAAAAAATTAAAGGAGATGATGAATGGTGTGCTACTACTGTTAGGTTAGTCGATGGCAGTTGCTGGTTGGTCGATGGCGATAGAGGAGGATGCGGGAAAGAACGGTGAGAGAAAGAAAGAGATGGAGGAGTAAGAGAGAGAAGAAAATGGTAGAAAGAGAGAGATGGGAATTTTTTTTATTAGCTTTTTTTTTTTGAAAAAAAAAAGTATTAGTGTCTTTTTATTCATGTAGGTCCTAATAAAACTCAACTCAGTTCTTTGGTATTAGTTAAACATGATCGTAGTTTTTTTATGTTATTTTGCACAGTTTAGTTTTAAGGAGCTAAAGTCTAGGGGGATAAGTAAGTTTATCACGAGCCCCTAGTATGTCGTTTTGTTTGTTTTGCAAAGATATGATTTTAATATAGTGAAAATTACCAAAATACCCAATTTAAAATTACGATTTTGGTTTTTACCCACAATTTTTAAACAAATTGAATTTAACCTCTCAAACAAATTAATCTCATTATATATCCAAATTACCCATAATACCCTTACACATAATTACCTATAAGCCCTTAATTTTGAAAAAAATTAAAAAAACCAAAATATGTAATTACAAAACAGCCCCTGCCTATATATTTGTAAGAAATCGGTGGAAAGTTATTTTTCATCACCGATTGCCCATCAAAACTCGACCCATACTGTGCGACCCATACCCGATCGACCCTTTGCACGACCCGACCAGCGGTTTGACTGTTTACGGCCATTCTCTCACCATTGTCGACCTTGGCAGACCATCTCCGACCACCGACGACCGTCTCAATTTGGCAAGGTACTCGAATCTACCATGTTAGGGATTTTTTAAATTTGTTTTGCAAATTTGAGATGTTTTATGTGTTATGATGATTATATTTGGTTGGATTTGTGTTAGGTTATGATGATTAGATTCGAAGATGTTAGATTTCGTTGTATTTGTATTGAAAATGGCCGATTGTGTTGTATTTGTGTTGAAAATGATTATCGCAGAGTCATCGATTTTTCAAATCGGTTTTTCACAATCGATTGTTGACTTCGGTTTTCGACTTCCGCTATTCACTCCGGTTTTGCACTTCGGTTTCAACGGACTGGCTCTAGTGTGAAAAATCAAAGTGAATAACCGATCATGAAATGAAAAACCGAAGTGAAAAATCAATGGAACGCAGATCATGATGTGAAAAACCGACGTGGAAAATCGGTTAGTTTGTGAACAACCAAACTTCAAAATCAAACAATGACGTGAAAACCAAAATGAAAAACCGATGAATCATATGTACCGTTGTTTCACACTTGGTTAAAAATCGATCAATATCATTGATCGGTTTTTCACCCATGGTGAAAAACCGATCAGTGATATTGACCAGTTTTTCACACACAGTTAAAAATCGATTTTATTTGTTCACATTTAAATACTAATCATTTGCTGTTTTGGTTTGTTTTCTACAGATGGATTTCAAGTACAAATATAGTTCACAAACAATTAGCAAGAATTCGAGTGGCAATACACATATTAGGCAAAAATGGCTTGGTAAAATCATTGCGCTTATTACTAGACGAGGCTTATACGACCGGTTCATAAGAGAGTGCTCATTCGGACATATTTTAGAGATAAGCAGCAACAATACAATAGCTGCTTCAGTGATATTATGGTTTCTTGTTAGAGAGGTGGAGGTCCTCGGTGGGCGGCGTGATGAAATGTAATTTGAAACGGGGGAAAAACGTATAGATTTGGGAAACAGAAGTTTTTATTGGTGACAGGACTTCCTTTTGCTGGTGTAGATCGAGAAATCTTCAATACGGTGCAGAATGACGAAAGGAGTATCCTATGGCGATTGTTTAGTGGAGTGTCGCCGAGGTCCCCAGTCTAGCCACCTTTATTGAGGCAAGGAACCATACAGCACGTTAGGGCCGTGCGGGTGAAGATGTTTTAAATGATGAGGATCTATTGAAGTTAGCAAATGTAGGGATTGCTTTCCATCTTTTCATGGGCCAGGATGATAGAGCTAGCATTGGTCACTTTATGTGGGTCATGATAGAGAATGCAAAGGTATGGAATGCGTTCCCTTGGGGTACATTGAGCTATAGTACGCTGATCTATTGTCTCCATATGGCGATTAATGAAGAGCGGATGAAAAACCCACCGAAAACCATTAATCTTTATAGTTATATTCTGGCATTTCAAGTATATCTAATATGGTAAATAATTAATTATAATTTCCTTTTAATATGGTTGATATATAGGATTTTATATATCTATACACTAACTATATGTTTGTTATTTGTTTAATCAAATTATAGTGGTGGTTGGTGAAAATATTCCCGATCTTACGAGAGAAGATAGCGAAAGATAATCAATCCTTACAAAATGAACCGCCAAGGTGTAGGAGACGGACACTGAAGAGGACCCCGAAAGGCATAACCAACCTAAATGATTTTCCCCCTGTAAGTGGTGAACTTAATTGAAATTGGTTTCCTTCATTTTTTTTGTTTTAACCATCTTTAATAATAATATGACTAACTATTTATATATGTATATTGCAGATAGGTGGTATTGCACAAACCATTGAGCCTACTGATGCCGAAAAAGAGACGGATTATTAGACATCTTTCAATCCAAAGTATTTGGTTGGCAAAGATGTACATAAAGTTAGCGGCGGAGGGAGTGAGGATGATGATGATGATGATGATGCACGAGGTGATGATGATCATCAAGTGGAGGATAAAAGGGGTGATGATGAGGTTGATGAGTTTGCAAGGGAGGATGAGGAGCAGCATGAAGACATCCTAAGTGTACAGGCCGAATCAAAGGATAGCTTTACAGAGTTACGAGCAAAAAAGTCGCACGGTGTACGAACAGTACATTCTGAGGTACGAAACTTAATATTTTTTGTTTATTTCATTGTTAAGTGAATGTGCATTTGAGTAAATGGAAAAGCTGTGGACATGTTGTATAATCATATGAAGTGGGATAGAGAGACAGAGTCTCTAAACATGATAGACGAAGTGTAATTTTAAATATGCAGATTATATTTCCCTAGATACTCAAAAAACAATGGAGACTCTGTCGAAATTTTTTTTTACAATTGTGTACACTTTAAATATGCAGGTGAAACAGTTGTTTGAGTACCTTGTGGGTTTACAGAAGGCAACCTACAAGAAAGTAAGTAAGATGGATAAAAGGCTTAGACGGGTGGAAGAATATTTAAAAATTCTTATGGATGACGACGACGATGATGACGATGATGATGGGAGCTTTGTCCTTGATGACCATATCTATAGCCCACCACCACCACCACCACCACATGAGGACGAGGGGGTCCATCAGTCACCTGGCCATGATGATGAGGTAGTCCATCAGTCATCTATCCATATTGATCAAACAGCCATCCATCAAGAGGAGCAGGAGGTCCATCAATCTCACAATGTCCACTAATCACCCCTCTAGCAAGAGGATCAAGAGATCCACCACTCCCAACAGGTATCAAGAGGTCTATCATATACAGATGCTGAACGTGATGATGACCAAGTACGTATAATATTTCAATTGTGTTACAGTTTGATTTATAATTCTAAATGTTTAATTGATGGTTTTGATTTGCTTACAGTTGCATGATGAGGTCATTTAGGAGCAGGGCAAACGAAAGACGAAGCCAGCAGCATCTTTGCGGACACCATACACTGATCCTGGACCGCCAAAAAAAAAAAAGGTGTCCCAAATGCAGGTCGATGAGGTAGCAGAGTTTGTAGACCCCGTAGAAGCTGTCTACATTGAATACAAAGCTTCCACGTCGTTGGACCTCAGGTTTTGATAATAAGCAGTCTTATATTTTTATGTTGGTTGCTATTATAAAAAATTTTACCAATGTTTTTTTTTCTTTTATTTTAAGCGTGCGGTTCATCGTTGTCAGTGATGCGTGATACCAAACACATTGCGAACCATTGAGGACGAGAACAGATGGTTGACTTCAAGGCACATCAATTCTTATTTGATGTGTTTACGAAAGAAGTGGAATGAGGTTGAGGACATTAGATACGCGGTTCATGGGAGCTCTTTATTTGTGAGTGTTTACATTTCAATCAGTTATGCCACTATAATTTATCGTCATGTGTCCCTTAAGTTAAATAACATGTTTAATTTTATATCTTGCAGGCATTGATGACATGATACTATAGAGAGTAATACATCCTCAAAGGAAAAACATTTGATCCAGTTACAGCTGATGTACCCTCAGAGTGGCTATCATTCGGTTCTGGCAAGTTAGACTCATTAGTACCGTGGTGGGAAGTTGAAAATGTGAGTGTTGTTCGAAAAATTAAAAGTTATTATTTGATAATTTAAATATTTAAATTAGTCTTATATCATTGACGTCTTCAAACTGCAGGTGTTGCTACCATGTAGCCTAGATCAAAGTCACTGGGTCCTTTGTTAGGTGTGCTTGAGACAGAAGAAGATGTTAATATATGGTTCTCTTGCACATACTGACTTAGTTGTCCACATTGAGCCACTTGAACCGCTGGTGTCTTTGATGCCCACTTTATTGTGGTTCGTGGGATTTTATGAGAGGACCCAGATAGAGATGCAACCTGTGGATGAGCGATGGACAGTTGAACGTCTTGATAGATCGGTTGTGCCCTAACAACCTGATGGGTGAGTAAATTTGTAACTTAATGAAAAATTTATATATGACTATATTTAATTTTATATTTTAATGGTATGATAACATCTTTAATTAATTTGTTACTGATACAGGACGAGCTCTGGAGCATATGTGGTCATGTACATACTTGTTACAATCAACCGAGACTACATGGAAATCAAGACAACCTGATCAGGTTGCAGATGTCATTGCACTGAGGGCAGAGATTGTAAGAGATCTGTATACCTTTTCGACACCATTGTATAAAGTAAATAAATTTGAAAAATGGATAGTAGACTCTGATGGAGAGGTTGTATATAAGTAATTGTATTTATTTAATTTTTATTAATTATTCATTCATTTAGATAGTATCTTATATAACCTAGCTTATATTATACATAAAGTTAATAATTGAATGGACTAAAATTAATTAAGATATATTATTATATAACCTAGCTTATATTATACATAAAGTTAATAATTGATTGGACTAAAATTAATTAAGATAGATTATTATATAACCTAGCTTATATTATACATAAAGTTAATAATTGATTGGACTAAAATTAATTAAGATATATTATTATATAACCAATATAATAGTAATTGATTGGTGGATGTTGTGTATAGAGAGACTAGCATTGATAGAAGAAGGTGGGATATTCGTATATATTATTTACTACAAAGCATGACAAATGGTCAAGTGAAAAAAATACGTATCATGTCCGATCTTGGTGTGGTTGGTTTGATGGCGGTGAGAAATGTTGATGTTAGAGAGATTTACATTGATAAGGTTGTAAGAGATTTTGGAGCTGGAGTTAGTAAGCATATCGTTCGTCTAAATGTCACCGACTCAATACCAGACACAAGACATGAGATGCCAAATAGTAATAGACCTGTAGATCCGTATATGGTTCAAAGTCAATTTTATCTTACTTCAGGTGTTGGTAGCAATCAGGTTGATGCGTCGATCACCCCATTTACATCTATGGAAGGTCCCATTCATGACATTAATAATGATTATATGAATGATGTTAGTGATAATGAAGAGCAAGACACAGATGATAATGGTGATGGGACAGGGGATAGTGATGAAGAGGAAACTGGAGATAGTGATGAAGAGGAAGCTGGAATTAATGATGTCGACGAGGATGAAAGGTTTCTAGAAATAAGATTTTTGGGCTTACAATTTCAGAACAATTCTTCACAACCATACTGGATTGTTCCCGGTGTAGAATTGGGCGACATTGAGGCTACTTCAAGCGCTATGTCAACTGTCTATCAATGTGGTACTTTGTATAAAGGTGCATTCTTTGATAGTAAACAAGAAATGTGTACAGCTATTGGAGAATATGCTCTGAAATCCAAGTTTGAATATCGTGTTAAACGCTCAGACGCGGAACGATTTGAAGCTGGTTGCAAGGATAAGAGTTGTAACTTTATAGTTCGTGCAAGATACAGAAAAGGTTGTTCAATGTGGTTTGTGTTGAAGTATGTGGCGGAACACACGTGCCGTCAGGTAGCCATGGAATCACATATGAAAAGTGTGAATGCTATTGTTATCGAAAAATTATATGCGAGAAAGGTGGGGAGGGATATTTATACACCTAATCGTTTGATTGGAGAAATGCTAGAGCAGTATGGTGTGCAGATCTTGTACAATAAAGCTTGGAAGGCTTTACAATATGCAAAGAAACTAGCAATATGGACAAGCGGACGAGTCATATCAACAGCTTCCGTCCTACTTTGAAATGTTAAAAGTATCAAACCCCGGCACCATGACGGCAATTGAGAGGGATGAAAACAACCGATTCTTGTATTCGTTCGTTGCACTTGGAGCTTGTATTGAGGGTTTTCGATCTTACATGAGATCGGTTATTGCTATTGATGCCACCCATTTGAAAGGTGAATACAAAGGGGTGATTTTTTTTGCTGCCTGCAAATATGGGTCGGAGATGATTTATCCCATCGCTTTTGGATTTGCTGATAGAGAGTCAGACCGTTCATGAACTTGGTTTTTAAGCAGATTACGAGATGCGATCGGTGTGTCAAACGATTTGCTTTTCATACCCGATCGTCACAAAAGCATATCAAATGGGATGAGTGTAGCTTTTCCCGAAGTCCCTCACATATTGTGTTTTTTCCACCTGTGGCAAAACCTTAAGCAACACTGTAAAAAGTATTCGAATGTACTGGAAAAAATATTTTACAGTGCAGCATACAGTCATATGCCATATGACTGCGATGGAATGTTAGAAGAAATTCGGGCATTGCATCCGAAATCACATGAAACTTTAGTTAAGGTTGGGGTAAGTAGGTGGTCACGGGCATATTGTCCAAACAGAAGATTTGACATGACGACCACTAACATTGCAGAATCACTCAACAATTGCATGATGCAAGCACGTCGTTTGCCAATAACTACCGCACATGAATATGTGAGAAATGTGTTACAAAGATGGTTTAATAATAGACGTGGTGCTGCGGAAAAGCTCACGACTTTTGTTACCATTGCTACGTACGATCGAATCATGTTGGCCAAAAATTTATCAACGGAAGGTACCATACATCCTCTTACAGAACTGATCACATACAGTGTTCTACATCCTAGTAAAGGCGATGCGGTGGTTAATATTGAAACGTGCACATGGACTTGCTTGCAGTGGAACTTAGATCAGTTGTCATGTATTCATGCATGTGCTGTAGCCAGGTATCATAATTGTACGTTGTTAATTTCTATATTTAATGTCATATCATATTTTTACATTTAAATGAATATTTATGATACATGTCAGGTTTAAGGGCGTCAGTTGTGATACACTTTGCAGTCATTATTATAGCACAGAGTGGCTGAAAGCTGCATATACATGTCCGATCAATCCCGTTCCTAAATTGTCTGATTGGAATGTTTCCGCGGAAGTTAGAAGTATGATTGTACTACCACCCATAGGAAAAAGACAAGCAAGTAGGCCGAAAGAGGTTCGGATTCCTTCCATTGGGGAAGCTCGTCGAACTAAGAAGTGTGGAAAATGTGGTCAGAGGGGACATAACTGTCTTCGTTGCCCTAACCCCCCAACATCCTTCAGTGGTGGGACGAGCGGAGTCGCAAGTGCAGAAGCCCAAACTAGCGAAGCCGCTACTGCAGAAGTTGGAACCAGTGCAAATGCTCATCCAAATACTACGCCCTTACGAAGATGCAGCCTCTGTCATGAGACCGGACACAACCAACGTCGATGCCCGCAACGGTTTCCTCCTCCCAATCAAATGATGGGTAATGATCCAAACATTGATGATTAGACACATTAATTAATTGAAGCTTTTATTTTAATAATATGTATTATGTTATTTCACGCTTACTTGTTTATGTCGATTTATCTTCATCAGAGTACAATGAAACTTATATTATTTTTTGTTTAATGACATCTTGCAAGTATTTTATTAATTAGAACACATCTAGCATGTAAATGTGCATTTATTGATTTAGCATATGTATAAATTTTGGAAACTCAAACTTTTATAATGACACAGGTTTCCTCAGTTATATGACACATTATTTAGCATAAGATTGCAATAATATACATCAGGTCTAAATTGGTAAAAGAAACTGATTTCGTTATTCAGGTTGATCGGTTTTTCATTATTGATAAAAAACCGAAATCGGTTTTTAATAGCTCATAAAACCGACATTGCTTCATCTGTCCAAATGCACGTCTGATCGGTTTTTCAATTAAAGAAGAAATCGATTTCAGTTTTTAAGCCCACTTAAAAAATCAATCTTTGTCTTTCTTAAGTTCATCCCTTCTGATGGCTCTTGGTGGGCAACAAATGACCCCGACTTACTTAAATTTCAACAATTAAAGTAAAATTGGGATAAACAACTTACATAATGACTATGTATGGTGAAGTTAAACCTGGTATTCGGTGATAACATTTTCACATTGTACAAATCTTAATGTAGATTCATCTAACCATGTTTTATTGTTATATTAGTCCATACTGAAATACAACATTAATTCTATGGTTTTTAGTGTATTTTGATCACTGGAAACCTAACCTTTAAAGGGAAAGGGGTCAAAATCTCTCAAAATGGCATGATCGGTTTTCCATATTGGTTAAGAAACTGCAATCGATTTTCCATTAACCTTAAAAACAGATCAATAATTTATCCCACCTTTTTCGTCGGATCGGTTTTTCATGTGTATGAAAAACCGATTTCGGTTTTTACACACCACTGAAAAACCGATCAGACGATTATTTCTCCTTTTTGGATATTATTGAATAATACTATATATTCATTCATTATATAATAATCGATAACCTATAATCAAGAATGAAAATATCGATATCTTAGATGATCCAAACGTATATGTGGCTTCCATTTTAATTTATATAATATTGATAGAATGGCATAAATTAAATTTTATATAGTTTTCCATATAATCACACAGACATCAAGTGTAAACCTTTTTATCTCCACACCCATCATTTTAAAAAACCTTCATTCTTTTACTTTAGGAAAAAAAAAAAAAAAGCCTATTAATTAAATTTTAAAAAACCTTCATTCTTTATTAAGTGCTATTTATATACATTATTTGTGCGACTCTATCGATTTTATTCACTGTTATTATTATATATTATCATAACCTGGAATTGTAAATTAGACTTTAAGTTATTAGAACCTTAAGTTCTGGATTTCAATTAATATAACTTGAAGTTCTAAAGTTTAATTTATTAGAATCAGAAGTTCTAAATTTTCAATTTAATTAGAACGAAAAGTTATATATTCTAAATTTAATTAGAACCAAAAGTTATATATTCTAAATTTGTTTAGAGCCAAAAGTTCTACACTTCCCATTTAATTACAATCAGAAATTCTATAAGTAATTAAAATGATTGGTGTGATTTAGAAAAGAATTCCAATCTCAATTATACCAAAACCTGAAATTTTGAGTTACTATCAAAGTTAGATATGTAATTATGAAATACAATCACATCATAGCTTGAAAACAATTAGTCAAAAATTATAACGTTATTTCATTGATTATAGATCGTTACATATTTTATTTGGAGTTCATTGATATTAACACAAATAAAAGGTAAAATGTGTATATATAATTTATTTAATTAGAAAATAAATAAAAAGGTAAATTAAAATATTAGAAAATGCTCCCATTTAATTAATAAAAATAAATACAATTACTTATATAAATGAATGAATAATTAATAAAAATAAATCCAATTACTTATATACAACCTCTCCATCAGAGTCAACTATCCATTTTCCTAAATTTATTTACTTTATACAATGGTGTCGAAAAGGTATACAGATCCCTTACAATCTCTGCCCTCAGTGCAATGACATCTGCTAACCTGATCCAGTCATCTTGATTTCCATGTAGTCTCGTTTGATTGTAACAAATCATATATGTACATGGCCACATATGCTCCACAACTCGTCCTGTATTAATAATAAATTAATTAAATGATGTTATCATACTATTAAATATAATATAAAATAAAATATATATTATATATATAAATATTAAATTTTCATTAAGTTACAAATTTACTCACCCATCGGGTTGCTAGGGCACAACCGATCTATCAATACATTCAACTGTCCATCGCTCATTCACAGGTGGCATCTCTATCTGGGTCCTCTCATAAAATCCCACAAACCGCAATAAAATGGGCATCAAACACACCAGCAGCTCAAGTAGCTCAATGCGGAAAGCTAAGTCAGTATGTGCAAAAGAATCATATATTAATATCTTCTTCTGTCTCAAGCACACCTAACAAATGACCCAGTGATTTTGATCTAGGCTACATGGCAGTAACACCTGCAATTTGAAGACGTCAGTGATATAAGACTAATTAAAATATTTAAATGATCAAATAATAACTTATAATTTTTCGTACAACACTCACATTTTCAACTTCCCACCACAGGTATTAATAAGTCTAACTTGCCAGAACCGAATGCTAGCCACTCTGAGGGTACATCAGCTGTAACTGGATCAAATGTGTTTCCTTTGAGGACGTATTGCTCTCTATAGTATAATGTCATGAATGCCTGCAAGATAAAAAATTAAACATGTTATCACACTTAAGGGACATATGACGATAAATTGTAATGACATAACTTATTAAAATGTAAACACTCACAAATAAATAGCTCCCATGAACCGCATATCTAGTGTCCTCAACCTCATTCCACTTCTTTCGTAAACACATCAAATAAGAATCGATGTGCTCAGAAGTCAACCATCTGTTCTCATCCTCAATGGTTCGTAATGTGTCTGGTATCACGCACCATTGACAACGATCAATTGCACGCCTAAAATAAAAGAAAAAAAAAAAGGTTAAATTTTTTATAATGGTAACCAACATAAAGGTATAAAACTGCTTATTATTAAAACCTGAGATCCAACTGACGTGGAAGAAGCTTTGTATTCATTGTAGACAATCTCTACGGGGTCTACAGACTCTACCACCTCCTCAACCTGCATTTGGGGCACCTTCTTTTTCTTTTTTGCCTGTCCAGGATCAGTGTATGGTGTCCGCAGAGATGCCTGCTAGCTTCGTCTTTCGTTTGCCCCGCTCCTAGATGACCTCATCACGCAACTGTAAGGAAATCAAAACTATCAATCAAAATAAACATTTAGAATTATAAATCAAATTGTAACACAATTGAAATACTATACGTACCTGGTCATCACCACGTTCATCCTCCTGATGGACCTCCTGCTCCTCCTGATGGATGGCTGTCTGGTCCCTATGGATAGGCGACTGATGGACTACCTCATCATCATGGCCAGATGACTGATGGACCCCCTCGTCCTCATGTGGTGGTGGTGGGGGTGGTGGCGATGGTGGTGGTGGTGGTGGTGGTGGTGGGGGTGAGGGTGGGGGGGTGGTGGTGGTGGGCGGCTATAGATATGGTCACCAGGGATAATGCTCCCATCATCATCATCATCATCATCATCGTCATCATCATCATCATCGTCGTCGTCATCCATAGGAATCTTTAAATATTTTTCCACCCGTCTCAGCCTTCTATCCATCTTACTTACTTTCTTGTAGGTTGCCTTCTGTAAACGCACAAGGTACTCAAACAACTGCATCACCTGCATAAATAAGTCATTTTACACAGTGTACACAATTGAAAAAAAAAAAATTTGACAGAGTCTCCCCTGTTTTTTGAGTATCCAGGGAAATATAACCTGTATATTTAAAATTACACTTCGTCTATCATGTTTAGAGACTCCGTCTCTCTATCCCACTTCATATATTATACAACATATCCACAACTTTTCCATTTACTCAAATGCACATTCACTTAACAATGAAATAAAAAAAAAAAACGATTAAGATTCGTACCTCAGAATGTACTGTAGGTACATCGTGCGCCTTTTTTGCTCGTAACTCTGTAAAGCTATCCTCTGATTCAGGCTGTGCACTTGGGATGCCTTTATGCTGCTCCTCATCATCCCTTGCAAACTTATCAACCTCATCATCACCCCTTTTATCATCACCACGTGCATCATCATCATCATCATCATCCTCCTCACTCCCTCCACCACCAACTTTATGTACCTCTTCGCCAACCAAATGCTTCCGATTGAATGATGTCCAATAATCTGTCTCCTTTTCGGCATCAGTAGGCTCAAGGGTTTGTGCAATACCAACTATCTGCAATATACATATATAAATGGTTAGTTATATTATTATTAAGGATGGTTAAAACAAAAAAAATGAAGGAAACCATTTTCAATTACTTTCACCACTTACAGGGGAAAAATCATTTAGGTTGGTTTTGCCTTTCAGGGTCCTCTTCAGTGTTCGTCTCCTACACCTTAGCAATTCATTTTGTAAGGACTGATTATCTTTCGCTATCTTCTCTCGTAAGACCGAGAATATTTCCACCAACCACCACTATAATTTGATTAAACAAATAACAAACATATAGTTAGTGTATATATATATATAATAAAATTCTATATATCAACCATATTAAAAGGAAACTATCATTAATTATTTACCATATTAGGTATAACTGAAATGCCGGAATATAACCATAAAGATTAATAGTCTTCGGTGGGTTTTTCACCCGCTCTTCATTAATCGCCATATGGAGACAATGGATCAGCGTACTATAGCTCAATGTACCCCAAGGGAACGAGTTCCATAACTCCATATTCTCTATCATCACCCACATAAAGTGACCAATGCTAGCCCTGTCATCCTGCCCCATGAAGAGATGGAAAGCGATCCCTACATTTGCTAACTTCAAAAGATCCTCATCATTTAAAACATTTTCACCCGCACGGCCCTGACGTCCTGTATGGCTCCTTGCCTAAACAAAGGTGGCTAGACCAGGGACACTCCATCAAACAATCGCCATAGGATACTCTTTTCATCATTCTGCACCGTATTGAAGATTTCTCGATTTACACCCCCAAAAGGAAGTCTTGTCACCAATAAAAACTCCTATTTCCCAAACCTATATGTTCTTCCCCTCGATTTCAAACCACATTTCATCACGGCGCCCACCGGGGACCTTCACCTCTCTAACAAGAAACCATAGTATCACTGAAGCAGTTGTTGGATTGTTGCTGCTTATCTCTAAAATATGTCCGAATGGCCACTCTGTTATGAACCGGTCGTATAAGTCTCGTCTAGTAATTACCGCAATGATTTTACCAAGCCATTTTTGCCCAATATGTGTATTCCCGCTCGAATTCTTGCTAATTGTTTGTGAACTACATTTGTACTTGAAATCCATCTGTAGAAAACAACCAAAAACAGCAAATGATTCGTACAGTATTCAAATGTGAACACCTAAAATCGGTTTTTAACTATGTGTGAAAACCGGTCAATATCATTGATCGGTTTTTCACCATGGCTGGAAAACCGATCAATGATATTGATCGGTTTTTCACCAGGGTTGGAAAACCGATCAATATCATTGATCGGTTTTTCAGCCCTGGTGAAAATCGATCAATATCATTGATCGATTTTCCAGCCATGGTGACAAATCGATCACTATCATTGATCTGTTTGTCACCATGGCTGGAAAACCGATCAATGATAGTGATCGGTTATTCACTTCGGTTTTTCACAGTACAGAAGAGAAAAACAGATCAACCTGTTGAAACCGAAGTGCAAAACCTCCGAAGTCGAAAACCGAAGTTAACAACCGATTGTGAAAAACCGATTTTAAAAACCGATTGTCAACAACCGATTTCAAAAACCGATTGTGAAAAACCGATTTCAAGAACATCAGGCCGACGACGCTGCGATCATCGTTTTCAACACAAAAACAAACACAATCGCCCATTTTCAACACAAATACAACCAAATCTAACCTATTCTAATCTAATCATCATAACCTAACACAAATCCAACAAAATTTAATCATCATAACACATAAAACATCTCAAATTTGCAAAACGAAATTTAAAAATCCCTAACATGGTAGATTCGCGTACCTTACCAAACTTGAGAGGGTCGCCGGCGGTCGGAGATGGTCTGCGAATGTCGAAAACGGCAAGAGAATGGCCGGAACTTGTCGAATGGCTAGTCGGGTCGTGCAAGGGGGCGATCAGGTACGGTCGCACAGTGTGGAGGGTCGCCGACAGTCTGAGATGGTCTGCCAATGTCAAAAACGGTGAGAGAATGGCCGGAAACTATCGAACGGCTGGTCAGGTGGCTGGTCGGGTTCTGCAAGGGGGCGATCGAGTACGGGTCGCACAGTGTGGGTCGAGTTTTTGAATGGGAAATCGGTGATGAAAATGACTTTCCACCGATTTCTTACAAATATATAAGGAGGGGCTGTTTTGTAATTACATATTTTGGTTTTTTTTAATTTTTTTGAAAATTAAGGGCTTATAGGTAAATATATGTAAGGGCATTATGGGTATATAATGAAATTTATTTGTTTGAGGGGTTAAATTCAATTTGTTTAAAAATATTGGGTAAAAACAAAAATCATCATTTTCAATTGGGTATTTTTGGTAATTTTCACTTAGAACTATGATCATTGATTTGAATTATTTTGCGAATTTTGTTACATGATTTTGTATAAAACATTCAATCATATTAATATATACAGTTAATAGACAATCAAATATTTCAATACAATTTTATTTTTATTGGTAGCACTTTTTTTGATTGATTTTGTTCAATTGAGAGATTATTTTTAAGTTTTTTTTTTTTTTTTTACCAGAATATTTGGCAAAGATTTATTTATTTTTCCATATTTCTTTATCTTTCGGTGCAAAATTAAATCATTATTGTCAATGGCATTTAATTTTGATTCATTGGCTTTCTCTTCAAGAAGAGAACAGTAGTAGCAGGACACGTCTGTCTGTGACTTTGATTTTCAGGATGTTTAGTTGCTTTGTTATGTTGTTTCTTCGAAGAAAACGTAGGTGCAGTGCTGTCAGATAAATCGAAAACAAATATACAAAAACAAGTAAATGTTACATTTGAAAAGATCATAACAAATTGAATCAACAGATTGATTGCACAAAACTATATGTTTTTTTTTTAGAAGAGGCTTAATAACACAGTTGGGTGGAGTGCAACTTCAGGCCAAGTTCACGACTGGGTGTATAAGAGGTCAACACTACTGTCGTCCAAGATGATGATGAGACGCTGAAGAGGCTCATGAGTACTAATCCAAACTCATTCAGGCAGTTGGTGCAGACACTCTTGGAGGCTAATGGAAGAGGGTATTGGGAAACTTCAGAGGACAACATTGAAAAGTTGAGGGAGTTGTACTCTGAAGTAGAAGACAAGATTGAAGGCATTGATAGGTAAATTTATAAAATGAAGCGGTTCAATAGATTCTGATGTGAAGATATTGATTGACATTCTTAATTTACCAGAGGTCTCTCTTTCTCTATTGCTCAGATGATTGAATGTAACTTTAAGGAAGACTTGGAATGTGAATTTGTTCATAAGAATGAGCATGTAACTTGACCTATTTACAGAAATCTATCCGTCTTTTTTGCTTTTACGGCAAAGAATAACTTGTATTAATTAAATTCATAATTAACGGGTTACATCTTATCTTCGATTTTGCAAAATAAAAATGAAAGAAGGAAAATATGAAACTTGACTCAAAATCAACTGCCCGCTATATTCACAGTTGGTGCGTAGTTACGAAATCTTTATTTTACAATGATTATGTATTAATCATGTTGTTAAAGCATTTGGATTATGAATCGAAGAAAACATAGTAATAAAAGCACCAGTCATGCATCTTCTCGGAATGACAATCATAAACAATTTCATCTTTTAATTTGTAATATGAAATTGATACCAAATTCCTTCGATAAAATCATTTTTATAATTATAATTGTACAACATAACTATTCAAAATATCTGTAATGGTATATATTTCCGTATAAATCTTCCATCATGAAAATTGAACCATATATTTGGTGTACATTTACCTCATATATGTAAACAATCATCATTTACAACTTAAAGCTTTTTGGTTGATCCGTTACTTAACATACCAAGAATGCATGGTAAGAGTCAACCGCTTGATCGGATAAGTATTTGTTATTTGTGTCTGTTTTAAATCTGCATGTATGCTTCAGTTTCAGCCATGTTGGGAGCAACGCAGGACGAGGCAGTGTGTAAGAGTTCTTAAAAGTACTTATCTGATAGATTAAGGTTGTAGGTTGAGCATTTAGTCAGCTACGTAACATTTACTTAGAAAAGGATTCAGGTGGTGTGATTCAAGCCTTATCGAAATCAATTAGAAGTAGACGGACTGGTGCAGGCTGGCGGGTTCTGTTTTCCCGAAAGTCTTGGCCTAACATTACTGCACTCGAACACAGCTTTAGGTGCTTCATTGCCTGCGTGCATAAGGTCAAATTTAGGTGCTTCATTTCCTGTGTACGTAAGGTCAATGTCTGCAACCTCCACACCCTGGCACGGTATGCCACTACTGCAAGCAAGCTTCACTGCAACTGGACATGCAGAAGTTCCCCGAATGTTCTTGAAGCTAACATTGCTGATTTTAACCAGTGATGGAAGCTGAAGAAAAAAACCGCAATCAGAATAATACAACCACAATATGGGATCATTGTAGTTAGACAGTAAAATTTAAATCTATAATCTCTAAACAGAACAATTTCTCGGCGATCTTATTTTCAGGGAATAATTACCTTTGTCTTGCACTGATTCCAGGGGCAGTAAAGTTGATCAATGAGAACGGGATTGCTGACGTTGTTCATGATAATGTCTTCAAAATGCACGTCGGACACGGAGCCAGCGTAGGAAGCAGGCCAAGTTTTGATTCTGACACCATTTGTGGTACCAGAGATGGTGCAATTCCTGACCTTGACTCCTATCACCGGGACTTCATTTCGATACTTTCCTAGACTTCCTATGCTAATGCCATGACCAGGTCCGCAAGTAACTTTCGTGATTGATAAATGTTGCGTTCCGTCACCAACAGAGATACAATCATCACCAGTTGCAATATTTGAATCTGTTATGTTAATGTCACTAGATCGCCCAATGTGGATTCCATCGGTGTTAGGGCTGTCTCCGGGTGCAGAAACAGTAAAGTGTGTGAAGGTAAAGTTCTTGCAGCCCAAGACATTAACGTGAAATTGTTTGCTGTCTTTAGAAGTTAGGTCGCGGACCATTCCATTGGTAATGTAGTCGAATCTCAAATTCTGTTCAATTATAAAGCCATTATGTTAGTGTCGCAGCTCTACATAAATACAATTGTTCTCTAATTCATATATACATTGTACATCAAAATAAAGTGGAGCCATCAAATCTGGACATGTGCATTGAATATCGAAACTCTATATTTCTTCCACGAAAGGAAAATCTGTGTAGGCTAAGATTGAATGAGCTTACAACTGGAAGACCTTTGCAATATGAACCCGTGGTACACACACGCCATGCTTTGGGTCCTTGGCCATCGAAAATTCCACCACCTGACAATGTGAAATGATCCATATATTGGAAAGTAACCCAACCGGCATCAGCGTTCATGTTTCCAACACCTGTTAGGGCTTTCACGGTGCCTTGAACCTTAAACTCAACAGGAGCCTTGCAGGGACCCTTGAGGGTTATCTGGCCTAGTGCGAATGCACCTCTTGGAATCAAGATTATGCTTGGAGCAGCAGAAGCACATGCCTCTTTAAAAGCAGCAGATAAAGCCTGAGAAGAAATAACAATATGTAAAATTCTTTCTACACAACAAAATATACCTACTGCATGTATTGGTCATTAGAGGGTTGATTCATTTCATCATGTTTAACTACCTTGCGGATATCTGAGCGGCCGTCAGCTTTTCCACCATAATTCCTGACATCGAAAAAGCGTACTGAATGAGCTCTAGTAGTTGATGCAAACAACAACATCAAAAACATGGCTGCCATGTTCAACTTTCCCATGTTTTATACTGTCCTTGGTTTTCAACTAATCTTTTTTGGTTGAATTGTGAAATTGTAGCTTCTTTAGAACCAATTTATAGTGCAACATGAGAACCATTTTCAACTGACAACCAGAATTCCTAACTATTTTCTTACCTTAATTAATCACAAATTTGTAGGAGTTCGCTTCAACTACTTTAATTTGTTGTGTTTATCGGATTTTTTGTATTTTAGCTAAATTAAGCAGATAAAAAACAACTGTCAAAACAAAAAATCTGACCGTCAAAGCATGTGACATTTTGTGTTGTGTTGTGTTTTGCTTAAAATAATTACTGTTACATATATAACAAACTTTCAATTATTAGATACAAGGTAAAATTGTACTAAAGTATGTGACATATATATTGGTGAATGTGAGTTTAAAGGTCTCTTTTTCCATCTGAGTAAATAAGTATATTTTACTTTTTAGATATTTAATAATTGAATAGTTAAATATCTTGAAATTTCAAAATTGTTCATATTTTTAATTAAAAAAAAAAAATTAAGAGAGGAAAGTATTTTGTATTGCAAATTTAAAATTAGAAAAGTGAAGGAAAAAAAAAAAAAAAAAACTAAACCTCTTTTGCAAATATGGCATTGTTTTGTGAAAGCTTGATAGTGTCAGAAAACCGTTGAGAATATCTTAGCAAGCAATCCCAAGATTAAAGGAATAAAATCTCAAATGATAACTGAAGAATATGAGGAGAAATCTCACACATGAACCCATCTCCTTTAGTTCCACCGACTATCTCACACATAAACCCATTTTCATTTCTTCCACCACCCAAATCCCTCACCTCCATGACCAGTCTAACACTAACGTTGCACTGACATTGTAATGGTCAACCTCTGGTCAATGAAAAGAGTTCAGCCTACAAGTACAAACATTATACATTATACATAGCCCCCTCTCAGCAAATAAAGTGTTGGTTTATATATAATTTAAATTTGGTTGGTTCACCCAAAATATACAAATTTTGGGTCCTACTTAGATTCTAAATCTTAGGTAAAATATTTTGTTAAACTTTCAAACCTGAAATTAGAATTTTGGTACGGTCGCATGACTCAAAAAACCATAAATAAATGAACAATAGTATTTTGGTTCAATACGTGACTAAGAATATTTTGATTGCATTGATAACTAATAAAACATTAAAAAATGAATATGTTACTTTTTTCGAAATTTGATTTCTTTTTTTAACTTTTCGCTTAATCATACTATATCTTTTTATTCATTTTAAAAAGTAATATAATTTGACAATGAATAAAATGCAATAAAGATGAAATAATTGGGTCAGGTGAGAAGAATATTAAATGATGGGTTTTTAATATTAATTGGAGAGATGAGGCATGATGTAATGATGAGAAAAGAAGTGAGAGAACACATTCATATTGAGTGTAAAATTAAATTGTATGCTAATATGTGAATAGGTCTGAGTAATTAAAGTTTTCATCATCCAATGATCAACATATTATATAACAATTTATGTCAAATTTGTGTCTATAGATCTTACCTCTATAAATATATATATATATATATTCAAAATTTCAAATATTTGAGTTTTTAAATCTTGATCTTGGAGTTCAAGGATTTCAACTCAATAATCATACATAAGCATGATATATATAGTAGCAAGAAGCATTGCAAATTGCCCAGCTAGGGTAATCTTGTTGATGATTAACGGAGATAAAGTGGAAAGATAATAGCAAATTAGGCAAAGAAAAAAAAAAAACCATGAAATTACATCTATTATATAATTTCATGGATTTTTGTCTTTGCCTAATTTATATAATTTCAAGTTTTTTTTGCCTAATTTGCTAATATCACTCAAATTTATCTCTATTAATCATCAACTACAGCGACAGAGATCACCCTTGCTGGACAACTTGCAATGCTTCTTAGATTATTTATATGTGTCTGATATATATTAAATATGGTTTTATTTTTAAAAAGTCCTATATTAATTTTGTATGAAGATTATTATTGAAAAATTGAGTAATTTGAATAAGTTGAATTAATTTTTAACTTTGAATGGGTAAATCAATCATTGAAATGAGGCTAGAATAAGAGAGCCGGGTGAAAAAATTAAAAAGAGAAGAGAGAAAAGAATGTGGAGATATAAATTTGTTTTCATTAATGAGGAGAAAAATTATGTGAATGGAGAAAAATTATGTGTATCAACACATATAGTAACGTGTGATCTTTAAATTATAAATTCATCTTTGTCATTAAAATTGCTTCAATCCAAAGGTTATAACTCTACGTATATTGTCATGTTTTAGTAAGAACGTCATGAAATTTTTATATCAAAATCATTAATTACAATCACTTACTTTCAACAAATTATAAAAAATTTCATTAATTATAATCATTGAGACTGACTTCAAAAGATTGCTGATATTTTCTTAAATCCTTGTAACATGAAAGAATTGGAAAAAGAAGACAGACCTCAAACTGATTTTCAATAGAGTAAGGGGTCGTTTGTTTTTTTGTTTGAAGACTGAACAGTGCTACTGAAAACTGAATACTGAATAGTGACTGAAACCTGAAATCTGAATGATATGTTTGTTTTTTTTTTTCCTTTACATCTGAATGTATAGTAATTTTGTTTGTTTTTTAAAATTAAAATTGTCTGAAAATTAGTAATTTGACATTTATACCCTTTTAATATTAGTTGTTATATAACTTTATTTAATATAATAAAAACAATTATAATAAATTATTTAGCAAATATTAAAAAACTTTTATGTATATATTAATAATTTTTTATTCATAATTAAAATATGATTAATTATTATAGTAAAGTGATTTTTTTAAAAAAAATTATATATACATAAATAAATTATTATAGTAAAGTAAATTAAATAAAAATAAATAAAATGGTATTAAGTTGAATTACTATTGTTATATCTTTAAATAAAAATAATATTGAAAGAAATGTTATTAAAATGAATATGTATAATGTAAAATTAGATCAAATTTGGAAATATGTTTGTTAAAGTATTAAAAGAAATTTTTATAATTTAAAACTAGAACAAACTTGGAAATTTGTTATTTTGGGGAGGATAAAATTGGAACAATAAATTTATAAATCATCAAGTGATTTGGTATTAAGTGAAAAGTCAAAAAATGTAGCTTTTTATTTTCAGTGATTTTTGGGTGGTTTTAAGTGGTTTGACCACTTAAAAAAAACAAACAATAATCACTTAATTGGCCTAATTTAGCACCATTAAGTGTTAAGTGCAAAAAACAAACGACCCCTAAGATAATTAGAAAATAATAACAAAGTGTGCCTAGGTTTTCAAGCATGAAAAGAAAATAACTTAAAAAGAATGGGGCAGCATGCAGTAGCTTCCTCCTTCAAAAATTAAGGAGATGGCTGCTGCCTCCGCATGAGAGGAGGTGTCGCTCCTATCATGGTTTTTCCTTTTAATATTTTATTTTAATTAGATTAGTTCTTTTATGATTATTAATTTATAATATTAAAAAATTAAATGAAACAAGTTAACATAATTGATAATGTATTGGGTCGGCTTGTAAGATTAGAACTTTTAAAAATCTTAACACGGTGTTAATACAAAAATGGGCGTATATTCAGTTTTTATGGGTTGCAAATATGGTCACTCACTTAAAAAAAGTGTGCCTAGAAAATAATAACAAAGTGTGCCTAGGTTTTCAAGCATGAAAAGAAAATAACTTAAAAAGAATGGGGCAGCATGCAGTAGCTTCCTCCTTCAAAAATTAAGGAGATGGCTGCTGCCTCCGCATGAGAGGAGGTGTCGCTCCTATCATGGTTTTTCCTTTTAATATTTTATTTTAATTAGATTAGTTATTTTATGATTATTTATTTATAATATTAAAAAATTAAATGAAACAAGTTAACATAATTGATAATGTATTGGGTCGGCTTGTAAGATTAGAACTTTCAAAAATCTTAACGCGGTGTTAATACAAAAATGGGCATATATTCAGTTTTGAAGGGTTGCAAATATGGTCACTCACTTACAAAAAAATAAAGGAAAAATCTTAGATAACCGTCATTTTTCTCGTGTTAATTTTATTTTTATCCAAAATTTTTCTATTTATAGCAAATTAACAGCAAAGTTAGGCAGAGGATAAAAAGACACTTTTAATCGTAATATTTTTATTTTAAAATAAAATAATTACAAACTAATAAAAACTCATCCCATTGATCTTCAAACCAGTTTTGATCCGGACTCTTTAACCTTAAACGAAGTTACAATACATCCAAAATGTATACAAACAATTAAAAAAAAAAGAAAAAAAAAAAGAAAAGATTAGCAATAAAAATCAAATAATACAAACCATAAAGAGTGACAAAATGAAAAAAATCACGACAACTAACCACAAAAAAAGTATTAAATCTGCTTCTCAATACAAACAAAAGGGATAAAAGAAAAAAGACACCATCCTGTACAACAACGAATAATGTATAACATGAAACAGTAATAAATCAAACCGAACCCAGTTGCCGTGCATCCAAAATATATACAAATACCCGACCAAAAAAAAGATAGAAAAGATTTAAAAACCCAGAGAAAATCAAGAAACCCAGATCCATGCACCATTTTCAAACTGGTCACTGCAGTTGTCATCGCCACCGAAGATCGAAACCCGGTTGTAGAGCTGAAACAAGATCATGACAAGAAACAATGCGACGCCAACAGGCGACCCATTAACCCGATGAATGGAGTCGGGTTCTCCAAAGACAAAGAAGAGGACGGAGCCATGTCGAAGAGCATTATCATACTTTAATTAAAATTTATTTTAATTTTTTATATTTTAATTATTTATTCACCGTACTTTAATTTTTAAGGGTATTTTAAATATTTATTTTAATGTCCTGGTTCATCACTTGATTGCTGGGCCAACGGCAGTGGTGTCGGGCTGCCCGCAGGGGCCATGCTTCCAGAGCAATGAAATTTCATCTAGTTTTGAAGATGCAGTTGTGCTGGGTCCAACATTTGCATATAACAATTTCTTATGGTGCAGCTTTTGCACACAGTAATTTCTTGTGGGCCTTGCAGTAACTTTTTGTGGATCCTACTTGTTTTAAATTTTATTTTTGGGAAAATCCTAAAAAAAGCCCTGACTTTTGACAAATCCAACAAAAATATAATATTCTATCGCTACTGTTTAACTAAATGACAGGAACGAAACAAAATGAATCTATTTATGTTAATAAGCTGAAACTGGGATAGAAGAGAGCAATTTGCCAATTTATAAGTTATGGCTAGTTTAGTGTATAAAATGAATGAAATGGGTGAGCATTTTATAATAAGCTTTGCATCATTTCGTAACATGTCGAAATCATTCATTATAACTTTTGAATCTAAACCATTGGATCCATCTAATAGCTTATATTATTAATCTGATTTTTCAGTTCACATGTTGTCAAAAGAGTTATACTCCTTGATGGAGGTTATATCTGTTGGCGATAGTTACAACAATTCAATCAATTCTTCAAGAAGCTCTCATTGCACATATATATAAATAAAATTTCATTGATATGATATGAAACATGTGAGACAATTTGCTAATGATTTTGATAATGAAAGAATCCTCAAATCGAGGAAGAAACTTTCGAAAGGGATAAATGTGATACCTAAAGGTTGATTACGGAGTGGTTTTTTTTTTTTTTTTTTATAACACTAAATAACTAAATCTATATTTTACTAGTACAAAATAACTTAATGAGTTTTTATAGTATCATTTCACTACTCATTTTTTTAATGACAAAAATACTATTGTTTTAAAATGTTAAAAACCTTGTTCAAACCAAAAAAGTTAAGAAAAGAAAAAACAAAGAACGCGAATTGCATCCTAATCGCTGCAAATATATCTTTAACATCATCAATTGTCTTCAACATCATCAACCATCCATTTTATTTATTCTCCCACAACAACATCATCAACAACTACATCCACCAACAACATCCAAAATAAAATAAAATTAGAAGAGAGGGTTCATCGAACCCCTAGGTTCGTCGAACCCAGAACCAGATTGTTCAAGATTCAAACCAAACCCCAACTCATAAAAAGAAAAAAAATTAAAGGAGACGATGACTGGTGTGCTACTACTGTTAGGTTTGTCGATGGCAGTTGCTGGTTGGTCGATGGCGATAGAGGAGGATGCTGGAAAGAACGGTAAGAGAAAGAGAGAGATGGAGGAGTAAGAGAGAGAAGAAAATGGTAGAAAGAGAGAGATGGAAATTTTTTTATTAGTTTTTTTTTTTTAAAAAAAAAAAAAGTATTAGTGTCTTTTTATTCAGGTAAGTCCTAATAAAACTCAACTTAATTCTTTGGTATTAGTTTAATATGACCGCAATTTTTTTATGTTATTTTGCACGGTTTAGTTTTAAGGAGCTAAAGTCTAGGGGGATAAGTAAGTTTATCACGGGCCCCTAGTATGTCGTTTTGTTTGTTTTGCAAAGATATGATTTTAATATATAATCTTTGTGATACACTGAATTGAGATAAGTTTAGTTTGATTACACCTATTTCATTGAGTTTGTTTATATCAATATAAGAAAATAAATTTATCTGATGTATTTACTCGGTTAATGTTTAAAAAAAAAAAAAATTGTATCATTAGAACTATAATCATTGATTTGAATTATTTTGTGAATTTTGTTACATGATTTTGTATAAAACATTCAATCATATTAACATATACAGTTAATAGACAATCAAATATTTCAATACGATTTTATTTTTATTGGTAGCTCTTATTTTGATTGATTTTGTTCAATTGAGTGATTATTTTTCAGTTTTTTTTTTTTTTTTACCAGAATATTTGGCAAAGATTTATTTATTTTTCCATATTTTCTTTATCTTTTGGTGCAAAATTAAATCATTATTGCCATTGGCATTTAATTTGGATTCATTGGCGTTCTCTTCAAGAAGAGAACAGTAGTAGCAGGACACATGTCTGTCTGTGACTTTGATTTTCAGGATGTTTAGTTGCTTTGTTATGTTGTTTCTTCGAAGAAAACGTAGGTGCAGTGCTGTCAGATTAATCGAAAACAAATATACAAAAACAAGTAAATGTTACATTTGAAAAGATCATAACAAATTGAATCAACAGATTGATTGCACAAAACTCTTATGTTTTTTTTTTTTTTCCTCACATATGATGGTCAAAATGATGAACAATTTTTCTCTTTAGAGGGAATATCCCATCAGTAAGTGAACGATACAAGGTAATCTATATATGAAGTTACAAAAAAGGAAGAAAAAAACCCCCCCCACCTCATGGAAAAGAAAAAATTTAAGAAATAGAGACAGAATTTGGTATTACAGTTACAAAGTGGTACATGTTTCGGTAGTTCCTTTTATGTATCAATGGTGATGGTGTTCTTACCATCAAAATAATTCCATTAAGAGAGGGTCACCTTCTGCCATTAGTCTGATCAGCTTTATGAATTCCTGTTCACTTGACACGCTCCATGGATGAACTGCAGGTGCTTGGGCGGAGTAAAGGGTTGACGACGAATTGGTAGAAGGTGGTTTTCTCTTATAAATCATCGTACTAAGCACCGAGTCAAAATTCTGTGGTGAATCCATTGATAAAAAGAACATGGGTATGGCAACTTTATAATGCATCTTTAGATTGCCCACCAGATTAACAAGATCGACAAAGTCAGCTGCAAAGTGCTGAGGAATGTAGAATATCTCGGAGTTGCATATAATGAGGCTCTGGTCACTTCTCACAGCTTCCTTATAGTTGACTTGAAAGTGAGCTGGCATCGTGCTAACGGCCTTTTTCACCATCTCTGCTTGTTTTACATACCAATCTGAGTTTCCATTGGTCGACACAGTAGACCAGGATCTTGATACCTACAATTCCATAAAAGTTATCCGACAAGGAGAGAGAGAGCAATTACATTACAAGTTCTTGTCAACAAACTTATCATAATTATCATGGAAATTTAAGGAAAAGATAAAGCAATTCATTGTTCTCCCCTCCAGATTGTTCATACAACACCTATGTTTTATAACTGATTCCTCTAAATTGTTGATTGCAAATAAAATATTGAATTCTGAATTAAAAATTGAAAGAGATTCAAAAGAGATGAATGCCTCAACAAACATGCAATAACAATGGTCAACATGCACGACAGAAAATGAACAGAAGAAAATCAAACTAACCAACCTTAAAACAAAAATTTAAAGAAAAGGAAAAGGCTGATAGAGAGAATGACTAGACGATGTTTAAAGATCTAATACCTTATCAGTGATCCAGAGCTTATTCTTGTCTGCTTGCAGCAAATTCCAGTAATTAAGAATTGTATCATCTTGAAGGAATAAAAAACCATCTGCGCTGCTATATCGATCAAAGATCTTGGGAAAATGCCTACAATTATATGAGACAAAATAATCAGTGAATGTGACTGATGGACTGTGATACCTAAAACCATTATACAATAAAAAAGGATTTTTCAACATCAATGTTTAAATAAATGACAATGATTTTTTGATAAACCCATCATTCTCCTTGACAACCAAGATTTTGACAACAAAACCACCTAAGGTTGCTTGCAAGAGAACCTTAATTCAAGAGAAAGTAACAACTCAAGCCAACAACAATAAACGAAACCTTTTTTGACCAAAAAAAGAAAATTAAAAAGACATACTAAACTGAAATTTAGAAAGTTAAATAAACAGTACAAATTTAATTGCAGTAAAGGTAATTTAATAGAGGTCATAGCATATTTGGTGTACCTTAAAATTACATAGATAAAGAAGCAAAGGAAAAGGGGAAAAAAAAGGAAAGGAAAAATGGTGCACTTTGAGCTTGGAAGACATCTTGTTGATCATATTATGCAAACGCTTAAAGACATAGTACACAATTGTTTACTACCATCAATTATTTGCAGGAATTTGTGAGAAACCAAGCTGGCCAGACACTAGAACAATTGAAAGTTGTTTTCACTGATGATAGACACTCATATTGGAAGATAATTTTCAATTATTAGGAAAACATGTGAAAATTATGGTTAGTACCATCCTTTCTGGTCAGAAAATCTTAAAATAAATAACTATTCATTCAGTATTGTGATTCTTCTACAAGCAAAAATATGTACTCCAGTTAGAGTAAGAAGTAATGCTTAGTACCAAACAATTCCAAACACATGGACATAACGAGGACATATCTTGATGTTTTATTGTTTTCATGCAACACCTTGTATATTTTCCACCAAAGCATTGATCAATACCTTCTAAAAGTTAAGTATTCTTTTAATAACTAAAGTCTTAACCTTACATAAATCACTCAAAAGAGTCCAACCATCGTTAATGGAATTCATAAACATGATTTTCACACAAGTTTTACATAGACAGCACATAAAATTTTTGTATGATCTCTTTCCAATACGCTCTGTACCATTAACTGCCAGGCATGAGCTGACAAAATGGTTCAAGCTAACCAAAACTAATCTCAGGATCATAGAGGAAGTGCTACAGACAATGGATCACCTCCTTGCTAATAGATGTCCCAATAGAAATAGATAGATCCCATAAATCTTACAATTATGCTTCAGGCCTACCAAGTTAACACAGTTGAAAAACTAGAACAGGTTCAACCAAGTGAGATGCTTCTACTAGTAGATCAAAACTGAAATTCAAATGCAAACTTCTGAGGAATGACCAATGAGAACAAGTTTGTTCTTCAATCTTAACTCATTGCTGCTATACGTATTCAATTCATCCACTGACATAGGTCAATAAACAAGATTCAAGGATAAACAGACCAAGTTTCACAAAATTGCTATATGTAACTAACTGATGACTCAAAACTCAGAGATGCATATGAAAGCAAGCCAGTAATAACCGACGGCCAATCACCACCGTTTGTAAACACAGACTTTTAGAAAAACCTTCAAAGACTTAAGTGTAGCCGCTGTCACATGATAAATACAGAGAGTTTTAACAATTTAAACAAATCATGTATCTACGATAAACTTATTTGTATGTATCAATGAAAATTAAACATCACTATAAAGTAGTTTAAGATGTCAGCTATCATCCCAAAAGACAGCTTTACTTCAGCAGTCAACTTAAAATATTCCTCTTTCCCCAAGAAGTAGAATGGAAGGAAGGACGCTCAATTCATATACGGCCAGAATTTAAAAGGAACATTAAGAAAAAAATTATAAGCAAAACATGTAAATTCAAATTAGCTGTTGTCAGCAGGCCACATATTCCGAACACTTGCTAAACACATACTTTTAGGCCAAACACATATTTATAAGAGTAGAATTAAATCCATTAAAGTGAGAATGGTTATGGACCTCCAAAAGAAGACCTAAAAACTGCACACAAGAGACCTCATTTATTCCACATACTAAGCAATGATCAAGTGACATTTTATATACGAATATCAACAAGCTTATTCTGAGAGTAATTTATCCATGGACCTGATGCATTTAAAACAATCAAATTGTGAAGGCGAATAATAACCCTATGTTTAATTTTAACGTAAACTGAAATAATACTGCCACTGAAATGCAATGCTACTATGATGGAAGATAGCCATTACAGCGTACACAAATGCAAGGCCAACAGGATAAAATTGGAAACAAAAATTTAAGCAAAAGTAAATTACCCATACCTGTATATTTGCTCTAGTTGGCCTGCTTGAACAGCAAGGTCTTCATTCTTTTGCTCTGACAGAATAACCACTGTTTTGAATATCCGTCCATAAAGCAGTCTCCACTCCAAAGCAGTACGCTCCACAGGCCCACTGCAGAACATAATGAGCACAACATTCCCAAAATTCTTTCTCCAGCGAATCAAATTCCCGATCTCATAACTAACAGTCCCCGTTTCCTCAACCCCAAGATGAACAGACGGTAACTTGCGAGGAACAAATTCCTTCCTATCCCCATGACCAATAGTAGCTCGTGGGCGATCCAATTCCAGTGACATAAGCCTTGGCTGCCGGTAACCAACTGCTAGCAAGTCCTGTAGCCAAGCTGCAGTAAACTTCACATCCCTCTCAGTCCAAAACCCTTCCTCCGCCATACCATGACTCAATTCCAATATCTTCTCGAACAACCTATGCTTATTCGACCTCCATGAAACCAAGAACTTAATCAAACGACCAACATTCACATGAAGATCCTTCTCCTCTGAAAACGGATACGCCTCTATTTTATCATACCTATGAACCGTAGGTGGATAAACCACAACATACCCACCAATCTCCCACAACAGCCTCTGTGCCCAATAACCTCTTAACACATCCGACGCCATTGTGCTAACTGATACCGGAAGCATCATAGCCCAAAATGCCGAAGACTGATAAATTGTATTAAACGAATTCATTGGCACCATCATCCCCTGCGGCAAAGCAACCTTCGGGGCATGCTCATCGAACCTAATATCAAATGGTTCCAAACCTGATTTCCGAGTAAAATAAAAAACCGAATCAACATCCGGCAACCCATTCGAAATTCCTTGTTGTATAAACTGTTTCCCACCGAAAACCTCTGTATAGAACTCTTCATGACCAATTTCACCTACATTCTCCAATGGCAACCCCCTAGGCCAAACAGACCGTTGCCCGAAATGCACATAAGGGTTAACAACAGTCCTATTAGGGTTCTCATGACTATACTGCAATATAGTTTCTTGCCTAGCACCTTCACCAACTAACTCTACATCAAAATGTTTCCCTAAATCATCACCAATAACCTCTTCTCTATCATCCGCATCGAATATCTTTTTCGCACCATGTTGTATGGCAAACAAATACCCACAACTTTTTCTCACATAAGAATCATAAGGCAAGTAATCAAGAATACGAAAACCTAAACTAGCTTGCATGTCCAAAGACAAATAAATCGCACCTTTCAAGCTCCAATCTTTGGGAGTCCTCGAATTCCCAATTGCAAGCACTTGCCATCCCTTGATCTTGACCAACTTCTTCAGCGAATCAGACGGGTATTTCTCCACACACACAACAATCCACTTCTCTGATCTAAACTCTCTATAAACCGAAGTCTTATCAGTGATGGGTGTGATTGAATTCCACTTAATAACGGGCAACCGAATGCTACTTGGTGAGTGCTCCTCTGACTGCTCTTGAAGCAGCCTGGCAGCGTCAGTCGAACTGCGAAGCACAAACAGAACACCTATGGTGGTCAATAGGAGCAAAACTACAACGATTTTGTAAAGATTCTCAGATGCCCATGTCGAGAAATCCAGAGATTTCGACTCAGAGAATCGATGGCGGTTGATTGTAGCGATCTGGGACTTCGGAGATTTCGGGACAGCACGGTCTTGGACCAACATTGAATCAAAAACCTCTCAAGATTCCAACTGGGTTTTTCTTCTTCTTCTTCAAGAACTCGAAAGCATTTGACTCTTTTGACTTGCTTGGTTTGTTTGGTCCAAAACCAAGATGGGCACTTGGTCTCTGATACTCGAAAATTTGTAAATGGGTATATTTTTTCTTTCTTTTTTTGGTTGTTCTCTGTCTCTTGAAAACACAAAGAGAGAGAGAGAGAGACAAAGCCAGAGCGTGGTTGCCGACAGAAACTGATGATGATTGAAGCGGGGGGGTTTCTTAAGCTTCAATGCAATGTAACTACTGCTAGTTTGGTGAGATGGAGGTCACAGGGTCGCTGTCTTCTTTGTTTGTTTTTTAATTTTTTGCGTATTTAAAATATGCCGATTTATTATGGTTCGATTGGTTGAGTAAATAATCAATTGTTTGTTCTCAAAACAAAAAATAATCAATTATTTAAATAAGATTGGAAGGTATGATCTGTCGTGGGGGGACCACTGGTTTTTCTTTTTCTGGAAATTCTCTGCCGTCAGATTGGCGACAAAAATGATGGTGGTGTTATTCAGATCGATGCCAACCTGCGAAGCGACTTGATCTCTTTTCAGGCTTTAATGAGTAGGAATGAGATCTACATTTATTTATTTATTTTGAAACAGATTTACATTTACTTTTGCTCAGCTTATTTAAAACGGCAACTTGCAAAATACTCTTAACGTAGAAAGAGTTTTGGCTATCTTCCTAGAAAAAATTATCCGTAAATAATAATTTTTTTATTAATTATAAAAATAATTATTAAAAATATTAAATAATTATTATTATTAGATAATATTATCTAGTAAAATAGATAAACTCATACATAAATAGAAATTATAGTTATATTAAAACTTTTACTTAAATTGTACAAACCTCACATGCCTTGTAGTTGGCTTTCATCTTAACTTAACTAGCCTTTCATCGTTAATGGATCAAAATATCGTCCATTTGTTAGGTAATAATAAAAGAGCTCGTTATACTAATCAAAATTTTATCTAAATTTATTATTTAAATAATATGACAAATTTATTGTAATTATCATTTCATTAATACGTTATCTTACAAATCATTTTATCATATCATTTCAATAAAAAATTTAGAAAAAAATTTTAAAAGTGTAACATTATTCTAAGAAAAAAGATTGTACTAAAATCCCTTAACTCTAGGTGAAATTACATCAAAACACAAAAGATCATTTGATTGCATAAAATTTCTTCGAATTTATTTGCCGAACAGTTAACTAATAGTGAGTTAATGGTGAGAATGGTATAATGGAAATCGTCAAATAAACATTATATATATTAAAAATTAACCTAGTGCCAATGACAATTATAAAGAGTAAAATAATAGTAAACATTAGTTAAAAAAGAGAAAGGACATATTTTCGTTCGTGAATCGATCTGATTTTCTGCATAGAGATTGCAGATGGTAGCAGGTTGGATTCAGGCATATTTGTCCAAACCCGCACCCGAACCAGCAAAAAAAATTTGTACTCGCAGTAGCATCCCAGCCTGCGAAACTTCGCGTATTCAGGTGTGCGGGTCTCACCCTTGAACCCCCTAACATTTAATAAAAATTTTTTAGTATCAATTTTCATATAAATTTTTTCCTCAGATATCACATAATAATCACAGATGTTATATAATTTCCGAATCCTAGCAATGATATCAAATATCTAAATATAATTAACTTAATAATTCCACCTAAATACTAATTCTAACATCTAACATAGTAAAATCAAAATAATAAACATAAATCATCAGAATCCAAATAAAACACAAAATGTGCTAAAGTATTTGCTAAATACGCATGTTTTGGGTTTTGAATTATATATTACACTTTAAAAGACATCAATTTTAAGCATAGTATTTATAAAAAAAAAAAATAACAGATATAAATTTCTTTTAATATTATACTATAGAAAAAATAAAATAAAATTGTGGGGTTCATAAGTGCTGGCGTGTATTTTTTTTCGCACCCACACCCACACCATACTCGAATTCAAACCCATTTCGGCTTTGGAATTTAACATTCACACCCACACACTAACTCATTTAATAAAATCTACACCCGTCCATTACAGATTCAAATCCGCAAAAGTTCGTGGATGAAATTATCATCCCTAAAGAAGATCGATGAGATCTCTTGTGATGGAAATCTCATCAATCTCCATATCAAATGACCAAATTTGATGCAATCTTCACCATGGGGATTGCACCTACTCCCCCTTCACTATTGATTAAGTTCTTAGTTTTTCTTTTAAGGGTTTTTTTTTTTTTTTTTTTTGAATGATATTGATATCTTAATGTCTATAGTGATACTTTAGTCAGTTTGACTAGTTTTTGATGATTTGGAGAGAGAAATGAAGAGATGGAAGAGGACGAAGAAAATTTGATCGAGAGGATGAAGATGATTTGTGGAATTTGCGGAAGAAGAACACTTTCAACCAAAGTTCTAATTCTTTTGTCCTTTCTCTTTTTTTGCAACTTTTACTATTTTTTTTTTAATGTTTTATAAAGATATTTAATTATTATAAATAATTTTTCTTTAGATATAAAACAATAGTAAAACTGACTTTTCTAATTGAAGACCAAGGCTGAAATTGACTTTTCACTTGTAAAGGCTTGTCGATAGTTAATTCTAATTGTGGTTGATATTTAGCCAATGTATTTCAAGAGAGATTTGTGCAATTAGAGAATTTTATGTATATAGATGCATTGCCACCTAAACGTAGGGTATTAGTGCAGTTTGTCCTAGCTAATAAGACAATTATTGATCACATTATTTAAATAATATAATAAGAAAAACAAAATAGAAACTTAGGTACACCACCAATATAGCTTCTTATCTATTTTAGTTGGAGGAGATATTTTGACTAAAGGAAATTGCCATCGCTCTCCTTTGTTTGGTTGAAATAGGAAGAGATTCCACCTAATCAATAGAGATCAATCAAACTTGATCTCCTCAAAGTAGGGGAGATTAAGGTTTTTGCCTCTAATGGAAAAGAAGATCAACCTTATTCTCCTTCATTTGGAAAAGATGGAGTTTGATCTCCTTCAATTAAAGAAAATTTTTTATTAGAGATAGAATCTACTAATCTTGATTTAAGTTTATTGATCATTTTTAATAAAATATTATTTTATTATTTAAACATGATTAAAATATATATTTTAATTACAAGTCGAAAAAAATCATTTTGCTTCTCAATCTGAAAAAGATCATTTTGCCCCTCAGTCGTCTAACTATTATTGAGAGTTCGTGATTTACGACAAGGAAAATTTGTATGTTCAAGTAAATATTCCATTGGCTGTAATTACCACTAATGTTGGGTTTTTGTTCAAATTGCCTCATCAAAACAATGAGCAAATACATTGTCGAACTTAAGTTTTGTTGTAATTGCGATTGGAGAACAAGTTTGTACTTTTCTATTCAAACCACCCCTACCTTTATTACGATTTGTTTTTAGTTTTTACAAGCAATGGAGTATGGCCATTTTTGGCATCTTAGGTCAAATATATATATAAAAAGATGAAATCAAATGAAAGCTGGAACAAAGAGTTAGAAAACAAATAAAACTTGAAAGAAAACATAACATAGAGATTCAAACTCCCTGATTTAATGATGATTATACTCAATAATATTAGTGGTGATCCAAATATGATGGTTACACTCCATATTAACAGGGATTTTTATCGTCTCTTTTACTGATTAATGAGAGTCAATCTAATGAAATTGTCAGTTAATAATAACCACAAAACTAGTTTGAGTAGAGAAAGGCAAACTTTGTAAAAAAATAAAAAATAAAAAATAAAAAGCCGAACATGCTCTCCAACTAGAATTAATTAAACCTCTCGGATGTCAATATATTTATATGTATTTACCTTCAAAAAGGATTTGAAATTTTTATTTATGTAATCTATGATTATTTTTATATCATCTTTTATGAATCTAATGGATACCATAAGCTACTTAAATTAAATGTTCGATTACTTGTATCTCTACTTTAATGTCAAGTGATTAAACAAAAGTTTTTACATTTTAGTCAGTTTCAGTCATATTAATTATTGTGGATGGTTCCTTTCAAAAAAGAAAAAAATTCTTGGGGATGGTAAGTGAGCTGCAGCTGTACATTGCCTTGGTAGTTGATATTTAACCTTGAGAGAACACAATTTGCCTTAATAACCTAGGTAAAAGATGAAATACATATACCCATCTTAATTTAAGGTTCCAATTTTAGATGAATTGATGTATAATTAACTTTCTTTCAATTTTTTCTTTTAAAGAACGTTGGTTATTGAAATTGACCTCTGACGTAAGGTTTTTTTTTTTTTCGTCCCTTGTAAAAAAGGGTGCAATATATTTTCCTTCTTTTCTTTTATTTCACTCAGAAAAACTTTATTTCAATCCCTGAGATATCGAAAACTATTAAATTTTTTAAACTCTTTTGGAAATAGCTTATTTCATTCCTAAATTTTTGAAAACTCTGAAAAAAAAAATCAAATCGTCAGTCAATTGACGATCAAAAAAGACAAAAAGTTTGGATGAGAAGGGTATTTTTGACTTTTGCAAAAAAGAGTTGGGATAAAGAAACATGTAAGACCAAAATTAGAATGAAAATATATATTAAAATAAATTTTCAAAAGCAAATAATTAATTAAGTAAAAAAGAACTAATTAATTAATTAATTAAAAAATGAACAAATTAATTGATTAAAAATTAAAAAAATGAAAATTTTCATCGTCTATCTCTAAATAGACAATGGAGATTAAAATTAATTATATAAACAATTTTTTTAAAAAAAATTAAAAATGAATCGTATATAGGTTCAAACTCAAATCAAACCCAGATCTTCAACAATTGAAGATGGGGGAAACTTCATTTTAGTCCCTAAGATTTGGCGAAATATCAAAATTTTAAACATCTATTGAAAACAGCTCTTTTAATCCCTAACTTTTCTAAAACTCTTCAAAATAGTCCAAACTGTTAGTCAATTAACGGTCAACAGTAACAGAAGGCTTGGATGAAAAGGGTAAAATGGTCTTTTCATATAAGATGCTAAGATTGTGACACGTGGACGGCTGAGATTTTAATCCTGTAAAACATTTAAAATAATTTAAAAAATCGAAAATTATTTATAAAAAAAATTCGAAAAACTGAAAAAAAAAATTTTGGCAACTTTTTTTTAAAAAAATCTGGATTCAAACAAATGGTTTGAACCAGAATATGGAAATCCAAATCCTCAAAAAAATTTACCAAAAAATACAAAAACAAAACACTCAACAGATTGATCAAACCATAAATCATAACAAACACTCAACAGATTCATCAAACCACAATTATCAACCCCAAACACCAACTGTCAAACCCCAACATCAACCAAAAAACTAACCACAAATATCAACCACAAACGCTAGAGATCAACCCAGAACCAGTCTTTGGTTCTGGGTTTGATCAACCCAGAACCAGTGACACTGGTTCTGGTATCGAACCCAAAACTAGAGTCTAATTCTGGGTCGAACCCAGATCTGGTTCTGGATTCCACTGAAAGGGAGACGAAGAAGAAGAGAGGAAAGAGAGACGAAGAAGAAGAAGAAGAAGAAGAAGAGAGGAGAGAATGGAAGAGATGAAGAAGAAAAGAGAGAAAAAGATGATGTGGAGAAAAAAAGAGAGAAAAATGGTGTGATGATTTTTTTTTTTATTAATTATTTTTCTTTTTTTAATTAAATAAAAAACTTTTGATTATATATTAATTTATTTATTTTTAATATTTTTATTTAATTAGGGGTAAAACCAAACTTAGGGGCAAATGAGTCATTTTGCTTTTTCCATCTCTTTCAACTGACGGTTTGGATTATTTTGAAGAGTTTTGGAAAAGTTAGGGATTAAAAGAGCTGTTTCCAATAAATGTTTAAAATTTTGATATTTCGCCAAACCTTAGGGACTAAAATGAAGTTTCCCCTTGAAGATGTAGGTTCAAACTTATATCTTCAAGTTCTAGGTGAGACCAGATCGTCAAAATCTGGATGACGATATGACCTCACTTAGATCTTAAAAACAATTTTTTTTTTTTTTTTAAAAAAATTAGGATTTAAACCCAATTGAAGATCCAAGTTCAAACTTAGATTCTGATAACAAATTTGAAAAAAAAAAAAAAAGATCTTGAAAACTAATGATCTGATTCAACCAGATTGTTCGACCATCTGGTATCATAGTTTTAGGTTGTCAGCAAGCTTTGAATCCATCGTCTTTGTCTTGCAAAATCCTGAATTGAAATCAAATTATCACCAAAAAAATTGAACTAAAATCACCAAAATCCAAACCCAAACATCACCAATTGATGTCACCAAACAAACCAAATTGAAATCACCAGAACCTAAATCCAAACTGTTAGTGTCATCATAATTACCTTTATAAGTCTGATATAAAAATTTAATACATATAAACATATTTCAAAACCAATATTCAAAATAAAAAATATAATCAATTATCATATTTGCATAAGGTACCATATAGGATAAAACAGTAAACATAACAAAATATCATATTAAAACATATATTCACATAACAAAAATAAAAAAGTTAGCTCATGTCTTATAGTGTCACAAGCACCCGTGTAACTTGGTCAGAATAACAGAATATCACAATTATTTATATGACACGGTCAGAATAACAAAATATCACAATTACCCATATAATACGGTCATATAAACAAATGTGTGCATACAAGAATCTAGTCTGACCAATATCAGAACAATAATTATAGACAATGACCCAAAACAATTTTTCATAATCTTATCAAAGGGTATATTTTCAAAACACATGGTAAAATATTTAATAACTGTGAATCAATTTTAAGAAAGAATAGGTTTTAAACTCAACAAAAAAATTTTTGCAAAGTTTTTGAGTTATGCTGAAATCATAGGTTTTCTTTCTAAATCAAATGATAATATAAATTTTGGAAGTAAATAATTTGACAACTATTGCAAAAATATTTTATTGCCACGACTTAAAAGTCTTTTTTTTTTTTTTTTTACAATTTATGTTAAGCACAAAAATATATTTTAAAATATTCAAAAGTTCATCTATTGACATATATATTTCATGAATAAATTTACTTACCTCGAACAATCCGAATCAACTTATTTCTATGTCCAAAAGTCAATCAAGGCCTATAAAATTTTAAGTGAAAATTGTTATAAATACAACACCAAAAGAGCACTTATAAAGATCAAAACAATCCTTCACTCTAAATCTAAAACCTGTCTTAAATGTCTAACTTTCCCAATATGACCTATCCTTATTCTAATATTTTTATTTAATTATCTAAGGGTCCAGTTGCTGTAAAATTTTCAGATCATTCCACTATCATAAGCATGCTTAAAAACGTCAAAATCTCAAAAACCATAAATCTGTCCTGCAGATTTTGGTTTCGATAATGTCGATCTAAGTATTTTTGATTAATTCTATAGATCTCTAATCAACCTAAAATTTTACATGGACATTCCAGACACATTAATCAACCTCCAGTACAAATTTCAAATCAAACGGGGACTGCTAGCTTGGGTAAAAATTTATTTGTTTCTACCTTTTGAAAACTGTCCAGAAAATTGAACTCTAACCACAGCACACTCTAGAAATTTTAATAAATTTTATAGTTGCCAAAAAATCACGACATTTTATATGCTAACATAAGACTTATTAATCTATCTAAATATTAAATTTTGTAATTTTCCGAGCAGTATAACTAATCTAAAAAAAAATTCTCAAATTCAACTGATTTTTCAAAACAAAATATTCCAGTAGCTCCTAATTTCGAAAATTAAATATTCTAACATTAACATAATTTAATCCCTCTCTCTTAAATAATCCAAATCTGTTCCTAACATCATTCATGCTTAATTTCTTAGTCAAGATATTTATCTCTCTTTAAAAAAAAAATAAAATCCATAACATAAAGGAATATATATAATCCAAATCTTGATATAAAGAAATAACTTACCTAAAACCTTTTGATTCTTTGAATCTCGAGAATAAATTGATTATACTGCTAGAGAGAAAACGTAGATATATATATATTTTTCTATTCTAAAGAGTGACCCTATTTATAATGAATAAAACTTATAGTAGTAGGAGTTCTAATCACTATACAATTCCTATTTGATGATAATATGTATAGATAATGAATAATATATATATTTTTTAATAAATCAAAATCCTTTTCTTAGTCAATATCCTTTTCTTTTTAACTTCCCAAAAACAATAAAACTCTATCATTAGTCAAATTATTATTTCCTTCTCCTTTGAAATTCTAAAATCTTAATTAAATAAATAATTATTATGAATATATAAAATACGATAGTTACACAAACATCACCAACTCAAATCACCAACACAAACCAAACTGAAGAGAGAGAAGGAGAGATAGAAAGAGAGATGCAAGAAGTGAGACCTTTTAGGTTTGACTTGAAGTTGCCACTATCGTCGTCACAGCCGTTGCATTTGGAATCATCGTTGACTTCGAACCACCATTGCCGTTGGATCTAGAATCATCGCCAACTTCAAACTACCACCATCATCGACCTAACCGAGCCACCCATATCGTCATCATGATCTAGGTTTGATGCTCTTCTCACCGATGGTAGCTTCTCCACCATCATCTCTAGGTCCTCTGGATACTTTGATCTAGGTTTTAAGCACCTAAATAGTGGGTTTAAGAACCCAAATTGTTAAGACAATCTGCGTTTGATGCTCCCTTAGCTGACAACGACCTTTCCACCATTGATGGTGGTCTATTGATGATAATGACGTTTTTTGTGGTGGTTTGATGATCATGAGTAGCTAAGAGATTTTGGTGGTGACGATCGGTTGATGGTGTGGTTTGATGGTGATGATTTTTTTATTATTATTAATTATTTTTCTTTTTTTAATTAAGTAAAAAACTTTTAATTATATATATATTTATTTAATTTTAATATTTTGATTTAACTAGGGGTAAAACAGTGATTTAATACATTATAACCAAAATGAGGGGCAAATGAGCTATTTTGCTTTTTCCCTTTTTTTTTAATCATCAGTTGATTGAGGGTTTAGACTTCTTTGAAGAGTTTTCAAAATTTTAGAGATGAAATAAGTTGTTTCCGAAAGAGTTTTACCAATAAACAATTTTTCGTCCAACAAATTTCACATATCATGTTATTAGTAAACAAATTGAAACTAAATAGAGGTTAGCACCCACTTAAAAATTCAATAGAAACTAAACAAAAACCAACCCAAGAAAACAAAGTAAAATCATAATAAAATAAAAAAGAAACCAAAACCAGTTAAGGAAAAAAATGAATCAAACCAAATAAAATTACCATTTTTGCCAGGAACAACACTAGAGACAATAGTGGCACCCTAGTTGGTAAACTTGACAGAGAAATTCCATCTCTTGAGCTCAAAAGTTGAAATCTTTTCAACAGCCAAAGAGCCATGAACATACCACAAAGTAGCCCAGCCTAAGAAAACACACCCGAAGCGAGAGAGAGAGAGAGATATTTTCCTTTTTTTGGCACAAATTGATGAAAAAAAATAAGTTCACAAAAAATTTGATGAAAAAAAAAATGATCTTGGGAGAATGTCTAAAATCCTCATATGGGTGCCTAATTATATATCCAATTCTTCTGACTAGAGACTAATAGGAGATGACTGAGGAATGAGGATTGATGACTGCGATGATTGAGAAGAGTTAGAATGGACGACAACGACTATGATAGATGACGACGACTACGATGGTAGTGAGAGATGGCAAAGCTAGGGCAAATAGAGATGATTACAGTCGAACGAAGTTGGAGAGAGAGAAGAGAGAGAGAGAATCGCATTCGCAGTTGGGCTAGTTGGGTAACGTAACTAGGGTTTGCAAAATTTTAGTGTATATACTACTCAAAACATTGTCGTTTTGAGTAGTGTATATAAATATATAAATATATATTTATTTATTTTATGCGGTTAAATGAGTTCGGGTACGATTTTTTTCCATATTCTCACTTGTTACAAGTTAGAAAATGAAATTCATATCCGTTCATGAATCCGTTTAGTCAAATCTATACCCACCCATTACAGGTAAATATCTACGAGAATTGTCCTCCCTACTATTATTGTCTATACTATTTTTGGTTTACTTCTTTCCTTTATTTAGATTAATTTCTTTTTGTTTTCTTTTCATTTTTCTTATATTTTTCTTTTGTTTGAAAATGAGGATTTAAACTCAATACCTCCACCTTATGAAAATATGATTATCATACCATGAGTATGACCACTTCAAAATAATGATTTGAATGAAAACATTATTATATATATATATATGTGTGTGTGTATAACAATTAATGTTATTAAATTGTCTAGATATCAAACCTTACTAAATAAACTAGATAATTTTTTTTTTCAAAAAAAAAAAATGTTTGCATATCAATTCTTATCTTTTGTTTATTCTTTTATTAATTTTACAAACCTCAATTAGTCAATTTGTTTATAATTAAATACATTAGTTGGACGCATTCCTTACATCCAATAATTCATTCCACTTATATATATATATATATATGAATGAATGAATTGCACGAAATCCCCCTGAGGTATACCTAAAATTAGACGAAACATATTGACTCTTTTATTACACAACATCCAATGGATCTCCACTGTTCATCTCTAAGATAGACGGTTGTTGGGTCACTAGTTAGCATTATTTAATTCCCACATTACCTATTGTTTATGTTATGTGTTTTAGTAGAATTGGTGCTTTTATCTTGTTTGTGTTTCTATGTTTAAATTTAGGTTTTGAGAAGAGAATGGTAGAATTGATAGATTTTCAGAATAAATTTTAGTGGAGAAAAACTGGAGCTCTGACCTGAAAAGTTTGAGGTGTAACAATCATGATGAATGAAATAAAAGGAAATTTTATGGGAATCTGTAGTGGTAGTGAAGGTCTTGGGTCGATAGGCCTATGGACTTGTCATCACGAAAAGTTTGGAAGATTTCATCGTCAGGGGCTTAATTATAAATTCTGAAAATTAACGAAGCTCAAGAGAATTAGAAGAAGTTCAAAAGGCTGATTATGTTAGTCAAACTCGAGTAAGAGAATGCACAATTAATGAGTCACGAGCTCGTGTTATAGGGTTGAGCTGTGTACAAGCTATGACTAGAACCTGTGTCAGATAAGGAGCAGGATGAAGTCGCAGGATCCAAAGCTGCAACACAACCTGCAAAGCTATTGCAGGTAGCTGTCATTGGTTTAGAAGCTACAACAACAAGTTGTGTCGTTGTTGTAGGAAAGGAAGCTACGATAGGAAGCTGCGACACCCAATTTTATGCAATTTTCAGTTTCGTTCAAGCTCGATTCTCATGCCAATTCAACCAATCATCATCAACCTCTCACTCCTATAAATAGGAGTCCTCCCCAGTCCATTCAACACATATCAGAAGAAAGAGAGATCAGAGGCTTTGGTTGCAGCTACTCTTCAGTTTATTTTTCTCTAGTTATTTTTATTTTATTTTTATGTTTTCTTTTAGAGCCATGAGTGGTTAATTTCTTTGTTAGTTAGGGTTAACATGAAGCCTTGAACATGAATTTAATCTGTTATTGTTTTTAATGAAGCACTTATTTTTACATGATAAATTTAATGTCTCTATTTAAATTGTATCCTATTTATTTTGTTTCTTTGATTGACTATCTTAGGAACTTATTTTTTAGATTATATTGTAATGATATAAACTGCACATCATATGAAAATATTCTTAGTTTATAACAATCAATTGCTTACGAACCAATTAAGGGATATTGATTCATGGATATCTAGGACTAACATCATGTTCTAGGGTTTGTGTGGCATTTATATTCTTTTAATGCTTAATAGATTCCTATTATTAAATCTAAGTAGACATCATGCTAGGTTATAATTAGGAATGCATGCATCTACGTAGGTCGTAGATACCATACAACTTGCATACTATCTAAGGAAAAATCTATACAAATTGAATTAATCATACATTGTCTTGAATGTCTTCATCATGCATTAATATTATTATGCTTTATTCACTTATTCATAGATTGAAGGATTGTTTAGTGTTAGATAGGATGTCTTAGCTAAGTTCTTTCTTATTGACTTCTCTTTTTGAATTTAGTTTTCCTATTGCAATCAAGCTTTCAAACCAAACTTCAACAACCCCTTCCATTTAATTTAATTGTTTGAAATAAACTTGGAATTTAAATTAGGATAATAACTCCTCATGGGATCGATTCTTGCTTGTTGTTATACTTAATCAAATGATTTGTGTACTTCAAAGGTTTAATAATTGGTTTATTAAAAAATTAACAAACAATGGTGGAGATCAAAGAATTAAAGAAAAAAAATTGAAAAAAAAAAAGTTAAGAAAAAGACAAAAAAACCCATCAACCTCAACATAGTAAATGAGACTTCCATCAACCATCAACCAAACCAAATCAACGTTTATTAATCATCAACCACAATCACAACCTCAAATCAGAAGCAACATCTCAACCATCAACCATAGTCACAACCCCAAATCAACTTCAACTTTAGTTTCGAACCCCAACTGTTAGCCACATTCACAACCCCAAAGTAGCATCTCAACCATCAGCCATAGTCCATCTCTTTCTCTCTCGACGCCTCTCTTTCTCTCTCTCAGTTTCAGCTTTGAATGACTTGGGATTATTCGTTTAGCTTTAAAAGACCTAGGTCATCTGGGTTCATTTGAAACTTTTTTAGAGATTGAAGATGAAGATCTTTATCTTTAAGCTTCATCTAGTGGAAGATGAAGATCTTCATCTTCATCTTGTTGACCTTCAACCAGATGAAATTTTATTTTTATTATTATTATTTTTTAATTTTTCTTCATTTTCATCTGGTTGAAGATGAAGAACCAGATGATTTTTTCATCACTTTTTTTTTTTTAAATAAATAAATGTTTTAATATTGTTCTCCACCATATTTTTCATTTTTTTTTAAATACAGTTGGTTAGATCCCCCCCGTCGGATAGATCCTATCTGACAGTAAAGATCCAATCACCATTTTTTTTTAAAAAAAAAAAAAAATTATTCATTGACAAAATAATCACACATTAATAGTGTTGAAAGTGTTTAAGTCATTTGACTAAAAATCGTGATCAATTATCAAAGTTAATGAAAATTGACTAACCGCGTGGGGGCTTGGTTTAACAAATGGGTAAATATGCATTTGTTTGTTTTTAAGCATACCTCAAGAGGGTATTGTGCAATTTGTTCTATGCATAAAATTAAGAGTTGTGTTACATATCCTATCCACACTTCTCACTCTAATTTAGAAGATACCACTTTAAGCTGTTGTTGTTGTTGTTTATATATATATATATATATATATATTAAGTTTAATAAGATCTTATTTTAAGTGATTATTTGATAAGACTTTATAATTAAGATATTAAATTTTATTTGTTTTTTCATTTAGGATTCCTAAACTTAAATGTCAAAGGATTGGAATATTACTATTATGCCCTTTTTTATAATTATTAATTTCTATTATTTTTTAAAATAGATTATTATTATATTAAGATATGTAAACTTTTATTTTAAATATATTATATTTTAATTATTCGTTTATATAAATCAAATGATATTTTAATTAAAAAATAAATCAAAAAGCAAAAAAATCACACAACTAGACGAAGGTGTCCCACTATGATTAGTGCAAGAGGAGGCCATTATCAGCCATAAGAGCCTACTGATCTCCATGTCGGAAGTCGACGGCCTCAATCACTGATGCAATAGGAGGCCAACAGTCTCCTCTTGCATCGACATCGATGAAGAAGACCTTTCTGGTTGTTGACGCAAGAGAAGGCGACCTTCTTTTGCACCTTGCATTGGAAGAATTCATCCGCTACCTTTGTTCTCAGTTCTCAATACCAAAAAAGACAAACCCACCTAGAATGCGGTTTTCAACCAATCTACAACAGTAAGATCTTGGCTTTGATCTGACTTCATTCAACCAAGCTTTCATTTTTAAAATTTTTTTTTTTTAAACTAGGATTTCATTATTCCGTATTTATTAAAAATTAATTATTTTATTTTATGATCACATAATTCCACTTTTGAGTGTTTTTTTTATTTTAAATCCACTTTCAAGAATGTGTTTTATTTAATTGTTATAACGTCAATCTTATTTTACTCTCAATATAAATCTAAAATCGAGAATAATATTGAATGAAAATGGAAGTAATAAAATATAAAAGTAATGGACATGAAATCTACGTAGTAAAACCCTCAATATGAAGAAAACATCCACAAACAAATGCGAGAAAAATTTTATTAGACCAAGATAATTAAAACCTCTCCCTAAAATTTTAGGAGAGAAATAGGGAGAAGAGAACTCTCAAAATTGCATTAAGATTGGGATACCTTGCATTAACCAATGCCATGCTTGTATATAGACAAATAATGGTGGTCACCAACACAATGGCGGTGCAAGATAGTGGGGTGCAAATCAATTTGCTTAACATGCAGTTTTTAACATAGGGAAAATCCCAAGAAACCCTAACTTTTGACATATTGTCCATTTTTCTCCATATAATTTCTTTTTTATCCTAAATACTGTCTGACTTTAAAATGAAGACCCAAAATATCCCTTGGAGGTGTATGAAAGGACAATAAAACCTTTGATAGTAACAAATTTTGTTAGATGGACATGATTGACCGTTTGACTTCAGAGATAGAAACAACAATGCAATAAAAATGGAATTGGCTTAAGGGATAATATGGTAAATGGCATGAAAAATAAAAAGAAAACAAATTATAAAAGATGAATGGTTTTGATGGTGACATGTCACCAAAACCGTAGACCACATATGAAAAAGACTTAGTGGGGTGCCATTTGAACTAACAAGGCACCATCCATTTTCTTCGTTTGTTACTGTGCTCTTTATTTCATGCCAAACCCTAGTAATTGTTCATGCACCACTATCATCGTCACTCAAATTTTCTTGCTTGCATGTTCCCCAATTGCTAGCTTAGTGTGTTCATTGGTTGGTTCCGAGGCTGTTAAAGGAGGGTTTGAATAAGAGTAGTGTGAAGGAACTGGACCATCGTTGACAGTGGAGGGAAGTTAAGGTTTTTAATAAATTTTACGTTTGAAAGATGGTTTTAGACTGATTTGCTAAAGGGATGAATTGGATTTTCTTTTGTTGGAGGGTTTGTACTTTGTTAGGGTTTTTTGTGCAAAAAAATTGGGGTTTTTAGATTCTTAACATTTCTAGTAATTTTACAATGTAGCACTGGCTTATCGGATGAATTTTGTATTTTAAATGCTTGCACTTGTTGCATTACTGCTTCATGGCATTATTCAGACAACAATTAGTTGTGCCATTTGAAAAAAGAAAAAAAAAAAAAACAATCATCAAGCTCATGCCTTGACATGCTATTCCTCCCATTCAGTATTCTATTTTACTGTGAATAATAAAGTAACATAATATTCATATATTTGCTGTAAACTTTGCCAAGATAGTTTTTGTTCTCAATAACAATTACTATCATGATCTTACCAATTAGTTGCTACTACTTTTACTAGCAATGAATTTTAAGTTGAAGTGGTTTTGTTAGTTTCTCATATCATGCTATCATGGCCTTTCTGGATTGTTCTGACTTCTGAGTTTGTTTAGTAATATTATTGGTATCGCATAAATGTTGCTTGGCTCTGATAAAAACAATATTATTTTTCATATCCATGAACATTTATACTGCTAACCTTCTCTTTATTGATTCTTCAAATTTGTCTCCATCGATACCCTTTTGGGACACGAATTTATTTGCCTAATCACCTATGTATGATAATATAGTCTTTCTGAATTTGATATTCTTGTTCTTATCGGCAATTTGATGTATTTTACTACTACTATCCAAGGTGGTTGGGTGAAGTCCTCTTTGTGGAAGTTCTATTTGTATTTAAGCCATTTTGGCAGCCAATGAAGACCTTGGTGAAATCATATGCTTCTCTGGTATGCAATAGACATGCAACCCATGAATTTGTTTTTACAAGGAAGCCTATGTATCTTCAAACCATTAACTTGAAATAAATATTATGAACTAACACTTGGGATGCTGTTTCCTACTGTAAACACGCTTGTTTTCTTTACTGTAATTTGATTTCAATCATTGATTTCTTTTTTAAGGTAAAATTCTGCTCTTTGAAATAGCCTTTCATCTTCAAAAAGCGAGGGCAATGTTTAAAAAGACGAAAGACAAGACGAGGCGGTAGAGCCTTGACGAGGTGAGGCAGTCGCCTTAAGACAATTGAGGCGACCGCCTCGACTCAAAATGAAAAAAAAATTTAAAAAATTAAAAAATATATCTAACTTACAAAATCATCCATAATATTGAAAAAATCTCAAAATATTATGAAATGATAAAGGGTCTTGAAGCCCGAGGTGCAAGGCCTACCTTTTGGATGTGGGGTGCACATTTTTGTAAAAAATCTCAAAATATAATTAAATCACAAAGTTGGGGATTTTTATAATTTTTAAACTTGTAGGGATTTTTTTCATATTTTTCAAACCAAATGTTAGATTGAGAATTTTATAAAAAATGGGGGGCTTTCCTACATATATATAAAACTTGCTTTGAAAAGCCTAATCCCTCCCAGCTGTCACCCTCACCTGACTGTCATCTTCCCCTCTCCCACTCCTCCCTTTTCTGCTGCATCTAACCCAGCAGCTGCATCTAACCCACCAAAAAGCATGTTCTTGCTAGTGACCACCAGAAAGCATCTTTTCATGTTGGCGACCTACTGGAAAGCATCTTATCTTGCCAACAACCCACCGGAAGGCATCTTCTCTAGCCGGCGACGCGTTTTCTCCACCGGAACTCATCAAAAACTTTCAAATCAAGGTGATGTCGTCGGATTGAGCTCCGATTTTCTTCAAAGGTCGCTGGCAACATGTTTTGTCTGCTGGAATACCTTGAAAACCGGCTCCCCCCTCCTCTCTCTCAATCGCCTCACTGTCGCCTCAGCCGGTCTCGCCTCAAGGTGGCCCTGAGGCGACCGCCTCAGGCTCTCAAGGCAAGATTTTGCACCCCTACCGTCTAAAGTGACCGCCTTGAGACGCCTAGGACCCCAAGGCAGCGAGACGGCACCTTGCCTCGCCTTTTTAAACAATGTGAGGGTAATAGCCTTTGAAATATAATTACATTTTGCTCTGTCTTCAGTTCTTTACTCTCATCTGCATATCTAATAAACTTTGGCAACCAACGGGAATTTGTGATTGGTTCTTAAGTGTTATTTGTTCTTTGTTTTATGTGATGTTGACGTCTTAATAATGCTTAGATGCAAGTTAGTTGGAAATGGTCCTATTTTATGTACTCTGCTTTATATATATATATATATATATATATTTATGTTATTCAGTGATAGAATTATTGTTGTTTGAGTGGTCCTTTGGTATGTATGTTTGTGAATTGATTAATCTTCGTAGCTGAATCCTTGATCTACTAATTTAGGTATTAAGCTTAGAACTTTTTTAAAATCGAATTGGTTTACATTTATTTGATAACTGGATTGATACTGCAGCATCGACTTAATTGTATAATACTAATAGTTTGATTTGGAGTGCCTTGGCGATAATTATTATTTATAAAATTAGTTTTAATCTTTTCTTTTTAATGGGATGTGCTCATTTTTACATGATGAGAATTAGTGATGGTTATATCCTGCATTTGGGCTTGTTGGGTGGGTTTTAGAGAGTTTGGGTGTGTTTTTATGCAGGTGGGATAGGGGTGTTTTTCAGGCGCGTTTCAGGCTGGCTCGGTGGGTTTTTTACAGAGTTTGGGTTTTTTATGCAGCCTTTAGGTGTGACAGATTTCAAAACAATTAAGAGTTTGGGTATATTTCATGTAAGTTTGGTTGGATTTTTAGTGAGACGTGTGTTTTTATGCAAGTTTGATGGCTTTTTGTAGTGTCCAAAAATAGCCGTTGTACATGCAACCATCATGGGGGTAAAAAAGTCTTTGTAGTTAAATTAAAATAACCACTTAAATTATCATTTTCAGGGGTAATTAGATCTTTTTATATTCTACACATGTCAGATCCATTTTTCCGTTAACAAAGTGACGATATGAGGAATGAAACTATATATAAAAAAATTGATAATATCTCATAAGTCTGATGGTTTTTTAGGATGTTTCCTTTTATTATTCTAATATTTGCAATCGCATCACCTTGCTGCACTCTTACGCATTGTGCTTCAATAAAGGCGGTGAACGCCTTGCTGCACTTTTACGCACTGTGCTTCAATATTATTTAACTTTATGATTAAGTATATTGACCAAGTCAATATTATTTAATTTCGTAATTAAGTATATTGACCAAGTCAATATGCACACACCTCCCAATAAAATCGCTTCATTTATTTCAACATTAATCAAAATTTTCATGATTTTTAAATTTTTATTTATTAAAATTTGATTATTTTATTTATAAATAACCACCGATTATTGATTGGTTATTTTTTTCTGTAGGCACAACATAATAAAAAAATTTCCTGGACAGTGCAGCCTCCAAAAAGTAGTTGGAAAATTTGAAGCTGTCTCTCGCTGTTATGCTTTTAAAATCTTAGAAGGGCTGTGTTTGCAAGCAAGGCTTGCACTTCCAAGTCCTCTGTTTCTGAAAAAAAAAACAAGCTATCAACCCTTCAATGGCAGCTGCCAACACTGACAAAAAACGAGCTACTGATGATGATTCTTCATCATCGGCTTCTAAGGGACAGAAATCCTCTCCAGCTTCTTCTTCTGGTGGCAATAGTCAATGGACATACGACGTGTTCTTGAGTTTTAGAGGTGAAGATACATGCAACAATTTCACTGATCATCTGTATGCTGCTTTGAATCAGAAAGGAATTTACACATTTAGAGATGGTGAAAGACTTGAGAGAGGGAAGGAGATTTCATCTGAACTCATGGAAGCAATTGAAAGATCAAAGGTTTCAATCATTATCTTATCCAAAAACTATGCTTCTTCTGTATGGTGTTTGGATGAACTTGTAAAGATTGTTGAGTGCACGGAGGCAGAGGATCGTGTTTTTCCAGTTTTTTACAAGGTAAATCCGTCAGATGTGGGAAACCAGAGAGGAGATTTCAAGACAGCATTTGATCAACATGAACAAAATTTCAGGGATAACCCAGAGGAGGTGAAGAGGTGGAGATCAGCTCTCAAAAAGGTTGGCAAACTCTCTGGATGGCATTTACATGACAGGTAACTTTGTATATTTAAACTTTAAGGCTTGAAATTCTGTGATTTTTGTTTACAAAGATTTCACTAATACTTCTTTTTGACACAATGTTAACACCTTTACAAGCTTTGCCAAGTTGGGTGGCTTGAACAGATCATGCTCTCAAAATATAAATTATTATTTCTTGTTAGGGTTTAAATAGTTAGCATTGTTTTTCACTGTAGGTCTGAAGCTAAGTTGATCACTAATATTGTCGAGGAGATTGGGAAAAGATTGAATCAAATTCAATATTTTCCAAGTATCGATGGGGGACTTGTTGGAATAGATTCTCGTGTGGAGGAGATTTATGAGCTTTTAAGACCTGATATTTTGGATGAAATTCGTTTTGTTGGCATTTGTGGGATGGGAGGAATAGGTAAAACTACAATTGCTAGAGTTGTATATGAAAGGCTTTCATGCAAGTATGAAAGTAGTTGCTTTCTTGCCAATGTTAGAGAAGTTTCTGAAAAAAAGAGTCTTGAAAGTTTACAGGAAATGCTTCTTTATGAGGTTTTAAAGGAAAAAAATTTGAATATATATGACTATCATAAAGGAATTAGTTTGATTAAAATGCGGCTATGTAGGAAGAAGATCCTTCTTGTTCTTGATGATGTGGATCAATTAGAACAATTAGAAAGGTTGGTTGGAAGAAAAGATTGGTTTGGTTCTGGAAGCAGAATCATTATTACAACCAGAGACGAACATGTGCTGACAAGCCATGAAATCAATAATATATATAAGATCAAAGGATTAGATTATGATGAAGCTCATAGGCTCTTTTGTTTGAAAGCCTTCAAAGGCATAAGACCGACAAATGATTATGTTGAGCTCTCAAAGCGTGTTGTACGTTATGCAAATGGACTTCCATTAGCTCTTGAAGTTTTGGGATCATTTTTGTGTGGTAGCAATGTCAATGAATGGAAAAGTGCGTTGGAAAGACTAGAAGCAGTTCCTAATCCAAAGATTGTGAAAATGCTTCGAATTAGCTATGATGGATTAGAAAGGATGGAAAAGAAAATATTCTTAGATATTGCATGTTTCTTCAAAGGAAAAGATATAGATCGAATCATGAAAATATTAGATAGTTGTAATTTTCACCCAGTTATTGGAATAAGAGTTCTTGTAGAAAGATCTTTGATTACTATTGAAGATAACAGATTGCAAATGCATGATATGGTACAAGAAATGGGCCAAGAAGTTGTTCGCGAACAACACCCTGATGAGCCTGGCAAATGGAGTAGACTATGGTTGTGTCAAGATGTCCATCGCGTGTTGGCTAGAAATATGGTAAGATATTTTCCAAAGAATATAACTAATTTATACATTAATATTGCACGGAATGCTTAAATATCACAGTTCAAGTAACTTTTATCTATTAATTTTGCACATTGTTCATTCTTCTTATCAGGGAACTTCAGCTGTTGAAGCTATGATAACTGCAGGGTATAATAAGGATATTACCCATGCGAATGGTAAATGCTTTTCAACCATGAATAATCTAAGACTCCTCAATATCAATAATGTTCACATTTCTGAAGGCCTTGAGTACCTATCGAATGAGTTAAGGTTTCTAAAATGGCAAGGGTACCCTTTGAAGACTTTACCTTCAAGTTTCCATCCACAGAAACTTTTTGAACTCAGCTTGTGTTATAGCCATATTGAGTATCTATGGAATGACATTAAGGTATACTACCATAATTGTTTTTAAAAACATTATAAAAGTCATGAAAGCTAGTTTTTGATTAATTTAGTTTTTGCTTCTACAGCCTTTCAGAGAGCTAAAAACTATTGAGCTTAGTTATTCCAAAAACCTTGTTAGAACGCCAGACTTTACAATGATTCCAAACCTTGAGAGGCTGGATCTTCAATACTGTACAAGATTGCTTGAGGTTCACCAATCTGTCTGTGGCTTGAAATCTCTTCAGATTCTTAATCTTCATGGCTGTTCAAAACTAGACAAACTGCCCCTCAATTTGGAAGAGATCGAGCACTTGGAGGAACTAGATGTCGCTGGGACTGCCATAAGACAAGTGCCATCATCCATTGTACAGTTAACGAACCTTAGAACATTGTCATTCTGTGGATGTAAAGGAAGACCACCAGAAACATGGAGTTCTTTTCTGTTTTCACTGTTGTTGCCAACTAGAAAGCCTGACTGCATGGGTTTGTTGTTGCCTCCTCTTGCAGGTTTATCGTCTTTGCAAACATTAGATCTTAGTGACAACAATCTTTTGGAAGGAGCAATCCCGAGAGATGTTGGCTCCTTATACTCCTTAAAAGAGTTAAATATCGGTGGGAACAACTTTGTTAGCCTACCAGATACCATCAGTCAATTATCTAAGCTTAAAATTCTTTGCTTGGAGAAATGCCACAGGCTTAAGTCATTGCCAAAGCTTCCACCTGGATTAAAAATTGTAAAGGCAAAAGATTGCAGTTCCTTGAAAACAATATCAAGTGTACTAGAACTCACCTCTCCACGGATTGGACTACTATTTGTCAATTGCTTCAACCTGGTTGAGACTCTAGGCAGGAACAACAATTTGGCAATTATGTTGCTGAAACGCTGGCTTCAGGTTTCTCTTTCCTAAACAAGCTTTCGATATCTTTCCTTCAAAATTTCCAGCATTTGTTTTATCAATTTCTGAGTCCTGTTGCTGTGGCACGTTTTTGTTTTATTGTATTGATAAAATCAAAGTGTTCGATATTTACAAGAAGGTGTTTATTGGAAAGAAGCTCTAAAAGAACAAAATAAAAAAACAGAGAAACCATGGATGGCTATCAAAGAAATCAGGATTTTCGTCACACACTGAACGTGTGTTCACAACCTTCTAGAAGTTCTCCTAACAGACTATTACTGACTCTGCCACCTAAGGCTGCTAGCTAACCTCTCTCATAACTTTCTGTTAATGCTAATGCTGTGTTGTTGCTTGTTCTGCCATGATTAGAATGATGATCATCACTAGGAACCGTAACATGTATATATTTTTTCCGTTTATATAATATCATTGTATCTTTTTTAATACAACATTTTTTTTCTCTTTAAAGTTAAGAAAAAATTTTCTTTTGCAGATAAATATTAGAAGCAATCGTGATCCCTTTTTACAGAAACTCTCTTCTCATTCTGAATTTCATATTCGTCTCCCAGGAAGTGAAATTCCAAAATTTTTCAGTTGTCAGAATGAAGGGTTTGCAGTAAATGGAAGACTACCTGATGGCTGGTTAAATGATGAATTTATCGGATTTGCTGTGTGTGCAGTGATTTCACCCCATGATCATTCCGATGGTGTCCAGATTAGGTGTGATATAGGGACAACTGCCGGTGATTTTGATGCCCCTTTTTCCTACTCTTGTTGCTCAACTATCAAGTCCGATCACCTTTGGTTGGGCTGTTTGTCACGCGAACAATTTTATTTTTGTGCTCCACATGAATGTCTTATTGCTCGCTTTTCAATCTCTGGTCAAACGGCACCTTTGGTGAAGAGGTGTGGCATTCGTCCACTTTACAGGCACGATGGAGAGAATCCTGAGGACTTATCAGCAACAGATGTTGGAATTTCCATGGTCCAAGATGTTCATAAGTCGAGTCTCGTGGTGCTGGGTAGTGTTATAGAGTGCAACAGATCTGGAAAAAGGTATTATCATTCTGAATTAGGTTTCTTCTTTAGTACAAGTGATGAAGAAGTATCAACCGAGCAAAGCCATGATGATGATAGTCAGAACAGTTCAGTGAAGGAATCAAAGCCATCATGATTGAGGAAACAGTTATAGAGATGATGATTGGCAGCCCATTTCCAGGTCAGGCATTCTTTATTACTTAAAAGCAGAATACAATATATGATTCATGGATACCATTTAGTAGAAGTTTGTTAATCTAGAAAGAAGCTTTGCTATCCAATCAAAGTCGATAAAGGATGCTAACATTATGAGATATTGCTACAAATTTCATCTTCCAGCAAATTGTCATTCTCAAAAAAATTGTTCGAATCACCTATGATTAACGACCGTTTTCGTAAAAAGATTTGCAGACGGTTTATTCTGAAAATTTTTTACCTAATTTATTTAATTAAAAATTTACCTAATTTATTTCGATTTTCAGGTTATAGAGAATATAGTGTGAGGACTTGGTGAATTTAACATTCGTGGAGGCTTCTATTGTTCTTTGGTTGTTGATTTTGAGTTTGATATTGTAATAGTTTCTTGTAAAGTGAATTTGTTCATGGAAGTATATTTGAATATTGGTGTTCAACTATTATTACCTACATCTTTATTATTGCTATCATATATCATACATGCGGATTAAATTGAAAATTTATTTTATTTACCATTTACTAGTTGTCCTAGTTAATCTAGGACATCTAGTTTATTAATTTGATTTTACTATTCATAAGAATTAATAGATCAAATTAGCTGTCTCAGTCTCTCATCAATTTTCATAAATTCACAAAAGTTATGTGATTCAAAATTTTGACATGTTTCTTCTAAGGTCGTGATTGAATTTTTGAAGCTGAACAGAAATGATTATATAGATTTTCTAAAGGCTTTTATTTAAGAGTTGCATTACTTTGTTTCATCCAAAGCTGCAGCTTTGTGGTTGCGGAAATTTTTATCAGGATCTCTGTGGCTTGCTGGCTTAATTTAAATTTCTAAATTCCCAAAAAAAAAAATAAAGGGATTATTGAAGCTTATTTTAAAAGTGTGACATGCCCAGAACACAACAATCATTGAAATTTCACCTTATGAAGTGACAATTTAACAGTAATGTTATAATTATTTTTTAAAAAAATTTTTGCAGGTTATAAAATTTGCAAGATATTGAATGATATCCAAATTAAGTTGGGATTTACAACTCTCAAATGCTTCTATTTATCCAATTTCCTGCAACATCTAGATCTTCAACATAAGTTGAGTGGTTTTATGACAAAACCACGAACAGACAAAAATGTTTATACTATGCTGAAAAATTGAAAAATAAAAGTAAATAATCAATTACCAAACTACTGTTTTATCACTGAAATACAAAAAAAAGGAAAATAAATAAAAAATAAAAATTTTAGAAAACTTACCTTTAAATTTGTATAAAAATAAATAAATAAATTGCAATTTTAAATAATTAAAATAATAATTGTTATTAACAAAAACCATAAAAATATAAATATAATAAACTAAAAATTAATTAAATTAATTAATGAATAAATAAAAACAAATAAAGAAAAAAAAGTTTGTATTCTCATATTCAAACCAAATCCATATCTTCATCAACATAAATCCAGCTTGTATTCTTATTTAAAGTAAAATATAATGAAATTAAAATAAGCAAAAAGAAATATTAGAAAAAATTGATAAATAAATTACAACGGTAAACAACTAAAATAATAATAATAATCAATATTAATCCTAACAAATAAATATAGTAAATAAAAAAAAATTTTAAAAAGAAACCAACCTAGATGAAGGATTTGGGTTTGAACCATAAACAAATAAATAACTCATGCAAAAATCAAATTTGGTGTAAAAGTATTTTTGTCCATTCAATAGGCTTCAATCATTGCCAAAGGTTCCACCTGGAATAATATTTGCAGGGGTAGAAAATTGTACTTCCTTGGTAACAATATCTAGTATGCTAGAACTCACCTCTCTATCTGTTGCACTGCATTTTTCCAATTGCTTCAACCTAGACAGGAAAAACAACAGCTTGGCAATTACGTTGCTGAAATGCTTGGCTTCAGGTTTCTATTTCTTAAACAAGCTTGTGATATCCTTGCTTCAATTTTTCCAGCATTTGTCTCTATAGTTTCAATAATCATAATCTCAACTTTTGATTGTCTGATTATATATCTTTTGCCCGTATTATCTTATCTTTTAATACAACATTTTCTGTTTCAGATAAATGATATAAGTAGCCATGATTCCATGTTACTGCCAGGTTAGATAGGCTCATATAAATTGAGAAGGTAAATTTATATTGTTTATAAGGTAATGACAAACCACTATACCTCTATTTATGAGTTAACTTTTTGACGTGGAATTAAACTCAAGTTCTTTTTTGATAACCGAAACTCTCTTATTGTCTTCCATTTCATATTCATCTCCCACGAAGTGAAATTCCAAAATGTTCAATTGTCAAAGTGAAGGGTCTAAAGTAAAAGAAAGGCTACCTAATGGCTGGTTAAATGTCATTTGTTGGATTTACGTTGCGTGTCATGTTTTCACTCTCTGATCATTCGGATGGTGTCCAGATTAAGTGTCATACATCGACAACTACATATGGTTTTAATGTCCGTTTTTCCTACCTAGGTTTCACAACTATCAAGTCCGATTACCTTTGGTTAGGCTATTTGTCACACCATAAATTTTATTATGGTCCTCCATTTTTAAAAGGCAATTTAGGCGTTAGTGTTCCCTTTATCATCTATGCGTCCTTTATTATTATTATTATTTTAAATACTTGAAGGTCCAATTTTACTGATTCTTGAAAAATCCAAACTCCTAATATAATTAGTGTTACAATTTTATTTATCATCCAATTATTATTAAGTGTGAAAAGAAAAAAAACAATAATAAAAGGGTTGATATCCATTTTTCAATTAGATTATGGTGGACTCTTAACATAACTAATATTTAAAGAAGAAAACAATAGATTTGTCTTTCATTTTTTTATATGTATGAAAGATTATCACAAAAACTAAAACAACAAACCATCTATCTAGATTCTTTGAAAGAAAAATGGTTAACTGAATATTGCATTTTTTATGGACTCCAGGCGCTTTGAGTTTTTTTTTTTTTTTTTTTGTACCTTCATTAGGTTCCAAAAAATGTCTCTCAGTATCCTCTCATGATACTGACTTGTGGGTATACAATATATCAACCAAATTTGAGCAATAAAAAAAGAAATGAGAAAATACTAAAAGATGTAAAAAGAAAGAAGGGAGAGAAATTCTTAACAAAAAGAGAAAAAATCATTTTAGTTCATAACTTTTGGGAAAAGATCAAATTTTTAATCATGTTTTGAAAAAAAGACAAAATGGACCTGAATGTTTCAAAAAAAAAGTATCAATGTAGTCACTTCCGTTAGTTAACTAATAGTCAAATCTAACGAAAAATATAAAAAGATTTGTTTACCCTTGAACTTAGTTAAAATTGACAGAAAGATTATCATACCTCCATCCATAATTAAATATTACAACAATATTTAATTACGAAATTACCTTTTGCTAGTTTTATATGTAAATTTTGTGAAATTATAGCTTTGCCCTTGGATTCAATTTTTTTTTAGTACAGATTTTAAAAAATCATTAAATATTAAATGTTATTGTAAAACAGAATAATAAAATAAAATCATTAAATAATAAAAAAATTATTACGTTGCAATAGAGAGAGATACGGTCTCATCTATTGTGGTGAGAGATATGATGTTGCAACTGATGGTGAGAGAGGGACATAGATGAGATTTCTAGATTCAATGGAATTGAAACGTCGTGGGAATGATTTTTTTTTAATCATTTAATCATTTAATTTCTTTTATTAATGTTAAAAATTTTCAATTCTTTTAACCATAAATATCTTTTTTATTTTTTTAAATTAATTTATTATTATTATTAAATATCTATTCTTTCGTTTATTATTATTTAAAAAAAATTTAATTGTTTTTTTTTTAATTTTCCTTTGCTTTTTTTAAAAAATTATCTAGTTTGTACACGTGTCAAGATCCTAAGTTACAATTTAAAATGACAAAATTATCCCTATATATCATGTCATTTGTTACGTTTGACCGTTAATTGACTGACGGAATGAACTAATTTGATACATTTTTAAAATGATAGGGTCTATTTTGTCGTTTTTCAAAACATAATTAAAAATTCGATTATTTACCGAAAATTAGAGACTAAAATGGTTTTTCCCCTAACAAAAATTAAAGCAAGCAAAATCATGAAAGCTAAAGTGAACTTGTAACAAAAAATTATATATATCTAACTGTTTTGGATGGAGAGTAGACTTTAAATCAAGTCTCAAGAGACCACCGCCCAATCGACACAACCGTGCAATTAAGGTTGAATATATTTATATACAAATAATTTATTATGATTACAATGATGGTGAAATAGGAAGAGGGGTTGTTTTTTTTTTTTTTTTTAATAGGAATCTTGTTAAAAATTTATTTGATTATTCATAATTTTGTTATTTTATCTAATTTAATATGATCTTTCGATAGAAAGCAAATTTAAAAATAAAATAAATTAATTAAAAATAGATTAAAAGTCAATCCAATTTAATCCTATTCAAATACAATTATCTAATCATAAATACTTTTTGAAAAAAAAAAATCAACAATGTTGAATTATTCAATAACAATGTTGAAACTCAAAGATCTCTAGATTGGGTTCTAGTGCCATGAATGAAGAAGAAGATTTGGTTTCCTTCAACCAAGAGATCTTCAACACAGAGATTTGGACTCCTTAGCTGGAGACCAAGTCGACTTGGGTGTTGGGTGTTGGCGATGGACGAAGAAAAAGAGAAAGAAAAAGAATAAGAAAAAAATGGAAGAAGAAATTGGAAGAAGCTGATGAAAAGCAAATTTTTATTTATTTTTTTTTATTTTAATATTTGTTTTGGGTGTTGGGTGTGTTAAACATTTTTTTATTATTTCAATAACTTTTTTATTTTAATATTTGTTTCCATCTCGATCGTCTCTACCATCCATCACAACTGTTTATCCTTGTGATGGATGGTGGAGATGACGTTGTTTTTTTTTTTTTTTAATAAATAAATAAATAATTAATTAATATCATTTTAATAAAAATTAATAAAAAATAAAAAATAAAAATGTTATTTTTATTTAATTTTTAATTGTTTTTATAAATTAATTTCCATTATCCATCTTAAGATGGATGGTAAAGATATGATGAATTAATTTTTTATTTAATTATTTAATTTTTTCAAAATTTTTATTTAATTTTATTAAAACAAATAAAATTACTTATCCAATTACAACTATACCCTTCAAATTTAATACCAATCGGTTTTTTTAACTGATAGAAGGTGGTTTACCTAATAAAAAAAAAATGGGGGTAGTTTCTGAATAGTTTACTTTTCAAATGTTTTTTTCATAATATCCCTACATTTATATATATTTACCTCCGAAAAGGATTCAAAACTTTTATTTACATAATCTATGATTGTTTTTATATCATCCTTTATGAATCTAATGGATACCATAAGCTACTTAAATTAAATGTTCAATTACTTGTATCTTTACTTTTATGTCAAGTGATTAAACAAAAGTTTTACATTTTAGTCAGTTTCAGTCATATTAATTCTTGTGGATGGTAAGTGAGCTGCATCTATACATTTTCTTGGTAGTTAATATTTAACATAGAAAGAGCACAATTTGCCTTGGAGTTGGATTCAACTTGGAGCTGCTACCATCGCCGACACAATCGTTGGATTTGAAATCATCACCAAATTTGAACCACCATTGTTGTTGGATCCAAAATCATCGCCAACTTCAAACTACCACCATTGTCAACACAACTGAGCCATCCTGAAAGTCATCATAATCTAGGTTTGACACTCTTCTAATCGATGGCTGCCTCTCTACCATCATCTTCAAGCCCTCAAGATACTTCAATCTAGGTTCTAAGCAACTAAATCGTGGGTTTAAGAACCTAGATCATCAAGACAATCTGCGTTCGATGCTCTCCTTACTGATAGCAACCTCTCCACTATTGATAGTGGTCTATTGATGATAGTGTTGCTTTTTGTAGTGTTTTGATGATTGTGAGCGATTGAGGCATTTTGGTGTTGATGATTAGTTGATGGTGTAGTTTGATGGAGATGATTTTTTTTATTAATTATTTTTTTAATTAAGTAAAATTTTTTTAATCATATATATTTATTTAATTTTAATATTTTTATTTAAATAGGGGTTACAATAGTAATTTAATATACTATAACCAAAATGAGGGACAAATGAGCTATTTTACTTTTTCTGTCTCCTTTGACTATTGATTGACTAATGATTTAGACTTATTTGAAGAGTTTTCAAAACCTTAAAGACGAAATGAGGTATTTTCAAAAGAGTTTGATTAATTAATAAAAAATTTATCATCCAACAAATTCTATAGAATCCATGCACGTTATTTTACTTTTTAACTTTGGATCATAGTCAATCTAATATAGACATCTAAGAGAATTTCATTTAAGTTTTTATGTAAATTTTTTATAGTATAAATAACTTTTTATATAATAAATTAATCTTAATAATAATTCAGTTATATCAGTGTCGTATATACTTGTATGGTCATGTTAATATTAATGTGATAAAGCTTTAAAAATTAATATTATCCATTATTATACATGATCCGTAATTTTAAAGTTTAAATTTGATTTTCAAATATAATTTGTCATCTTCATAAAAATGTTATCCTTATTTCATAAAATTATTTCATTTTACAAATTATTTTTAAATCTATTATTTCAATAATTTTATTTGACAGAAAATAATTTTATTAATTGAATTATTTAATTATAAATGGTAAATTATGAAGATCAATTTAGCTTTGGAGTGGATTTCTTCTGCCATGGACATTTTAAATTAAAGTGAAATTTTATATATTTTTTAAACTTAAAAAGAAATTTTAATCTTTCCAAAAACCAAAGAATTTTTATTAATAAAAAATAAAAATATAGAACTTGCTTAGCATGAGATGGTGAAAGGCGTCCAATTTTCTACAAATAAGACTGACTACTGTCTAATGGTATATATATATATATATATATATATATATCTCTCTCTCTCTCTCTCTCTCTCTCTCTCTCTCTCTCTCTATCTTGTGCCTAGTTATATTAAAATTTAAAAAAAAAAAAAAAAAAAACTCAATCCCAATTATCTTATGCCTAATTATCTTGTGCCTTCATTTAAATATATATATACATATAATATCTTGTGTCTAGTTATATTTTAAATTAAAAAAGGAAAACTGAAAAGATAGTGCCTACTTACACTTTTTTATTATACAATCCCAATCCCAATTATCTTATGCCTTCATTTAATAAAAAAAAAAATTATGTATGTATATATTATCTTATATCTAGTTATATTTAAAATTTAAAAAGGAAAACTGAAAAGATAGTGCCGACTTACACTTTTTTTCATTATACAATCCTAATCCCAATTATATATCTTGTGCCTTCATTTTTTTTTTTTTTCAAAAAGAATTATCTTGTATCTAATTATATTTAAAATCAAAAAAAGAAAACTGAAAAGGTAGTGCCTACTTACAGTTACACGTTTTTCATTATACAACCCCTATCCCAATTGCCTTCACTCAAAGGGAAAAAAAAAAAAAAAAAACTGCAGAAGTTATCTCGTATATATATATATATATATGAAAAATGGAAGTTTTATTCTTGTTTTATGTGTTCTTTCCCTACTTTATGTGTTCTTATGGAAATCTTCATCATGGATGTCTTGTCTTCGTCTCTCCCTAGGACCGACCATGTGTCCTGGATTTGACCCAAGTTACTGCATCCTGATTCACTCAAGTCCTATGGTAGCTTGAAGTTCCTTAGTGTAAGTTTAGTTCTTGTTAGCTTTAGATCTAAATTGATTTTATTTTACTTTAATATTCTTATTAAGTTTTGATTTCGATTTCTGTTTTTTGGTCTATGATAACATAATTTTAATACAAGATGTCTATATATAAGTATTTTAAATTTGTAATGTACAATTATTATTGTTCATCGCAGTATTTACTGCTTTAAAGAATTTTTTTTTTTTTTTTTGTTTCAATTCTGCATCATGTTGGGATATAAATGTTGTAGCGGCAGTGCTTTTACAAGACATCTAGGTAAATTACGAACCAGGAAATTGTACACATTGAACCGCATTTCTATGATTTGGGTGTGTAGATTTTATTTTATTATTATTATTTTTTAATTTAATTAATTGTTTTAGTATTAGATTATAAATATTTTATTTTGAATGAGTAGTGAAGATTTGGTGGATTTATTGTGTGTAAACAGTATGTAAATTTGTAGCCGAATATAAAGAGATGGTATAAATTGACAAATTATGTTTAAGTTATTCCTGTGTTAGAAAACAAAAGGAAAGGGACTTCTATCCTCTTTTTTTTTTTTTTTTTTTTTTTTTTTTAACACTTTTGACTCAACTGTTTGTTATGCTTGAGTATTTTTTCAGTTGGGTTTATTTGTTGGGAAGCTGATATGATAGTTTAGATGGCCCTTTGGGATTTTTATCTACAAGCATTTTTCTCATCAAGACAACAAGGAAAAATTATGGAGTGCACTAGAAAAGCATAAGGATGCTAAAATACACCAAGCATTCGGAGGATCTTTACCAAACTGATAAAATGCTACCAACAAACAGTCGACTTTGTTTCCCACAAGGAAAATAAATCATGAAAACACGAAAATGTTTATATTCTATTGAAAATTTGAAAAATAAAAATAAATAATCAATTACCAAACTATTCTTTCATCACTAAAATAAAATAAAAAAGGAAAATAAATAAAAAATAAAATTTTAAAAAACTTACCATTAAATTTGTATAAAAATAAATAAATAAATTACAAGTTTAAATAATTAAAATAATAATTGTTATTAACAAAAACCATAAAAAAATAAATATAATAAACTAAAAATTAATTAAATTAATGAATGAATAATTAAAAACAAATAAAGAAAAAGAAGTTTGTATTCTTATATTCAAACCAAATCCATATCTTCATCAACATAAATCCAGTTTGTATTCATATTTAAATTCAAATATAATGAAATGAAAATAAGTAAAAAGAAATATTAGAAAAAAATGATAAATAAATTACAACGGTAAATAATTAAAGTAATAATAATAATCAATATTAATCCTAACAAATAAATATAGTAAATTAAAAAAAATTTAAAAAAGAAATCAACCTAGATGAAGGATTTGGGTTTGAACCAAAAACAAATAAATAACTCATGTAAAACTCAAATTTGGTGTTAAGGTATTTTTGTCCATTCAATAGGCTTTAGTCATTGCCAAAGGTTCCACCTAGAAAAAATGATCAAATTTATATATATTTAAATCTTATAAATATATTTATATATATTGCCAAAGGTTCCACCTAGGGACTTTAAATCAAGTCTCAAGAGACCACCGCCCGATGGACACAACCTTGCAATTAAGGTTGAATATATTTATATATAAGTAATTTATTATGATTACAATGATGGTGAAATGGGAAGAGGGGTTGTTTTTTTTTTTTTTCTTTTGTTTAATAGGAATCTTGTTGAAACTTTAATTGATTATTCATAATTTTGTTATTTTATCTAATTTAATATGATCTTTAGATAGAAATCAAATTTTAAAATAAAATAAATTAATTAAAATAGATTAAAAGTCAATCTAATTTAATCCTATTCAAATAAAATTATCTAATCATAAATTACTTTTTTTATTTTAAAAAAAAATATATCAACAATGTTGAATTATTCAATAACCACCGATTGTTGATTGGTTAATTTTTTCTATACGCACAGTAGTGTCTCATTACTGTTGCCGATACTCGGGGTTAAATGCAAGAGCCTCCTGATAAATCAGCTCCTTCATCTGTCGCTCCGTGATCAGTGCATGCTGCTCAAAGTCGAAGCTAAAGGGACTCCTGCAGACAGGCTCATCACTGACGTCGTGCAGCGATGCAAGGTAGGGATGTGCAAGTGCATCCTCAACTACAACATGTTAATTAATATCAAATCAAATCAAAAGTCAACGTGATGATGAATTAAAGCCAAAATGTAATTACCTGGTTTGGGCATGAAAGGACACAGCCAAACAACAGCCAGCCAAATCAAATATTAGGTAGGTTGTAAAAAAGTAAAAAAATTAGAGGGAAAGTAAGTAACAGCTGATTTCTCTTCCCTGACATAAGTAAATTAGTCCAACTGGCAGCCAGAGAGTGTTTATCACATTGTTTGTATCATAGCCGGCCTAAGTAAATTAACACCCTTTCAGAAGTGAAGATGAGATAATCTCTTAAGAATAAATAAATAAGGTAATGACGGAAATTGCTATAAGCTTTTTAAAAGAGTTTTAATTTTTATTATAAAATAAACATTATCACAGCTAAAATGTACAATAAAATGCCACTCTGTTTATGATAAAACTCCATTTCAACAAACTCAGTTTCCTTGAACCAGAACTATGGGTACTGAAGCACTTGTCTCTCCTATTGTTGACACTCTTTTGAGTAAGCTAGGATTCCTTGCTTACAAAGAGCTTTGCTTGATTTGGGGTGTTGAAGATGACCTGAAAAAGCTCCGAAGAACTTTAACCACCATCAAAGCTGTTCACTTGGATGCTGAGGAACAACAGCTCCATAACCGTCAAGTGACAGTTTGGCTGGAAGAGCTTTGGGATGTCTGTTTTGATGCAGAAGACGCGGTCGATGAAATTGAGGGTAAAGCTCTGAGAAGGCAAGTTATAGTGAAGCATGGTAGCATTCCGCAAAAGGTATGCAACTATCTCTCGTCGCCTAAATCTATTGCTTTTCGATTTAATATGGCCCATAAGATCAAAGAGATTAGAGAGAGGTTAGATGAAACTGATTCAAACCGTGCTAAATTTGGTTTCACAAATAGAGTGGCAAGTAGAACTAATTTTGCTAGGGAGAGGGAAACACACTCTTTTGTGATTGCTTCAGAAATAATTGGGAGGGATGAAGATAAGGAAGAGGTCAAAAAGTTGCTTATGCATTCATCATCTGATGATAAAAAAGTCTCTATTATTCCAATTGTGCGAATTGCAGGACTTGGAAAAACCGCACTTGCAAAGTTGGTATATAATGATGAGAGGATGAATGAATATTTTGATTTGAAATTATGGGCATGTGTATCCAATGGTTTTGTTGAGAAAAAAATAATAATAGATATAATTGAATATGCAACGAGTCAAAAGCATAATGATGGGACTTTAGACCAATTGCAAAAACTCTTACGAGATGTTGTAGGTGGTAAAAAGTATCTGTTTGTTATGGATGATGTTTGGAATGAAGATGCCAAAAAATGGATTGAATTCAAAGATCTATTGTTGGGTGGGGTAAATGGAAGTAAGATCCTAGTAACAACTCGTAGTGGTCGAGTTACCTCAATTATGGGCACAATGAAAGGTGCTAATTCTGGTAGTGGATATCAGTTAGAAGATCTACCCTATGATGAATGTTTGTCTTTATTCATAAAGTGTGCATTCAAAGAGGAAGAAGAAAAGTTTCCGAACCTCATAAAAATTGGGGGAGAAATTGTGAAACAATGTGGAGGAGTTCCACTAGTAGTGAAAACATTAGGAAACTTACTTTATTCATCAAATGATGAAAATGATTGGAAATATGTGAGAGATAGTGAGTTTGGAGCTTAGAGCAAAAGGAAGATGACATTTTACTTGCTTTAAAGTTAAGTTATGATCAATTATCATCTTACTTTAAACAATGTTTTGTTTGTTGCTATGTCTTTCCAAAAGATCAGAAATTCACATGTAGTTTTTTAATTCAATTTTGGATGGCACAAGGGCTTCTTACATCTTATAAGGAAAATGAAGAGTTGGAAAAGATTGAAATGCGATACTTGAAGGAATTATTTGCAAGATTTTTCTTCCAGGATATTGAAGAAGTGACCACAGATTATATAAGATTTAAAATGCATGATCTTGTATTGTCAATGGCTAAAAATGTGTGCACCATAGTGAACTCTCCTAACCTTTTTAATTCCAAAAGGTTACAACATATATCATTTGTTGATGATAATATGATTAAAAATGGTGTTCCAAGCTTATTCTCTAACTTAGGCTTTGTGAGAACCATTTTGATTCCATTTTATAACGCAAAACCAAGCCAATCATTTATTGAATCATGTACCTCACTATTCCCATTCCCGAGATATTTGAACTTAACTAATTGTGATATTGAAATAGTGCCAAAAAAGCTTGGCAATTTGAGGCATTTGAGATATCTTAGTCTAGGACTGAACAAAAAAATAAAGAAGCTTCCAAAGTAAATTTATAAATTATAGAGCTTGCAAACTCTAATACTAGATGGATGTGAACTACAAGAGTTGCCTAGAGACATAAGGTATCTAATTAGTCTCAGGTGTATTGTATTAACCACAAATCAGAGGCATCTAGTACGAAATGGAATTGGGAGCTTGAATTCTCTTTGTGAGCTTACAATTTACTTATGCAATAATTTAGAGAGTTTAGTTGAAGATATTGGTAGCCTCAAAACCCTTTGTACATTGAGAATACTTAACTGTCCAAATCTACTCTCATTACCAAGTGGTATAATATGCCTAAGCTCATTGCAAGTTTTGTATATTGTGCGTTGTGAAAAACTTAATATTAATCGGATAATGGGAATGGAAGAGGAAGACCTCAACAGCACAAGGCGGCCTCCCTTCAAACAGTTGCTCTTTTTGGGTTACCACAATTGGTGGAGTTGCCGCAATGGCTTCTTCAATGTTGTGCCAACATTGTACAATGGTTGGGAATTCAAGAATGTCCCAATTTCTTAGCACTACCAGACTCAATGAAAACTCTAAAGTCACTTCATCATTTTCGTATTTTGAAATGTCCAAAAGTCTCATCACTTCCGCAAGACATGCATCGCCTCACTAGTCTTAGAGAAATTCGAATTACAGATTATCCGACACTTAGCAAAAGATGTCATAAGGATATTGGTGAAGATTGGCCTCAGATTGCTCATGTTTCCACCATCGTATTTGATTGCAATTTGATTAAGAAATAATTGTCAGGTACTTTTCTACTCTTCATTAACCTTTTCATTTCATAGTTTTATTATCAATTATTGCTATTAATTTTAGTATTATTGGTATTTTCTTAGCAAATTATTTCCCAGTAGCTTTAATTAAATCCAAGTAGCAATGTTCAAATTCCAATATCATAGGTAGGTAGATCTGTAGATATTAATTAAACTTAAACTTAATATTATATTTCAATTCTTATGATCTAATCCCACCACCAAATGGTAGGAAAATTAACACTTAAAAAACTAGATATTTCTTAAGATTTATGATGCGTGTACTTGCATGTAATTAAAATAATTTGGAATCGGAATGCTCAGGAATCGAATTAGTCTAAAATCGGATTGATGTATCGTAATCAGAATAAGTTGTTCACTTCAATTAAAAGAATTGTAATTGGAATAAAGAATATTCTCTTTGAGATGTTTACTTTAATTTAGAATCAGAATAGATTATTTACAGGTTATAAAAATACCATCAATTAAAAATATGTATTCCTTTAGTAGTTTTGAAGGAAAATTATGTATTTTTCTGTCATCAAGAAAAACGTATTTTTATTACAATAATATTATGCTTATTAAACTATTTTTTTAATAACAATAATAATGGTTTTTTAATAATAATTTAATGTTATATACTGCACCATTGGTAAATATAAAATAGATTTTTCTCATATATATTTTTTATTTCCAGTTTTGTCTTTTTTCTTTTTTTCCCAAATAAGGGTGTGAAAGACTTTTTAATATCTGAAAAGGTAATGACAATAAGAATCCTAAGAGGGATGAGAGGAATGACAATACCAATATTCCATAATCCCAAATTTATGTGGGATTTACATTTTTCATTCACATCACACATTAATTTAAAGTAAATAAACACATATAATCATACCCATGCTCATTCTTAATTGCTAATCCCACTAGTAAACATATCATTAAAATCATCTTTCTCCATTAGTTACACCTTACAGTCATCTTTTTTTTCTTAATTAGTTTGAGGTGAGGGTGGCGGTGGTCAGTCGTGGCTAGAAGGAGGGTTGTAGTACAAGCAGGTAGTTTGAGGGCAGTGAGAGTATAATCTGGCGGCAATTCTAACTTCGGCGTCCAACGACTCCAAGTACTTGGCCATCCTATATGGAGACTATGTCGTAGAGCAAATAAACACCAGAGAGAGGGAGAGAGATGACTTGGAAAGTTGGAAAGGAATAAGACTAATGTTTATAAAGGCCTCTAGTCTCCTCCTCTACTTGGTTTGCTCCTTCCATTTTTCGTTTTTGTTTTTGGTCCTTTTATACTTCTTACTTTTATTTATGCCCTACACACTTCTTAATATTGGATATGTAGCTTGGTTTTATTATTACTATTATCTTTTAAAGTACAATTACAAATTACAGGGAGAGTGATACTATTTGAAACTACAACTAAACTTCTGGGTGTTAGGAGCCAAGTCACCTATTTGATACCAAATGGGTGAGAGTTAGTTAAATCTACAAGATCTTGATAAAATAATAATAATAATAATAATAATAATAACCTACTAGGTCAAGTATTATATAAAATAATCCAAATATTTATCTAAATCTACTATCTGAAGATGAATTTTCATAACTAAAAAATTTCTACTCCCACAAGCATTGGAAAGAAAACTCCATATTAAATCTCACATAAAAAATAAAAAAAATAAAAAATAAAACACCCAACTCTAAATTAAATATGTTAATGGAGGTAGATGAGGAAGGAGTGAGTTCTCCCATCTGTATCCCCATTCCTCCACCCCCATCCCTATCCACATCCTTATTTGGGGGAAATGGGGATGGGGGATTCTATCATTTTTCTCGTTTTTCCCATCATCATTTTACTTTGTTTGACCTATTTTTTTTGAAATATATAATTAAAATATAATTTATAAAAAAATTTCATCTTTAGATAAATGGTAAAGATTTGGTGAAAAAAAAAAATTTACTTAAGTTTCTTATTTAATTTTTTATGAATTTTTTTATTTTTATTTAAATTTTTATTTTTTTAAAATTAATCTCCACCACTGATCTTAAAATGAACAATGAAGATTTGATTAAAAAACTATTTAATTATTTATTATTTATTTCATTTTTTAATGTTTTCCTCAAATTAATCTTCACCATCCATCTTTAAGATGGATGGTGGAGATTTGATTAAAAAAATATTTTTTAAAAAAATATAAAAAAAAAAAGATAAATGAGGTGAAAATATAATTTTACCCCTCAGTACGTTAACTCTAATGGAGATGGGCTAACAGTAGGGGGTTTATTATAATAAAAGTGAAAAGTTTGTTCCACTTGTAATTACACTTCCATTGAGTAGTTAAATTGTAATTCAGTCTTTCTTTTAATATTATACCATAAAAAAATTAATATTGTGAATTCATAGGTGTGGGTGTGTATTTTTTCCACATCCACACTGAATCCAAACCCACTTTGGGTATGAAATTTAATATTCACACCCACATACGAACCCATTTAATAAAATCTACACTCGTCCATTATAGGTTAAAATCCGCAAATTCGCAAGTGAAATTGCCATCACTAATGAAGATCAATGAGATCTCTTGCAATGGAGATCTCATCAATCTCCATATCACATAACCAAATTTGGTACAATCTTCACCATGTGGATCGCATCTACTCTCCCTTCACTATTGATTAAGTTCTTAGTTTTTCTTTAAGTTTTTTTTTTTTTTTATTGCTTTTTATGATATTGACGTTGTAATATCTATAGTGATACTTGAGTTGAATTGACTAGTTTTTGATGATTTGGAGAGAGAAATGAAGAGATAGAAGAGGACGAAGAAAATTTGATCAAGAGGAAGAAGATGATTTGTGGGATTTGTAGAAGAAGAACACTTTCAACCAAAGTTCTAGATTGATTTTGATTTATTTTTGCTTTATTATTATAATTATTTTTTGATATCTTTATGTCTCTTTTCTTTTTTTTTTTCTTTTTTTTTGTCCTTTCCCATTTTTTATAACTTTTACTATTTATTTAATATTTCATAAAAATATTTCATTATTATAAATAATTTTTTTCATTTAGTTATAAAAGAAATAAAGAATAGTAAAACCGACTTTCTAATTGAAGACCAATGCTGAAATCGACTTTTTACTTGTGAAGGCTTGTCAATAGATTATTTTAATTGTCGTTGATGTTTAGTCAATGTATTTCAAGAGAGATTTGTGCAATTAGAGAATTTTATGTATATAGATGTATTTTCACCTAAAGATAGGGATGTTAGTACCATTTTTCCTAAATAATAGGACAATTATTGATCATATTATTTAAATCATATAATAAGAAAACAAAGTAGAAACTTAGAAACGCCACCAATATAGCTCCTAATCTATTTCAGTTGGAGGAGATATTTTGACTAAAGGAAATTGTCATGGCTCTCATTTGTTAAGTGGAAATAGGAAGAGATTCCCCCTAATCAATGGAGATCAAACTTGATCTCCTCAAAGTAGAGGGGATTAAGATTTTCGCTTTCAAAGGTGATCAACCTTGTAGTTGATCAGAGGAGAGCTAATCTCCTCTAATGGAAAAGGAGATCAACCTTAATCTCCGTCATTCGGAAAAGATGAATTTTAATCTCCTTCGATTAAGTAAATTTTTTTACTAGAGATAAAGTTTACAAATGTTCAATTTAAGTTTATCGATCATTTTAGAGAAAATATTATTTTATTGTTTAAATATTATTATAATATATATTTTTTAATTAGAAGCCAAAAAAGATCGTTTTGCCCCTTGATCGTCTAACTTTTATTGAGGAATCATGATTTACGACAAGGAAAATTTGTATGTTCAAGTTAAAATTCCCGTTGGCCATAATTACCACTATTGTTGGGGTTTTTGTTCAAATTGCATCATAAAAATAAATGAGTAAATATGATGCCGAGCTTAAGGTTTGATGTAATTGCGATTGGAGAACAAGTTTGTACCTTTCTATTCAAACTACCCCTACTTTTATTATGATCTGTTTTCCTAAGCAATGAAGTATGGCCCTTTTTTGCATTGTAGTCAAATATACATAAAAAGATGCAATCAAATGAAAGTTGGAACAAAAGAGTTAAAAAACAAATAAAACTTCAAAAAAAAAAAAAACACATAACATAGAGATTCAAACTCCCAAATTTAATGATGATTATACTCAATATTAGTGGTGATTCAAATATGATGATTATTCTCCATATTAATGGGGATTTCTACCTTCTCTTAGGGTTAAGATTAAGTTAGGGTTAGGGTTAGAGTTTGGATTTGATAAGAATTAGGGATTTTGTTTTTTTGTTAGGGATATTTTAGTAATAATATAATAATAAGAGGTTAATTTGGAAAACCAATATGTATTTATTAATAAAAGAATATATATATATTGTGTTAAAACAAACAGTGGGTATGTTTAGAAAAAAGATTTAGGGTTGATCAAATCAAATTGGACAAGAATTTCTAAAAACAGCTGGGCCCAAAAACCAGGCGTATGATGCGTGTACAACCTGAAACGAAGTCGTTTTCTCATCTGGCGCCAAGAACACGTGTGATGACGAGAGAGAGAGAGAGAGAGAGAGAGCGACAAAAAAAGAAAAATGGAAGTGAGCAGCAGCTTGGAGTTGGAGAACTCTTCTCAGTTCCATCACACTCCATGTACTCCCTCTTCGTAACAGAACCGATTCCCTTTGCCACGTAAGCACGAAACCGTTACAGAGAGAGAGAAAGAGACTGAATTACTTCGTTATAGAGAGAGACAAACCGGAATAAATTTTAAAAAAAAGGAAAAAACAGAGCACAATACGTCTGGAGTTTCAAAATTTTGAATTAACCCGCCACTTGACTCCTCGTCGTTTCAATTTTTTTTTTCTTTTCAAACAAACAAATGGAATCGCCATTTCCATCTGCTCTTGAACTCGATGTCGCTTCTACTCTTCTCCTCCTCTACACCACCAACCCGCAGTCTCCCTATCCTCCACTGTAAATCTGCGCTTTCGCTTCTCCGGTTCTGCCTCCTTGTCGTCATCGTCTTCGATTGGTTGCATTTTAGCATCGGTTTGTGTATGTGTGCAGGTTCGACGCCGACGGTGAGTCGCTGCTCGAAAGCAAGAGTGAGGAACAGAGCGTGAGCTTGAGGATGGAGTCCAGTGGTGGATCCAAACGCTGCGCTTCGTCGACGCTTACTAGTGACGACGGCTCGTCTCTTGAGATTCAAGCTCGTAAACAAATGAATCTCCAGGTATTGTTTGTTTGAGTTTGTACTGTGTTTTTAAATTTGAATAAGCTGTGTTGAGCATTGAATTCTTGATGTTTTCAGGTGAATCGAAAGAGCCGATCAAATGTAAGGCAGAAGGTGGAGAGCGTGAAGCCTGCGCCGTCGGAGAAGGTTGTTTGGTCAGAATCGGTGTCAGTAGACGGTGGATCGTGCCTGTCGAGCAGCGCAAGCGTGGACTCAAGCGCGCGAAGCCGGTGTCTAAGAAAAGCCAGTCGTGATGAGCCGAGGAGGAAAAAAGTCGGCTGCTATAGTCATATTGAGCGCCGAGCCGAAGCCATTTTGAAGCTGCTCTCTTCCAGCGGTTGCTCCTCTGAAGTCAATATACGCCTTGTCCTTGGTGATAGTCCTGACACCAGTAAAGCACTGAGAATGTAAGTCAATTTTCTCCTTTACCCTGCCACGTGTCATTTGAGGTGCCATTAAGACTGTTTAGAGGTGTAATTTAGACTTGTGTTCGTGGGTTCACAACGTATTGTTAATGGAAAACTTTAAAAAACCAAAAATAGTATATGGATTATTAATAAGAGATTAGATTTAACCCAGTTTTGGTGCTGCACAGAGATTTTTTTGAGGTAAAATTTATATTTGTGTGTATGGGTTTTCATGACAAGTTTGCTAAAAAAATTGAAAAAACAAAAAACAGTATATGGATAATTAATAATATGAGATTAGATTTAGACCAATTTCTGTGGGTCCACTTTTAAGATCAGTAAGCCATTATAGGAACTGTATTCTGGTGCTACTTTACTTCTGCATATATTATGAAATAATAGCATTACTGCATGTAGTGAGTATCTTTTATATTTCCTCCATTTGAGGTGTACCCTTTAGTACGTGTATCAAGAATATTTTATGAAGAAAATTCTTCTAATTGTGAATGGGGTCAACTTATGAAGTCGTCTACCTTTTTTCCTTTGTTTCTTTTTTAGTTTTGCTTCTTTTTTTGAAAAGAATATTTACGAAGATTAGTAGTTATACCTCTAATTAGACATTTCAAAGCTCTCATATGCGTATTAAAGTTATGTTTTCTTGAATTTAGTCAGACAATTGCCATTTTTCTGGACTGTTATTAGGTATGCTAATAACTTAAGCTATTGATGATCATTCAAATCTTCAAATAGAAACGCATAATTCTCTAATAAAAAAAATACATATATTATTATCATCATGGATCATGATCTCAAAATTTACTTTCATACCTTGGGCTGGGCCAGGTTGAACTAAAACCCATCATTAATAGTTATAATATGTGTCTTTCAAAAAAAATAGTTAAAATATGTGACCAAAAGATTTTGGTTCATGGTTTTAGTTTTGGTTGTCAGCAATGTTTATTGTTTTGGTTTTGGTTTTGATCTTGGTTGTGTTAGATGTTTGATTTGATTGATCAACAGCGGCGGTGTTGGTTTGTTAAAAAAAAAGTGACAGTGGCGGTGTTGGTTTTGGAACGATAAGATACTTATTAGTTTGCAATCACACTTTTTCATATGGTGTCTAGGCAACGAGTGATCGGCTATGGTTGCACACCACTTGTCATTGTTTGCATGAACATATGTGATTATTGTTAATAAAACAAAACAAAATCAATCTACCGAATCAAGGAATCATGTAGATTTTGATAATAAATGATGTTTGCAGGTTGTTAAAGCAAGAAGAAGTCAAGAGATCAGGCACAGGAGGGCGTCAGAATCCTTATATTTACACGGTATATAAATTTTGGGTGAATGGTGATACATGTTAGATTTGGGTGACATCCATTGGTTAAGATGCTACTGTGATGATGACTGAGAGAAAAAATTGACTAATAAATGTTTATATGACCATTTTAATTAGATGTGTGTGCAAATTAGGTGACATATATACCTGTTATATTATTTTCTTATATTTGTTAGAAGATCACCATATATATGCTCATCCTATGTTTCACACTATAACTGCTAATATAATGGAGCAAAGTTTTTTTTTTTATATAATTAAGAACATTAATTTATGTTGTATTTATTTTTGCAGATAGCAGAGTAATTAAAGAGTTACCCGGATCCATCAGGACCTGCTAGGATTTGTGTAGGAATGGGTATTGCATCCCACGAAGGGGCAAATTTTGGTCTCACCAATGAAGTTGTAAATTTGATAATGACAGCAAAAATGGTTGATTAAAACGGGAGTGTATCGATAACTATATATACTTTCGTTTTAATCAACCATTTTTGCTATCATTATCAAATTTACTTATTCATTGGTGAGACTAAAATTTTCCCATTTGTGGGATGCCATGCCCACTCACTCCGGGAGTATATATAGTTATAGTATTAGAGCTATATAGTCTTAATGGCCATTTGGTTTTGTATGGTCAATATACTTGCAATATGAAAATAGAAGGATTTCTACAACCAAACTTTTATTAGGATGTGACAATCCTTGGTGTGTAGTTGTGGCAGTGACTCTGTCCATATATAGCTATAATGATAATGGCAATTTATAAGTAACATAGATGATAAACATGCAAGAACTGAAGTGTTTTACATTCCTTGATCTTTTAAATCCATTCCATCATGGATGCATGCATTTCACACTAATTTTGTGTTACTGACAAAAATTTTATTGTCGTGGACGGTACAACTTTATATTCACAACTCTATTTGCAAGTTTCTAAGTACAATTAAGAGTAGTTTGGTTACTGACATGAATTAATCTGTTATAACAGCTTTAAGTTAAAATTTATATTTTCCAAAGTGAGTTATCACTTGGACATGTGTCGGATCAAATGATTAATTGCACACATTGTGAAGTCAACGTGATAAAGGAATGCAAATGAATTCACATTATTATATAACTACTTAGAGAGTTGATCTCTGTAATGAGTTTGATTCAATTATAACTCAAGACTGAATTTGATTTAAAACCATTGGGAAATTTTATTTAGGTTGGATATGGATTTTATTGTGGCTATGCTTACGGTCAGACTAATCTGTTTTATTACAGCTTTAGATTGATTAGTAACAGAATTAAGATCATTTTCTTCATGAGACTATGGTTAATTTAAATGTCAAGAATAATGGTACAGAGAAGGTTGAAAAGTTTGAAAAACGGCAAAATAATTACATGTAATGTACCAAATCTGTCACTTAAAATTGTCTTGACCTTGAATGATGAACTAATGTCTTCTCTTTATGACCTATTTAGGTGTGCAGTGAAAGCACTTAAAAATTGTTTTGGTACATTGTGTTAACCTCCTTTATTGCAGATCGAACAGACTAAGGAAGAACTTGTTTTGCAAGAATGAGACAAGGCAATTAGTGAATTCCCATGGCTTTTGCCTGATATATATTTTCTTCAAAAATACTCGGATGGCTAACTGTTTAATTGGAATTGGCTATTGATTAGTAATGCCGAAACTTAAGTTAATTTGTCGACAAAATGCGTGGAAATACACAGATGTGCGTGAATAAAAACTAATATCCTGGAGTGAGTAGTCCAGAGATATTTTCTGGGGTCTGTTCAGGACAGAGATGAAGGAGAGCAACGTATGGATTTGTCTTCAACCTAATCAACAAAAATTACGGGGTGAAAAGTAGTCATGCTTGTTTGTTGACAGTCATTGTGGCCTACAATTTTGAAACTATATGATGTGCTATCATGGAGACATAATCAAGACTGCTTTTAAGACCTTGTCGATGGACTGACAACAAGCATGCAAGATATATAAGAGTTTGCAATATAACATGGCAAATACATGTCAGGCTCTAAATTTTTCTAAATGGAACTTTAGATGGCAGGACATGCTCAAATGATTGGACAGAAGATTTGGGAATTGATATTAGAATATGAACGTGGCAATTTCAATTGAATGATGATCTCAAACTAAAGTGATCCAAAAGTGCAGTAACAGCTATGTATAACTCTCTTTTGAGGGTAGTCATTTCCTGTCCATTCTATTTTTATGCCTAAAAGAAGAAAAATTAAACAAGGATCTACAAAATTATCTCAGCCGAATAGGGTTGGTGTTGCATCTCATGGTTTATGTAAACAAGTAAAACAATGAAGAGTACAATCGACTTATCAGAAGAAAAAAAGATCTGCTGGCAAAGTGTGTAAATTTTGAAGTAGATACGAAATTTTATAGTGGTGTAGAGGCATTTGGAGAGACATGAGGCACCTAAAGCTTCACATGACTATGTCTTCCATGCCATTTCCTTGGTACTGATTGAGATTGTATATTTGTTGGAAGATAATAAGGCCAACAATTTTCAAGGGTACCAACCTACAAATGCGACCGACATTCATGAGCTTGATCTCTTGGGCAGGACATTATCATTTTGTTTTATAAGAACGAGTAAAGTATATACATATGACTGACCTTGACCCAGTTGTAGGTATTGAACCGACACTATAAGACAATAAGGTACCTTCTTTGTGAAAAGTTGAGAACCCACCTTCCCAACCTTTGCTTCATTTCACTTTTACAAGCAAATTCATTTCGTCACATTTCAATAAAACAACCAGAGTTATATTGCTTACCTTCGCTAAACAGTAGTTTCCTGTGGTGGGGACATTTTAATCCCTCAACTAGTCTTCTATAAGAAGAGCAAGTGAAAAATATTTTCATTAAATTCGCTCTTCCTGCCTTGTAACGTTGTCCTTTCTCTGTTGGTTAAACATACAAAACTCTCATGATATATACAACAGTAAGGTAACACTAATAGAAGTACGTTCTCAACACAGAGATGCGGTACCATTCTGAGCCTCTATAAGAGACATTATTAGCTTTGAGATTTGTTGAGGCCATTGTCGTCTTCACGTAACCATAGGTACATTAACTGGATTTAGAAAGTTTAGTATTACTCGTTAAATAATCATTAGTACCATAACGATATGACATTGATTGAGAATGTCATCAACGGTGGCTGAAAAATATCAGAGAAATATTCAGCAGCATTAATTGAGATGTAGTCAACTAATGTGGACAAAATACACTAACTTTCAATGAAATGCCCTTGTATAATTTTGGTCTCAAAATGTCTTAGACGATTCAAAAGAAACACTTGCGTAATATCATTCAAGAACCATTATGATTATATTCAAAGAACTATCATCAAGTCAAAATCATTCATTCCACAAAATTGGAAATTAAAGTAAATAGATAGGGACTATATTAAAAATGAGGTTCAAAAAAATGGGGGTAGAAAATTGAATAAATCAAATTAATCGGTCAAAAATGAATACAACCAAACCATTTTTTTCTGGTCAATCTTTTTTTGTGGAATCATTTGTTCTTTTCTTGTTTTTTTTCAACTTTTCACACAACGGAAAAGAAAATGAGCTCCTTGGTGTCTAAGGCCTTGATGGAACAACAACTGGCAGTCTCCGTCGGCGTCGGATCTTGAAGCGGTGCGTGACAGCCACTTCCGCCGTGCTGTTTGTTAGAGGGCGGGTGGTAGTACAAGCGGGCCGTTTGAGGGCAGTGAGATTGGAATCTGGCGGCGATTCTAACTCCAGCGTCCAACAACCCCATGTACTTGGCCATTATAATATTTGGACAAAGAAGAAGCGAAGGAGAGAAAGCGAAACGTGAGGTGGGGTGGGAGAGAAGGAAGAAGAGTGATGGTTATATAGGCTGCATGAGGCAGCAGGCATCTCCCTTCTTTCCTGCTTCCTTGCTTTTTGAATATTCCTGCCTCCTCCCCTTTCAAAGACTTTTCTTTTTCTTCTTTCCTTGTCGTCCCCCGTTTTTATATAATTCCATTTTGCCCCACTTCTGTATTTTGATTTTTGAATATGTTGCTTCGGTTCTAAAGATGATAAATATGAATTGTTTGTTTTAATTTTGAGCTTTATTACATGCCCTTATAACATGTATTAATAAAATAAATCCGTTGGATTGGACATGAGATTAATTTTATAGAAAGTGGATATATTTTTTCCCATTTAGATATTAAATCTCAATTGTTTGAATATTTGAAGAATGTTAAACAAATATATCTAAAACTTCTACATTATAACATATCTCACATCATCTAGGGGTAAAATCTGATGGCTCACATGTAACTACTAAAGCAAAAGATAGATTTTAATCCTTTGGGGTTTCTAGTTTTTTATTTGGTGATATTAAGGCTCATGTTAAGGTATTTTGGGGTAGCTAACTACCATACAATTTCTCCTTCTAGGAGAGCTAAGGTTGCTACTCTTGAAAAACTTGTTGGATTGATGAAAGGACAAATAGTTATTTTTGTTTTTTTACTGATTTAGTAAAGTTTGAGTATTAGTTTTACTTTCCATTGATTTAATAAACTTTGAATCTTATTTTTTTTTTTTTAAGAAAAAAGGACATCTCATACCATTTTTTAACTTTAAATTTGTAATAGTTAAAAAATAATATAAATTTATAACGTGTTTTATTTATTTATTTAATGAGAGTATTTAGCAAAACGATTTGGAGTTTTTAAACTTTGAAATGTATTAGTTTGCATGGTTAATGAATATTTTTAAATAAGGTGACAAATATTTAAAACTCAAAAAGTAGAGGGCACTGTTGTAAAACGGCCTTGAAAAAAGTCTAGTCTTTGCGTTTCCTGTATTGATTATGGGGTCCATTTCAATTATCGCCAACGAAGAAGGAGTCAGGTTTGGTACCACGCGTCCAACATTCGCGGCGTGACTCTGGACTGCCTGTCTAAACTATTCTTCCAAGGACACGGAAACAGTTGCTTCCACACTGGCTTTCACCTGTTGATTTAATTTAGTATGCTCATTCAAGGTACAGAAAAACATGTGGTTTGACATTGCAATTGGCATATTTGCTATGATTTTTAACTAATAAGACAATTTTGAACTCAGAAACAATTACTTTGCAACAACGTATAGATTATTAAATAATAAAGTCACAAAACATCTGCCTGATTCATTGAAGGCAAAATTATCGGTGCTAAGTTGAGGACAGTGAGTAGCCTAACGAAAAGGTATGTTCCGTCTGCTCATCAGATAGCAAGTTCGATCCTCATCTTGAATTATAATATGTGGTAATTTTTCCACTTATTCGTTGATAACTCTCTTCTAATTATACGAATAGATTTTTGAAACGTTCATTAAACAAATTCAATTAATAGGTTTCGATAAATATCTGATCTAGTGTAAAAAAATGTATTTAAAAAAAATATATATATAAATATATCGATGCTATATTCAAAAACAAAATTGTAGAAAGAACGAATTAATTTGGCATATATTGTTCTTTTCCTTTAAATATAAATAATTGTGTATCATTTTATCAATTTTAATTATAGAGGTTCAAATTCTAGTAAATATAATTTACAAATTTTGTGTGAGTAATTTTATTTTTATTATGGCACCAAACAATTAATAATTAATTTCATATATCGTTACAAGCCATTAATCAAATGGCTTGTTAATCACAACATATATCGTTACAAGCCATTAATCAAATGATAAAATTAGTCATAATATGTTAATCACATCATTTTGATTAGAATTTCAAAACTTCAAGGATGAAACGAGATTAAAATGAAATTTCTCTAAAAATTTTATAATAAATTTTATCACCTTCTTTAATATTTAAATAAGGGACAGGATCGGGGGACACAAGTTTTGACATAAATTTTGACACGATTTGTTGACCATTGGATGAGGAGGATTTTAATGGTTTAGATTTATTCACACCACTACATACAACTTTATTTTACACTCTACATAAATGTTTTCTCTCACCTCTCTCTTCATTATTACACTATCTCTCATCTTTCACGTTAATATTAAAATCTCAATATTTAAATTATTTTTTTCTCACCCAATCCAATTATATTTAAAAACCCATCAAGAAAATTTTTTTAAAAAAAGCTACAATTGTTTTGTTTTTTAACTTGATAAATTTATTATTTAAATGATAATTTATTTTTAAAAATAGTTTAAACCAAACAATCTTTAGTAAGAAAAACTTTTTGCTTAAGTATTTTATGTTTTTGAAAAATAAAATCTATTTTACTTATTTTGGTTAGAAATTGTTTTTGAAATAAGATTTTTTTTTTTAGTGGTAGTACAAATTTTCTTACTAAAAATTGTTTGGTTTAAACTATTTTAAAAAACAAATCATCATTTAAATAATAAATTTATCAAGTTAAAAAAAAACAATTGCTGTTTTTTTTTTTTTTTTTTTAATTTTCTTGATGAGTTTTTAAATATAATTGGATTGAGTGAGAAAAAAATAATTTAAATATTGGGATTTTAATATTAATGGGAGAGATGAGAGATAGTGTAAGAATGAAGAGAGAGGAGAGAGATGGTGTAATAATAAAGAGAGAGGGGAGAGAAAATATTTATGTAGAGTGTAAAATGGAGTTGTATATAGTGGTATGAGTAAATCTAAATCATTAAAATCTTCTTCATCCAATAGTCAATAAAATCTGTGTCAAAACTTGTATCCCCCGATCCTGTCCCTTTAAATAATTCTGATAAAATAAATAAAATCTTTATAAATTTCATCAAAATCTACGTTAAAAGAAATTCATCGTAATACAATAAACTCATGAAACATTTCAAGAAGCCACTATCAAGTAAAAATCATTATTCTCAAAAATAAGAAATCAAGACAAAACACATATTCAAGACAGTAAAAATGAAAAATGACATTCAAAATTCTCGTATAAAAGAATGACTACATTCAATCGGTCAAAATTGGACACAACCAAACAATCATTTGATCAATCTTAACTTTTCTTTTTTTTTCCAACTTTCGATTCACATAACAGAAAAGAAAACGAGTTCCGTAGCATCAAAGGGCTTGGCCGCCTTGACGGAGCAACTGGCGATGGCCGCCCGAGTGCGATCTTGAACAGGCGCGTTGCCGCCGAGGTGAGGGTGGCGGTGGTGGTCGTCTTCGTGGTTGGAAGGAGGGTGGTAGTACAAGCGGGCGGTTTGAGGGCAGTGAGAGTGGAATCTGGCGGCGATTCTAACTCCGGCGTCCAACAGCTCCAAGTACTTGGCCATTCTATATCTTTCGATGGAAGGAAGCGAAACAGTGAAGGAGAATGATGATATGGAAACGACCTCGCAGAGCAATAAACGCCAGAGAGAGAGAGAGAGATGACTTGGAAAGGAAGAAGACTCATGTTGTTTATATAGGCCTCTCCGGTCTTCTCCTCCATTGTGGTTGCCTTTTGACTTTCGAGCCTCCTTCCTTTTTGAGTTTTTGTTTTTGGTCCCTTTGTATTTCTTACTTTCATTTATGCCCTACAAATTCTTAATTTTGGATATGTTGCTTGGTTTTGTTATTATTATCTTTTAAAGTACAATTTCAAATTACAGGTTGAAACTACTACTAAACTTTTGGGTGTTAGAAGCTAAGTCACCAATTTGATACCAAATGGGTACAGAGTTAGTCAAATCTACGAGATCAAGGTTTATATAAATAATCCAGATATTTATATAAATCTATGGTTCGAATGTGTATTTTCATAACTAAAAAATTTATGCTCCCACAACTATTGGAAAGAAAACTCCAAATTAAATATGTTAATGGGGCCAAATGGAGATGGAGTTGGGTTTTCTCATCTATATCTCCATTCCTCCACCCCCATCCCCACCCAAATCCTTATTTGGGGGAATGGGGATGGGGGATTCTCTCGTTTTTTCCATTATTATTTCGCTTTGTTTTGATCTAATATTAAAAATTATATAAATTAAATTATAATTCATAAAATAATTTCATAGAATTTTAGCATACTAAATCTATAGCATTATAACATATAAATCCGTAAAATTCTCTTATATAATTAATAGCACATGACAAAAATTCAAATAATATAAAATCATTATATATTATAAAATCATAAAGGGGAAAGTTAAAAATTTTATTAAATTATTTTTAAATTTTTACATTATAAATTAGGGAAATGGTGATGGGGAAGTCCCATCCATGCCCATTTGAATTTGGGGTTGAGTTTTCATTCTCGTCCTATTCCTAACTCTCATAAGATCCCCCCATAAACTCTATATTTAAGTAGGGATGGGGATTTGGGGTTTTAGGACCCACCATTGACAAGTCTACTCTGATGCACATAGTGATAATTAGGGGTGGTAAAACGGGTTGATGTGTCGGGTTGAACTGTATTCGATTCGATTCGTTTATGAATTCGAACAATTTGACACGAATTCGTTTATAAAGCGGGTCGATATTTTTGGATTCGACACGAATTCGTTTATAAATGAATGACACGACACGACACGATTAATTCGTTTATTAATAAAATTATAAACGATCCAAACCCATTAACCCGTCAACCCGTTAATTCGTTTAACCCGTTTAACCTGTTTAATTCGTTTAACTTGTTTAATTCGTTTAACTTGTTTAATTCGTATAATTCGTTTAACTTGTTTAATTTGTTTAATTCGTTTAACTTAAATAATATTTTAAACACAAATAAAATAAATAATTCACAACTAACCACCTAATTCAACACATAAAAACCAACACATTAAATCAACCACATAACATTCCATATTATCCATATTTAAAAACCATAACAAAATAAAATCATGCTCCAACTTAATACAAATGCATAGAAATTAAAATTATTTAACATTATCATTCTCCAACATAAAACTTTATAATTTAAATTCTTCCCCCTTTGATTCCAAAGGGACCTCCAACCTACACAAAAATCACAAAAAAAAACAATATTAAATATCTACATTTTACAATTTTAAAATTTAGACATATAATTATGAGAGTTTACCATTAAGTGATAGAATTTGGAGTTGAGCCTTCCATTGATTCACTTGGATTACTAGCATTAGGGGGAGCTTCATTAACACTTAAATTCAATATATCTTCAGTGATGTCTTCTAATGAAACAATTTCACTCTCTACAATAATTAATGATAAAAGTAACTGGTAGATAATGAAAGATAATTATAAAAAAGGAAAATCACACTTATTATATAGCTTAATAAAATTAGTGTATTACCTCTACCAATTATCCAATCTCGAGTGCAAATTATTGCTTGCACCACATCAGGTTTAAGTGTATTTCGGTATTGATCAAGAACTCGATCACTATTACTAAACGCGGATTCGGATGAAACTGTAGATATTGGGATGCACAAAATGTCACGAGCCATGGTAGAAAGTTCAGGAAAACGAGTTTCATTAGCCTTCCAAAAGGCTAGAATGTCCAAATCAACTTATCTTTCAAGCCTTCGTTCTTCCAAATAAAACTCCAATTGCGTCTTCTGAGTTGTAATCCCTCTATCACCAAGTTTCATATCAAAATCCTATAACAAAAAAAAAAAAAAAAAAAAAAAAATCACATACTTGAAGCAAAACACAACACATTCACCAATATATATGTCACATACTTTAGTACAATTTTACCTTATATCTAATAATTGAAAGTTTGTTATATATGTATCAGTAATTATTTTAAGCAAAACACAACGCAACACAACACAAAATGTCACATGCTTTGACGGTCAGATTTTCTGTTTTGACAGTTGTTTTCTATCTGCTTAATTTAGCTAAAATACAAAAAATCCGATAAACACAACAAATTAAAGTAGTTGAAGCGAACTCCTACAAATTTGTGATTAATTAAGGTAAGAAAATAGTTAGGAATTCTAGTTGTTAGTTGAAAATGGTTCTCATGTTGCACTATAAATTGGTTTTAAAGAAGCTACAATTTCACAATTCAACCAAAAAAGATTACTTGAAAACCAAGGACAGTATAAAACATGAGAAAGTTGAACATGGCAGCCATGTTTTTGATGTTGTTGTTTGCATCAACTACTAGAGCTCATTCAGTACGTGTTTTCGATGTCAGGAATTATGGTGGAAAAGCTGACGGCCGCTCAGATATCCGCAAGGTAGTTAAACATGATGAAATGAATCAACCCTCTAATGACCAATACATGCAATAGGTATATTTTGTTGTGTAGAAAGAATTTTACATATTGTTATTTCTTCTCAGGCTTTATCTGCTGCTTTTAAAGAGGCATGTGCTTGTGCTGCTCCAAGCATAATCTTGATTCCAAGAGGTGCATTCGCACTAGGCCAGATAACCCTCAAGGGTCCCTGCAAGGCTCCTGTTGAGTTTAAGGTTCAAGGCACCGTGAAAGCCCTAACAGGTGTTGGAAACATGAACGCTGATGCCGGTTGGGTTACTTTCCAATATATGGATCATTTCACATTGTCAGGTGGTGGAATTTTCGATGGCCAAGGACCCAAAGCATGGCGTGTGTGTACCACGGGTTCATATTGCAAAGGTCTTCCAGTTGTAAGCTCATTCAATCTTAGCCTACACAGATTTTCCTTTCGTGGAAGAAATATAGAGTTTCGATATTCAATGCACATGTCCAGATTTGATGGCTCCACTTTATTTTGATGTACAATGTATATATGAATTAGAGAACAATTGTATTTATGTAGAGCTGCGACACTAACATAATGGCTTTATAATTGAACAGAATTTGAGATTCGACTACATTACCAATGGAGTGGTCCGCGACATAACTTCTAAAGACAGCAAACAATTTCATGTTAATGTCTTGGGCTGCAAGAACTTTACCTTCACACACTTTACTGTTTCTGCACCCGGAGACAGCCCTAACACCGATGGAATCCACATTGGGCGATCTAGTGATATTAACATAACAGATTCAAAGATTGCAACTGGTGATGATTGTATCTCTGTTGGTGACGGAACACAACGTTTATCAATCACGAAAGTTACTTGCGGACCTGGTCATGGCATTAGTATAGGAAGTCTAGGAAAGTATCGGAATGAAGTCCCGGTGATTGGAGTCAAGGTCAGCAATTGCACCATCTCTGGTACCACGAATGGTGTCAGAATCAAAACTTGGCCTGCTGCCTACGCTGGCTCCGTGTCCGACGTGCATTTTGAAGACATTATCATGAACAACGTCAGCAATCCCGTTCTCATTGATCAACTTTACTGCCCCTGGAATCAGTGCAAGACAAAGGTAATTATTCCCTGAAAACAAGATCGCCGAGAAATTGTTCTATTTAGAGATTATAGATTTAAATTTTACTGTCTAACTACAATGATCCCATATTGTGGTTGTATTATTCTGATTGCGGTTTTTTTCTTCAGCTTCCATCACTGGTTAAAATCAGCAATGTTAGCTTCAAGAACATTCGAGGAACTTCTGCATGTCCAGTTGCAGTGAAGCTTGCTTGCAGTAGCGGCATACCGTGCCAGGGTGTGGAGGTTGCAGACATTGACCTTACGTACACAGGAAGTGAAGCACCTAAATTTGACCTTATGCACGCAGGCAATGAAGCACCTAAAGCTGTGTTCGAGTGCAGTAATGTTCGGCCAAGACTTTCGGGAAAACAGAACCCGCCAGCCTGCACCAATCCGTCTACTTCTAATTGATTTCGAGAAGGCTTGAATCACACCACCTGAATCCTTTTCTAAGTAAATGTTATGTAGCTGACTAAATGCTCAACCTACAACCTTAATCTATCAGATAAGTACTTTTAAGAACTCTTACACACTGCCTCGTCCTGCGTTGCTCCCAACATGGTTGAAACTGAAGCATACAAGCAGATTTAAAACAGACACAAATAACAAATACTTATCCGATCAAGCGGTTGACTCTTACCATGCATTCTTGGTATGTTAAGTAACGGATCAACCAAAAAGCTTTAAGTTGTAAATGATAATTGTTTACATATATGAGGTAAATGTACACCAAATATATGGTTCAATTTTCATGATGGAAGATTTATACGGAAATATATATCATTACAGATATTTTGAATAGTTATGTTGTACAATTATAATTATAAAAATGATTTTATCGAAGGAATTTGATATCAATTTCATATTACAAATTAAAAGGTGAAATTATTTATGATTGTTATTCCGAGAAGATGCATGATTGGTGCTTTTTTTTTTTTTTTTTTTTTGTGGGGGCATGATTGGTGCTTTTATTAGTTATACATAATGAAATTTAAATCCTATAGTAAGTATAGAATAGGAAGCGTGCGGCCACTTAAGTTATGAAGAGATATTGAGATGTGCCATAAATATCAATTCAATATGATGCATATCAATTCAAGAAAATGAAAAAAGAGAAAGGAACCACAATTATATGCTGTTAAATGAAGAAAGAGGTAGGAACCACTAGAACCAACTAAATCTCAACCATCCAACCAAGTAAAATCTAATGGCCAAGAAAATGTGTAAAAATTTGGGGCCATACAAATCCTACCCCTCAATTATATGCTTTTAAACAATTGCATGTAGTAAGAAAATTTTTGAGGGTCAATAGAGCCACCCAACTTCATTTCATTGACCACGCAATTACAACTAACGGTGGATTTAATAGATCACATACGTTTGTTTTGCCAGATTGAGCGACTTTACAAAAAACTGCCCAATTATGAAATTGGACAAAAAGCTGTCCCGTTTATTAAATTTTACTTTGATTCATTTTGTGACTTGTTTACCTTACATTTATTAAAATACATTCCCTAACATAGACTTACATTTTAAGGTGTCGTAGTACAAATCTAATTAAATTTATGATGTCAATATCGATTCATAATTAAATGTAATTAAATCACTATTATTAATTTAAAACACAAACAATACATTTATCTTTAAAAAAAAATTACATTAATTTTTTTAAAAAAAGAAAGTTAATTAAATCTTTACATTTTAAAGTGTCATATTACAAGTCTATTAAAATAAAATGTTTTTTCTTGAAAAAAAAATAGTCCAAATTTGTGTGATTTACATTGAATTTTGACCTTAATTTTTAACTACTTGTTATTAACACAGAGACCTAAATCTTATGAGAAATGAAATAAAGCATCGATTTATAAAATATATTATATGATAGTACGTAGCCAACAGATTGGACAAAACAGAGAATCTCAATGCGGAGGAGATGTTACTTCTCACCTCAATCAAAATTAATGTACTTGGAAATATCTTAATTTCCATCAACATCAAAGTACCCATCCAATTTAAAATCATTAATCCCAAAAATTAGAAATTAATACAAGAATAAACATAATTAACATACAAAGAACGTGAGCAAAGAGGGATGGCCCAGTGATGAGGGTCATCCCCACACCAACCATACTCTTTCATATGGTGGATTTGACTCACAAGATGTATAAGAATGTGAACAATTTTTTCTACTTTTATATGGATAACCCTCTTCCGTTTACTAAGAGTAGAGATCTGAGTTGTCCCTTAAAATCTTAGCTTAGCAAGTCTCGACGGTTGTAATTGTAATTGTATATATATGTATTACATGAATCCAATGAAGCCATCAAAGCTGAGTACAACCATGTACAAAAATTCTTTGGTCAATCTTTTGTCGAATGATTCTTCTTTTTCAATTTTTTTCACACAACTGAATAAAAAATGAGGTCGTTATTATCAAACAACACCTTTGCAGCCTTGACAGAGCAACTGGGCATAGCAGTCGGAGTCGATTCTTGAACTGGAGGCGCGTGGTGTTGAGGGAGGAGGTGGTCGTCTTCATGGTTGGAAGGAGGAGGATGGTAGTACAAGCAAGCCGTTTGAGGGCAGTAAGAGTGGAATCTGGCTGCGATTCTGACTCCTGCATCCAACAACTCCATGCACTTGCCCATTCTTGTTTTCTTTCAACAAACAACACTAAGCTCAAGTGAGTTTTGATTTGGTGAAGAGAGAGGGAAGACTGCTTGCTTATTTTATATACAGATCTTTCTCTCTCCCGTGCATTCTTTTATTATATTTCATTTTGGCCATTGTTTTTGTTTAATTATATTTTGTGCTCTTTCGAGAGAGAGAGAGAGAGATATATATATATATATATATTATTTTACTAACACTTTGTAAGTGTCAGAAAACCGCTAAAACCAACTAAAATGAGACTCTAAGAATACGTTTAGCACGCAGGATTGAAATGAAATAGAATGGATTAAATTAGATTATACTAAAAAACTATTGTCTCATTTTTTGTTGAATTTGAGATTGAATTAAAATTATACCATATTGTATTTGGTGTGAGTTGAGATTGAATTGGAATAAAATGAATTTAAATATTTTATTATACAATTATTTGAAAATTAATTTTATAAAAAATCTGAAAAAAAAAGAGAAAATATTTTATTAATTTAAATACAGGGATTGATTTAAAATACTAAAATGTAGGTTAAAATTAGATTAAAATAAAATTAATTTAAATACTTTATTATATAACTTAACTTATAAATAATTTTTCTAAAAATTATATATATATTTTTAGAATTATATTATTTTAAAGTATGAGTAAATAAAGATTAATTTTGGAGATAGGGTTGGTAAAAGAAAGAGAAATTGGGTTCGTAGAAGAAAGAGAAAGAAAAATGCAGTGTAATTAATGAGAAGAAAGAGAAATAATTAATGAGCCTTCAATCCAATCTTATTTAATCTCATGGTGGAGCTTAGGAATGGTCATTCTCATGACAATGAAATTGAAATGAAAATGAGATTAAATTTTCATTCCAATTTAGTCTCTCCAAACACAGGATTTGAAAGCATGTTTGATGCATGAGATTTGGTGTGGGATTGGAATGAAAAATCCCAAATCCCTTTAATCTCGCATTTGGCGTGGGAAAGGAAGCGGAATCACTTATTCCCAAGCCCACCACCCATTCCTGCCAATGCAGGAACTGAAATCCTAACCAAAATGATGGGATTTCAATTTCTGCCTTGGTAGGAATGGCCTCTCACTCTCTCTCACACCACACCACCACCACTACCACCAGTTATAGTCTATCTCTCCTACTACCACTGCAAACCACCGTAGACAATAACAAAAAAATCACAACCAAATGCAATAGTAAACGGAAAACATCCAAATCAATCAACCTATCAACATCCATCATAAGAAAGAAGGGAAGAGAAATAAGTGAGAAAGAACAGGCAACAAACCTGGGTTGGAGATGAAGATGGCGATGAAGATGATGGTGATAGTAGAGGAGAGAAGCTCATCAAGGAGGGTGAAAGATGAAGTCGGAGCCGAAGATGAAGACAACGATGGCATCAGCAATGGTTTGTTAGAGAAGAAGAGAGAGAGAGAGAGTAATTTTTTTTTTTTTTGATAGGATGAAATGAGGAGAAAGAGTGTGATTTATATTACTATTAATACTAATATTATTTAATATTAATATAATAAATATTTTCTTTAATCAAATCTCAAGTTCCATCAAACATGAAATGATAATTTTTTAATCCAATCTATTCCAATTTAATCAAATCTATTCCATTCCAGTGTGCCAAACATAATATGAGAGTTTACGATATTTAGAATCTCAAACTCATCTCAAATCCGGCATTCCAAACACAGTCTAATAGTGCGACTCAGATAATTATTCTAAATATTGGAAGGTGGTTACCCAAACAGAGGTAAGACTTATTATGTTCGAACCTTTAACTTCTACTTAGAGAAGTAAGAATAGGTGGGGGTGGCTACCACTGCACGACGTCACTTGCAAGTGTGCTGTTTTTGAATTTAATAATGTTTTTGAATTTAATAATGTGTGTTTAAGGCATGGGAATCTTTCTTGATTTTGTTAATTATTTAGAAATCAGTGTCGGAATTCCAATGTTGGGTAAGACATTTATTACAATGCATTCCCTAACACAGACTTACATTTTAAGGTGTCATATTACAGTCTAATTAAAATTATGATGTCAATATCGATTCATATTAAATTTAATTAAAACGCTATTATTAATTTAACACATAAACAATACATTTATTTTTTTTTAAAGAAAGTTAATTAAATCATTTCATTTTAAAGTGTCATATTACAAGTTCATTAAAAATAAAATGTTTTTCCTTTAAACAGAAAAAAAAGAAAGACCCTCCAAATTTGTGATGTACACTCACAAGGATTGTGGCATGTTGGCCACAACACACCCCCTCCGCCTTTCTCACAAAGTGCAACACGAGTTCGAGTACCTTGTTTGTCTATAGTGGACAATTTGCATCATGCCCTCCTATAAGGGGGCTAATTACATGTTGATCTCTTTAATTCGAGGGTCTAGTTTTCTCACTCGGTGTGAGGTCTCTCTTCTTCCTCATAAAAAGAATAAAGTCTAATAAATGTTATGGTCCGGGTTCTTCTTTAAAGTTAATATCTAAGAACCTGATAGCTATAATTGTATTTATAACATTATAAAAAATAAATAAAAATAATTGTGATGTACATTGAATTTGACCTTAATTTTTATCTACTTGTTAGTAACCTAGATACCTAAATCTTGATGAGAAATGAAATATAGCATCGGTTTACAGGAATATATTATAGGATATTAGCCAACAGATTGGACAAAACAGAGAATCTCAATGCAGAGGAGATGTTAATTCACACCTCAATCAAAGTTAATGTACTTGGATACATCTTAATTTCCATCAACATCAAAGTACCCATCCAATGTAAAATTATTAATCCCAAAAATTAGAAATTAATTCAAGAATAGACACAATTAACATATAAAGAACGCTAGGAAAGTGGGATGACCCAATGGTGAGCCATCCCCACCAACCACACTCTTTAAGTGATAGGTTCGACTCACAATACTGACAAATGTGTGGACAATTTTCCTACTTTTATTTAGAATCCGATTTCAACGAATCCCAGCAGTTGTAATTGTAGGTATCAAAACAAGAAAAACATATCAAGAACGCACAACACAAATTTCACATATTAAAAATCAACAATTAAATTCAAAATGCTATGCTTGTATAAAATACATGAATCCAATAAAGCCGTCAAAACTGAGTACAACCATGCACAACAATTCTTTGGTCATTCTTTTGTCAAATAATTTTTCATTTTTTCAAATCTTCACACAACTGAATAAAAAATGAGGTCGTTATTATCAAACACCTTTGCACCTTCGACAGAGCAGCTGGGCGTAGCAGTCGGAGTCGGATCTTGAACTGGGGGCGCGTGGTGTTGAGGGAGGAGGTGGTCGTCTTCATGGTTGGAAGGAGGATGGTAGTACAAGCGAGCCGTTTGAGGGCAGTGAGAGTGGAATCTGTATGCGATTCTGACTCCTGCGTCCAACAACTCCATGTACTTGCCCATTCTTGTTTTCTTTCAACAAACAACACGAAGCTCAAGTGAGTTTCGATTCGGTGAAAGAAAGAGGAAAGACTATTTGCTTAGGCCATCTCCAATGTTGTGTATTAAATTTCATATCATTTTGGTGTTAAAAAGGTATCAATACCAAATTTTTTTGCACTCCAAAATATTTTACACCAAATTAAGGTAAGCGGCATCTTCAAAGAATATTCTATACATAATTCTTTTATCAAATTAAAATTTTGCATTAAAAATATTACCATTTTTATCAAATAATTGTTGAAAGAATAAATTTTTATATACATAAAAAAATTTAGTTTATTTTACATTAATATACTATTTATTACATATATTAAAAACTTAAAAATGTATTAAAATATATTCAATATTATACTCATTTTAAAATCTCAATGAAATATTTTTAACAGTATATAATTTTTATAATAATTTAATTTATATTTTTAATTAAATTAATTTATATTCTAACACCATTTTTGGTGTTAATGAATTTACACGGTTCATCAATACAAAAAAATGGTCTTGGTGTAATGTAAATAGTGCATTCGTTGGAGCCCATTTGTGCATCAAAATGATGCAAAATACCATTTTGGTGTCCAATTGGAGATGACTTTATTATATATACAAGTCCTTCTCTCTCCCGTCTGCTTGCATTCTTTTATTATATTTTATTTTGGCCATTGCTTTTTTGAATTTAATAATGTGTGTTCAGGGCACGGGAATCTTTCTTCATTTTGTTAATTATTTGGTAATCAGTGCCGGAATTCCAATATTCTGTAAGACATTTATGAAATTTGGTCGGCTCTTAAAATATTTCATTGAATCAACCACCTCTGTTTAGGTAACATGCATTTTAATATTTTTTTTTTTTTTTTTGAAAGCTTTTAATATTTTAATATCTTCTTATTTTATCAGAGATACAGTATTATATATATAATTTTTAATTTCTTTATACAATATTTTATTATTGACATTGCATCACCGTCTCTTGCACTTATCAAATTATAACCCCAAATGTTGCCGAAGGAAAAAATATTTAAAATTTATTAGGGTTTTTCTATTAATATTTTTTTTTATCTCATCTTTCGTGAAAATGAGATAATTTTTTAATAATAAAATTGTTAATGAATCATATATAGTGTCGATGCCCATTTTTATAGCGAGATATTAAAACTTAACTGTTAATTACATTAATTAATTTATTTCAAAAAAAATTATTTTGTTTAATTGTATATGTGTTAAGGAGTTAAAGATTTAGAATTTAAATTAACATTTTAATTAAATAGTTGATTGATTTGAGAATTAAGCTCTATAAAATTCATTCCATGCATAAAGGTGAAATATGTAACTAGTATATAATTGAGTATCCTTTTCAAGATCACCTTAATTACTTAAAAATGTTATAATCAAGTAATATAACATTGGATGAAGAACAAAAGAAACAAAAAATTGAACGAAAAAGGAGATGTAGGAACAACAATTGGTTAATGGGTCCAGAAAGAAATAGGGAAAAATGTGAAATTTTACTTATTTTTTGACTTCTTATTTACAAGTTGAAAATAAAAAAGGGTGCTTTGATAAGTTTAATAACCCATTAACTTTTCGTCAAAAGATACCTGGTAGATTGGTTTGGTACGTATGTTTTAAACTTGCAATAAGCTATGGTATAAAAACTCAAAGTAGAGGGGTAGTGGAAAAAATGTATGAAAATAGAGAGATCATTGTGTAATTTTACAAAAGTAGTGGAAGTTAGGGATCAAATGATTATGAGAAAGAAAATGTCAGCTTTGGTCATACGCGTTCAACGTTGGCTCGCCGCGCGACTTTGACGGCACTGTCTGATGTCCACTTCAAGATTTGTTTATTTATTTTTGGGCAAATTACACTAAAATACCTCGACCTATTGAATTATTACAATCATGATGCGAGTTTAAGCTAAATTACACATAAATACTTTTGACCTGGTTTGACTAACAATTAATTAACAGTAAAGTTAACATCTCAAGGGTAAATTGGTCTTTTTATATATTAAATAAATTTAAAAATAAAAAATAATTAATTCCCAATTAAAAACTGTCACATCACACTAAATTTTAAAATAATTTAATTATTTATTTTTTATACAAAATAATTCAATTAATTAATATTATTATTATTTAAATAAAAAATTAAAAGAAAAAGTTTCCAACACTCAGATTCATCGCCATTATCAACATCAACATAAACTTTATTGACAAATCACTATTAACAAACACCAACAAAACTTCATTAAAGCATTAACTCACATCAACACCAAAAACATTCATCAACCCAAAATTATCATCATTAAACCATCATCATCAACTTATCTTAAGAAACATCTAAACAAATCTTAAGAAAAAATTAAAAAAAAAAATTAAAGCATCTGACGAACCCAGTCGAATCTGGGTTCGTCAAACCCAGATTCGACTGGGTTCGTCGCGAACTCAGATTCGATGAACCCATTCGTCGCAAACTCAGATTCGATGAACCCAGTCGAATCTGGGTTCGCAACGAACCCAGATTCGACTGGGTTGGTTCACGACGACGAACCCAATCGAATCTGGGTTCGTCGCGAACCCAAATACCCAGAAGAACTAGAAGAAGAAAAGAAAAAGAAGAAGAGAAGAAGAAAAGGAAGAGAGTGACGAATCCAGAAACCTCGAAGAAAAAGAATAAGAAGAAGAGAGAATTATAGAGAGAGAGAGAGATTTTGTTTAAATAATATTTCAAATATTGTTTGATATATAAAAAGACCGATTTACCCTTGAGATGTTAACTTTACCGTTAATTGATTGTTAGTCAAACCAGGTCAAAGGTATTTATGTGTAATTTAGCTTAAACTCGCATCATGATTGTAATAATTCAATAGGTCGAGATACTTTAGTGTAATTTGCCCTTTATTTTTTAAACTAATTACAATTATTAGAATCACTATAATAAATGTTATGATGCGATCAAAAACATAGATCCCTAATCAAATAGAAAAGTATTTTTACCTCTTGAAGGGATTTAACTGCAAATAATTCACATACACAAGAGAGACGAAACGGTAAACATCCATATTACTGTAGGTGTTTGAATCTATACTCTCATGAGACGTAGATATTCTGTGTGTGGATGGCATAGCAACTTGGATCGTCTACTTCAAGACTTGGCATTCCTCTTTTTAAAAGTCTCACATAATTTAACCTGCGAATCCTACAAGATTTCTCCTAAATTTGACTACCTTTCTGGTCCACTCAATTAATGGTTGAATATTTCTTTAGAAAAAAATTTGGAGGTTGAATATTATTATTCCTTTGTTGACTTAGTTCGTCAAAGTAAGAAATCATGCTACAGACAATTTATTTTCTTTCTTAAATTCTTTTATTTTAATAATAAAACCAAATTATTTTGAGAAAATGAAGTTGGTTCTATAGTATTCCTTTTACATATAGGCCATGATGGGGTAAATTCGAATCATATGCCCCTACCTAAACTTGGAATTAATTGTAATGTAAAAACGAAAACAAAAATAAATACGTTTTATTCTTATGTGAATTGGTTTTAAAATTAAAATAATAATAATAATAAGAAACAATCACATTGCAAAATGTATAAATGTTACTTAAAAAGAAAAATAGTATTTCTCCTCTTATGGTTTGAATTAATACTCAAAATCTCTCTTTTTTAAAAAGGGAGATTTTGAATATTAATTCAAACTATAAAGGAAAAATGAGATTAACTCTCCTTAAAAACATTAAAATAACAAAAGCAATATTAATTTCATAATCACAAAATTTTCAATAAAAAAATTAAAACAACAATATAATTGTAGTAAGAACATACATCATCCTTTTATTTAAGGATGATAGACACATTTATAAAATGTTTCTATGATAAAGATGAGTTTAAACGAAAAGTAGTTGTCCTATTGACAACAAAATAATAAATTAGAATCATGAAAAGTGTAAATCCCATGAAATTTCACGGATCGAGAAGATTTTATTGAAGATTTTGAAATTTAAAAATATTCAAGTAATATTTTCATTTGTTTAAATATTTAAATTAGGCAGTTAATTATTTTATAATTTGATTTTATTATTTCAAATCTAGTTTTCTTATTAGTAGTGAGGATTATCCCAATTATAAATAGGAGTTAGGAGTTGTTGTAACTTTTAGAATGGAGTTGTTATATGATTTGAATTTTATCAATGAATTTACTCAATGTATGAGTTTATTTGATTTTACTATTTCTTGGTATTCTTGGTGAATCACCGGCATCTCGTTCTTGTTTCGCTCTCATGAATCAATGGATTTAGTTTTTGGTATTCCAAGAATCAATGGAAAGAAAATAGTTATCATATTATGTTTATCAATTTTTGTTTGCATTGTTGGCATTGGAGCTTGCATGCTTGTGGTCTTTTGATCACAAGTTCATCTATTTTGTTTGTTTTGTACAAAAAACAATCCAAATTTATGAAATCCTAATTTGGCCACAAACTATTTGATTTTCAAACTCCCACTTATAACCAAAAAAAAAAAAAAAAAGAAAGAAAAAAAAGTATCAATTGCCCATCACATGGAGACCAGTTCAAGTCTTCGTCGCATGGAGACTCAATTTGCATGTGCGTTGGAATGTGCGACACCTCTTTGCGTGACGAAGATAGTCCTAAAGATCCAATTACAAAGAATGGGGTTAAAGAGGAGGGGCAAGAAATAGCTGGGTTGAAGTTGGTTTTTGGTGATTGATTTTGGACTTTGTTGATTTTGTTGGTTTCTAGTTTTCTAATTTTGTTGATTTTGTTGGTGATTGATCATGTAGATTTTCTTGTAAATGTTTGGTAGATGTCGGTTTGGTTGAACCAGATCAGCCACTAGTTCCAAATCAATGGCGGATTTGGTTTGACTAGATCATTATTATTGTTATTATTTTGGTTTTTTAATTTTTACAAACCCAAATGAATCTTCATTTGGGTTTGTCTCTGGTTGCATTTTCGTTTCTAGTTTGTGTGTTTTTTTTTTAATTATTTAATTATTTTTATTTTTATTTTGATTTTGCAAAAGAAAAATAAAAGCTTAATTTTTTGTTTTTGTTTTTGTTTTTTTTTTCTAATTTTTGATTATGATGGTTGAACCTAGATGAAGATTTGGGTTCAAACCCAAATCTTCATCTAGATTCGAACCCAGATGTTGAAGATCTGAGTTCAAGACGATCTAGTTGAACCCAGACCTTGAAGATCTAATCTTCAACCCTAATTTGGTTTTGAGTTGATGATGGACGAAGATGAAGATGAACAACCAACAACCAAAATGTTTGTGGTTGTTTGAGTGCAAGAAGGCTTTAAGTTTGTGGTTGAAGATGAAATGGTTGTTGGTTAAAGTTGAAAGGGTTGTGAAGATGAATTTTGTTTTTAAATTAATTTTTAGTCTTTATTTTTTTTTTATTTTGTTTTTAAAGAAAGCTCCACCTTTGATGGAGATCCATCAATGATGGTAATCTGTCAAATCTTTTATTTTTTATTTATTTTTTTTTTCAAAATTAATTTTTATTAATTTAGTAATTTTAATTTTAATTTTATATTACATGTTTTGAAATTGAGTTGGTTAAAAATGTAATTTTAAAAAACCACCTTCAAGGCATTGTAGTCCAATTATATTGTAATATGATTGCTTCATCAGAGGCAATACGACAATTTAAGCGCCAATAACCACCATTAAGGGTAAAAAAGTCTTTTTATACTTTATGTCTTTGTTGACCCTCAGTTAACTGACGGTTTGGAATGTTTTTGAAAAGTTTTCAAAATTTTAGGGATGAAATGAATTGTTTTCAAAAGACTTTTAAACACTTGATAGTTTCCAATATCTTAGGGATTAAAAAAAAGTTTTTTCAAAAATTTATAACAAATTTTATCATTCTCCTCAATATTTTATTAGATTTTTTAAAGAATTCTAACAAAATAAACAATGAATCTATAAAATCTGTGAATTTCATCCAAATCTATCATTTTTTTTAAAAAAAAAAGAAAAAGAAAAATCACCAAACTCCAATAAAACCTAGATTAAATAAGCTACCATATCTACCCTCAAATTCTTTAAAAATGACTACAAACACTTTTGAAGTAGCTTTCATGGAACATTTCAAGAAGCCACTATCAAGTAAAAATATTCTTCTCAAAAATAAGAAATGAAGGCACAGCACATGTTCAAGATTATAAAAATAAAAAATGACATTCAAAATTCTCGTCTAAAACAATTAATACAATTAGTCAGTCAAAATTGAACACAACCAAACAATCATTTGGCCAATCTAGGCTCAACCGGATCATCTTGAATCCAGATCTTCAACCAGAACCTTCCCGGGCGCCATCCACCACCATAGCAAGCGAGGGTCATGTGACAATCCCTATTCTATGTTTGATAATTAGATTCATTCTTTTTTTTTTTTTTTTTTTTTAATTCCGTTCTTTTATAATTTTCATTCCCCTATTTAATATATTCTTTGTGAAATCACTTATCTAATCTTTTTAAAATTAAAAAGAACTAATAGTAGGGGTAAACCGGTGAATACCACAAATACGGGAATAAATCAATACGTTTTGCAAAGGTCAGCGGTTTTTTTTTAATAATGTACCCCCAAAAAATATTCACTAGTATTAATTGAGAATCTAGTCAACTGATGTGAACAAAAATATACTACTTTTCAATGAAATATCGCGTATAATTTTGGGTCTCAAAAGGCTTTAGACAATGTCAAGAAACAAACGATTGACTAGGATCAATTCAATATCAATCATCCTGCATATTAGAAATTAAAACAACAGACAAGAACATTATTAACAACGAATTTCGAGAAAACTTGGGTAAAGAATTGAACAAAGCTTAAATATTATACCGTTTGTTTCATCTGATTGACTAGGACTAGATAAAAAATTGATCAATTTATCAAATCTATAATGTGTTTCTTCTTATAACTTGTTTACCAAACAAAGCTGCACATTTTTTCTTTACTCAAGAAGGGCTATGCATTCCATAACATAGCATTACATTTTTAAAGAGTCATATTACAAGTCTAATCGAAATTATGTAAATTCCAATAACGATTATCTAATTAAATTTATTGAAATTAATAAGTCGAAATGGAGGATAATATCATTTATTTTCTCTCTTTTTTTGTCATTATCACTAGATTAATACTTTGAGTCTTTATATCACTTAAAAGTGAAAAGTGCTTATTACCCTTAATGAATAAGCTAAAACTCAATCTCTCTTTTACATCTTTTTCTCTTTCATTTTTATTGGAAAACAAGAGACACAAAAGTCAATTTTCATGAATAATTTTGATTGGGTTTTTTTATTTCAATTTTGGAAGATCAAAGTAGATAACTCGTGGACCACAAAAGCTCTCTCTCCCGCTCGCGGATGGGAACTGCAAATTGTGGTCCATCCTTGCCTTCAAAAGGCAAGTGGACGCGACCTACATATATGAATGCATGCAGTTGGAATTTCAACCTTGGACGTGCTCGCCTTGTTTTGCTACTCGATTTTTTTTTTTTTTTCCAATTTGGCCTGGTATCAATCAAATTGATAAATATTGTTTTTCTCATTTTACTTCATTTTTGGGGATTTATTTTTTCGTTTAATTGTTGTACTTTTTTGTTTAAGTTCATAATATCAAAATTTCCCCTTAAATTCGTTAAAATAGGTATCGAATTGTTGGACATTGGTATCGATTTCATTAATTTTAACAAACCCATAAACCCAAACCCCCAAATTCACCACTTTCAAAAAACCTAGACCCCCAATTTCGTTTCCTTCCTTTTCAAATAAAAATAATTATCATAAACCATTCAAGAACCATATTTAATCCTTAAATCCAAACATAATTATATTGACTTATCTTTTAAATTATTAAATCCACAATAAACAACTATTAGAATGAGAAATTTCGATCAAACTTAATAACAAAAGACGTAGGATTGATGATTCATAGTCCTCTTCTACTATCACAGTCACACATCATCGTCGTCATCACCATCATTCATCAATGATTATCTTCCCCTTCTCCTTCTCCCTCCCTCTCTACAGTAGTCGCTCCACATATAAAAGTAGTCGCCCTAAAAAGTGAGTACACTGACTTTGTCGCACCACTATCATCGTGATGGTGGTCATCATCATCATCGCCATTGCTTATTGATGGTTGTTTTCTCCTTCTCCTAATTTTCCTTCTTTTTTTATTTACTATTATTGCTTTGCCTATAAATGTCACCTTAAAAAATGATTTTTATATCAGGGATATTTTTGTCTCAATCCAATAATAGGTGATATTGAAATTTAAACTATTACACAAAACACGCTAGTATAAGTGCTACTTAAGAAAAAAAATGTTCCAAATTATAGTTATGAAATTATACACAACATGAACTATTTGTTAATTTCTTAGAGGAACATAAAACTAATTAAATTATAATTACTCTTCATTGAATAAAATTAGTTAGTTAATCTATGTTTATCTTCGTGTAGATGCTGGACTAACAAATTGTGGATGCAAATTATTTTACAGATCTCCTTAAAGACCAAGTTAAAGAGTGATGGATGGATCTAGCAATTGTTGGCTTTACTTAATATATAGGAATTAATTGTTTAGGCTTTATGTTTAGGCTTTAATTACGGAGGACTAATATTTTATTCTAGCCTTTTCTAATCAACATTTTTTGTTTTTTGTTTTTTTTTTTTTTAATTTTCCAGCTTTATTAGAAACTTGATCTCAGTTTCTACTCTATTCAATAAAACTTTAGGTAGCTTTAGTCCTAAAGGGCAAACTAAAAATGCTGGTGGGGGGAGTGAATGGGTTATTATGATTTTTTTTTTCTGCTTTAATCAACATTTATATGCAGTAAAAATAAATAAATAAATAAATCATAAAATAAGGGACAAATTACCCACACTCACCTGCAAGTATGGTGAAAAGGCAAGGTATTCAACCTTTGTCATTAATTACACAAACATACCCCGCTGATAATGGTCAAACGGTTAGATTTAATGGTTGACCAAAGGTTTAAGGCAATTTAATTTTTTCATTATCATGCAAAATAGAAAATCTTATAAAATTACCTTATAAGTTCCATTAATTATAATTTTAACCTAAACTTAAAATAATAATAATAATAACAATAAAGTTAGTGCTAGTTGACCAGTGGTGGAGTCGGTCACCTCCTTGGAGGAGATCCCATTGATCTCCTCGCGGAGATCCCATCGGTTAATCTCCTCCTTACACTAAGGAGAAGGTTGATTGATCTTCTTTGTGAGGGAATCATTAATCTCCTCATAAAAGAGATTGACCTCTTTATTATGAGAAGATCGAACAATCTCTTTTTAGAGAAGATCGATCTCCTTTGTGAGGAGCTCGTTTGATCTTCATGCAAAGGAGGTCGATCTTAGGTCGACCTCCTCCTTGCGAGAGGCGGTCGACCTTCCATACGAGGAGATAGGACTCCATCGAAAATGGATTCTGCCGTTAAGGATATTTTTTTTTTTAAATATTAGTTTATTATTTTAATTAAAATTAAATGAATTATTGTTTAGATGCTTATTTTCGTTATTTCATAGTCAATGATTAAGGTTAACCCTTGACCATTGACTGTAAGGTATGTTTGTGTAATTATTGGTAAGAATCAAATATTTTGCTTTTTCATTATACTTGAGGGAAGTTTGTGCAATTTGCCTTTTTTTTTTTTAAAAAAAAAAAAAAAAATAGAGGAGATGAATAAAAGTGTGCATAATGATTTTTATGTGGAAACTATAAGATGAAAAACACAAAACTCGAGCCCTCTCTAGCCACTTGTGAATGAAACCCCATTAGTAATGAATGAGTTACAAATAGTGCTCATAACAACCCCCTTGCTCACCCCTCTCCATTTATTAGCTGCCCAATCTCGTCCTACACGAATCAAGTTGATAACTCCTTCAATCTTTTTGATTCACTACACTCTCAAAATTCATCTTCTTGACTCATACGCAAGTGAAACAAACTCTCCTCACTCATTGATGCTCCAAGTGATGTACCAAGGTAATTTGCAACACATGATGTGGCAATAATCTTATAGTCACTAATCAATTTGCTGCATCATTTGAGTCATGTATTTGGATAATTTTTTAATAAAGTGGTATTAATCTATTTTTCAACATATTGACAATTTATCTAGCAGTAGTAACTAACTTGCCATGTTGTGTGCATATTACTGAAGTCAAAATTCTGTTATATTATAGATAATACAAAAAATTCCAGAATATGCTTTAAAAAAAAATAAATTCAAGAATATTCAGGAGGAATTTGGTATGAGATGATTTAAAATTTGGAATGGGCCCTAGCAAGTGCAAGTTTTCATTGGTTGGCACATAACTCAGATTATTATAAAACGATTCTAGATAAGGTGTGCATTGGTTGGCACATCTAGGACCGTAGGATCAAAAGTTGGAGAATAAATCAATCAGTGATAAAGCAGACGTTACAAAGTAATAGAAGTCTATGTCATGTATGGAGAATAAATCAGTCGGTGATAACAGTTGCAAACGTTTTCCATTAATTGTTTTTTATTTCAATTTTTTTTTTTAATTATATGGTTTGTACATATATTAAAATCCTGAGTTGCAATTTGAAATGACAAAATTACACGATACACCATGTCATTTATTAGGTTTGGCCGCTAGTTAATTGATGAGAGAGACTAATTTAACATTTTTTTTTTTAAAAAAAAAAGTTAGGGTTCATTTTATCATTTTCTAAAACATAATTAAAAATTTGACAATTTCTCAAAATTTAGTGACTAAAATAATTTTACCTTTTTTATTTTAAAAAATTTCTTCCCCTGAACATACTCTTTAATGAAGAGAGTATGAAACTTGAATGTATACGTATTTATTTGAGTTTTCATTGATCTAAGGATTCTATATTATGATACATAATCATCATCAGTATTATTTTATTTTATAGAAAATAATTTAACTTGCTCAAATGTTATAAAATATATAATAGATCAAATCAATATAAATGAGAAACGTATGGTAGGATCAGTATGCTATATATCTGATAAATTAATGCAAAATATGCAACTATATCTAATATTTTGTTCCTAATAATGTAGTTCATCAAATTAGAAATTTTTTTTTTCATAAAAACCAATTAACTAATAAATGAATGTAATTATCCCAACTTCAATTACATATTTTTAATTTAAAGTTTGAATATAAATATAATTGTTGCACTCTGATTATTACTAATCGTTTCATTTCTAATAACATTCACGCTTACTATGTATTAATTAAATATGATAGAACCCTAAATTATTTGATCAATAATGGCTTGCCGTTTTTGAGCCTACACTGTGAAATTAGGTTTGAATTATATAATATAGATTTAGATGTTTTTGTTATTCTTAGTTTACAAATGTATTATTTATTTTGTTGGTAGTTACCTGAAAAAAGTCAACGATTGATCAATTCGGTTTTGAATGCAATCACTAATTGATCAACACCAAGAGAGCAGTTTCCATTATTGATAAACAACAATGAGAATGGTATAGGCATCAAAAATTGATCAACACCCAGATTAATGTAAAAACGGTGATTAGTGTAAAATTCACGGAGTTGAATGAAATTTGGTGATGGTGTTAGTATGATAAACAAAAAGAAAAATATAATAAACGCAAATAAACACAGTAGAATAATAATGATATTTAAGAGAGAGAGAGATGAGGAGATGAAGGAAGCAAGTCGGTTTTTAACATGATTTGGCTTAAAGGATAATGCCTAAGTTCATTGTTACATTATTATTGAGAGGAAAGCCAGACTTAGCAGAGTTTCTGCTAGAAGAGAGGATGCAAACGAGCCTATAAGGGCTCCTTTGGGATGTATGTAGGCTTTCTAGGTAATAAGATATTTGTTGTACATGTGAATGACCATTTTTACGTAGTGTTTAAGTTTCTTATTTACATATAATTTGATTGCTACAATATAGGAAAAGTTAAGATTTCTTTTCCTATTTTATATAAAACTACATTAAGTACTTTATCTAAATTAAACTACAATTAATTGTGTCCATATTCGACTTGTAATGCAATTCTAGTAACTTCCTATTCGAAGAGATCTTCTATACATTATAAGAATTTTCCTATTTGATTAACTTTCCTTTCCTTTTTCCAAATATTCATTGAGATGAGCAAATGCTAGCTGCGGCTAATTAGTAAAAAATTTTCAGTTTCAAATTTTTCTCACCATTAAAAGAATAGTGAGTTGAGGATGTGTCACATGTCATTTCTATGACTGCGGCCTTGACTTGTGCCTTATGCAAGCTCTTCAATTTGAGCTGATTGACTACTTTGGTATAATTGAAGTTGTTTGGTGCTCCTATCGGTGTGGCATTTTGCTAACGTGTCATGGTATGATGAGCTCTGGATTGCTTTATTCTTCATTTAGACATTTGGGCTTGTTAGCCTATCGAGCTATTATAAGGTTTCTAGCCTCAATGCGATTTTTGGGCACGACATAAGCCCTTAGCTTTCAATGTGAGCTTATCATTCTGGTCGCGTTGAAAGCTTGATCCTTTGAGTTTCTGCAAAGCATTTAAATTTCTATGGGCTGGTTGATCTAGTGAACAACTGTTAAGCATTGGCCGCAATCATCACATCTCATTAGATGCAACATGTACCTATAAGAGACGCCATTTCCTATCCACTATGTAATCATGATGTGAGATTTTATCCCAGCTATTGGATGGAAGACAATTATCATTACTTAGATCTAATGGTTATGATGGGTTCACATATCATTGCTCAGGTAGTGGATGAAATGCTCAGCCTACTACCTTAATCTATCAGATAAGGGCTAAAATAGTAGTTTTAAGAACTCTCACGCACTACCTCGTCCTACGTTGCTCCCAACATGGCTAAAGCTGAAACATACATGCAGATTTAAAACAGACACAAATTAAAAATAGGGGAAACTTCATTTTAGTCTCTCAGGTTTCACGAAATATTAAAATTTTAAGCATCTATTGGAAACAGCTCTTTTAATCCTTAACTTTTTCAAAACACTTCAAAATAATCCAAATCGTTAGTCAAACTAAACAGAAAGATTAAAAAGACTTAATTACCCCTCATAACTTAAAATGACTATTTTACCCCTAATAAAACCAGAATATTACATATTATTTAACCAATGAAAGGCTAACACATGTACAAAATAATGTGATTATTTTTTTTAAAAACAATTTTATTATTTTTTTAAATTAAACAATAATTTAAAAAATAAAAAAAAAATCAATTTATGAAAAAATATCTAACATTTATTCATACCTCATCCCATTATTAAAAATATTGATTTAAAAAATAAAATAAATTATTTTTGAATCATTTTCACCTTTGATCTGGAAATCCAAATCAAAGTCATTTCATTTCCTCCCTCTCTTTTCCCCCTCATTCTTCTCCTTCTCTTCCATCTCCTCCGCCCCGCCACCATTTCCTCCGCCTCCGTCTTTTCTTATTCTTCCTCAGTCTCTTCTGGCCACCATCTCCTCCGCCTCACCTCATCTCTGTCGGAAATGGAGCCGGACCCATCTGAGTCTTCATCTGGGTTCGCTCAAACCCAGATGGGTCTCTCATCTGGGTTCATTCAAACCCAGATGAGTCTCTCATCTGGGTTCGAGCGAACCTAGATGAAGACTCTTTTGGGTTCGCTCGAACCCAGATGGGAGACCTATCTGGGTTCGAGCAAACCCAGATGGGTCTCTCATCTGGGTTCGCTCGAACCCAGATGAGACCCAGATGGGTCTCTCATCTGGGTTCGAGCGAACCCAAATGAAGACCCATCTGGGTTCAAGCGAACCCAGAAGAGTCTTTATCTGGGTTCGCTCGAACCCAGATGAGAGACCCATCTGGGTTCGAGCGAACCCAGATGAAGAGTTTTTGGGTTCGACTGAACCCAGAAATTGTTCATCAAGTGTTTTCATTTTTTTTTTTTTTGAAAAACAGTTTTTAATTTTTTTCTTAATGTTTGTTGTTGATGTTGTCGTAGTGGGAGATGATGCTGTGATGATGTTGAAGACTGTGGGATTGTTGATAATATTGATGAAATGGTTAGTTGATGATGTTATCAAAAGGATTTGATGAACAATCAAGCCATGAATTTGAATCAGATTTTTTTTAAAAAAAATTTCAAATTTTTTTTCAGTTTTTAAAATTTTTTTCATAAGTAATTTTTAATTTTTAAAATTATTTTAAATTTTTTATAGGTTTAAAATCTCATCCATACAGGTGTCATAATCTAAACTTCTTATATAAAAATACTATTTTACCCTTTTCATCCAAACTTTCTGTCATCGTTGACCGTTAATTGACCAACGGTTTGGACTATTTTGAAGAGTTTTGGAAAAGTTAAGGATTAAAAGAGCTATTTCCAATAGATGCTTTAAATTTTGATATTTCGCGAAACCTTAAGGACTAAAATGAAGTTTCCCCTTAAAAATATAGATCTGATCAAGCGGTTGATGCTTACCAAGAATTCTTGGTATGTTAAGTAACGGTTCAACCAAAAAACTTTAAGTTGTAAATGATAATAGTTTACAAATATCGCCCAAATATATGGTTCAATTTTCATGGTGGAAGATTTGTACCGAGACATTTACAGTTATAGATATCTAAAATAATCAGGTTGTTCGCTCCTTCTTTTTCTGTACAAAAAATCCTGCCTAATTAACGAATTCGGGGGAAGATACTGAACTTTTGTATTTGAAAAATATTTCAGTTTCAGGAGGTATTTCGGACGTTGATGGTGGTTGATAGAATAATCCTTGATCATAATTTCCAGTATCAGCACTGTATACAACACGAAACTTGTGATTAGTAGTAAAAATAAACAACCGATTCTCCTGTTGCAAGCGAATTCGATCTTCATAGATTTCTCGAGATATTTTCTTACGAAGTTTTGTTACGGCATCTATAACTGCCTCTGGTTTAGGCGGACAACCCGGCAAATAAACATCCACAGGAATTAGCTTATCGACCCTATCGGCCACAGGTCTCACCCCAATCATCCACAGAACTTGAGCCAAAGATTCACCATATGTTTTAACGTTGTCTGTTCCCCACAGCACAAGTACAACTGTCTTGGGATACTTTCCCCCATTGTCAACCTTCCGTCTCTCAATTAGCCTGTCCACAACTGCTTTTGCACTCTGCATTGTTGCTGTTGTGGGATTAGCCTGTGGATCCAGTGCGTTAAGGTTCTTTCCCGTTGGCAAAACTTTTGGGTTCCTGATAGGGTCACCAACAGGACCTGGCTCCACATATTTGCCCTCCAAAGCTTGTTTAAGACTTCCCAACTCATTGTCAGCTACAACCAGCTTCAGACACTCTCCAAGGAATTCAAACAATGTCCTCAGCTTATCTCTATCTGCCCGGTAAAACTTTTTGTGAGACAAATACTAAATCCATGGTTCATTGATACCAAATCCTAGAGTTGAGCTCAACTTATCAGCCACGTCCACGACTTGACCCTTCTTATTAGTCGTTCGTTCCACAAAAGCCGTAATGGCTCCACGTGATGCTTCAGTTATTTGCCGAAGAAGCTCAACATCCTTTAATATTCCCTTGTCTCTTCCCCTATAGATGTCCTCTATGTCCCTTCCTATAGTCTCAGCAAGTATAGAAGGGAGTGACTAAATTTCATCTTCAGGACGGTCCAGTGCTGCAATGTTAAACTTAAACAGTGTTGCAACTGCTTCCAAGGCAGGTGGAGGTTCACCAATGACATGAAGCCTGCATGGCAGTAGCCTGGTCTCAATCTCCACGATTTTTGCATATACTTTTCCAACCACAAGATCTCGTTCCTTGGCTGGGATTTCCTCTCCCTCATCTGGAAGATTCACATCTTTGTCAAGATTGCATTGTCTAGCCGTGCTGATAATAGAGCTCACAATCTGTGGCCCACGGCTTGTGCTCTAAGTGATTGGTACGAGGAGATGAGCTCGCTCAACTGCTCGAGGCCCTTGTAAAGCCCTGCATTTTCAGCTGGAAGGGTCAAGTAGCTTATAGTATTGGCATAGCTCCGACGTTTGGCAATCGTTGCTTCCGAGGGGTTATTAGCTGCATAGTAATATACATTGGGAATATTCCAAATAAAACTGTCGGAGTAACACACGTCACTCATTCCTACCTGCTTTCCAGGCATGAATTCAAGTGAACCGTGAGTGCCAAAATGAAGAACAGCGTCAGCTTTGAAAATTTTCTGAACAAAGGAGTAGTAAGCTGCAAATCCATGATGTGGACTAGCTGATTTGGAGAAAACTAGCCGCATAGGATCACCTTCATAACCAAAGGTGGGCTGGACCCCAGTGAAGACATTTCCATACTGTTTTCCATATACCAAAACGCTCTCTCCGTCAGAATTTAAGTTTCCAGGAGGTTTTCCCCAGTGCTCCTCTAGTGCTGAAGCATAGGGGGTCAAGCTTTAATACTCTCGGACACCCATTTTGTAGGCAACATTCTGATTTGGACTACTAAATTGAGCCTCTTTATCGTCAATAATCTCTTCAATTAAGGTTTCAGAAGTTCCCGGGAGGCCCTCAACATTGTAACCATCTCTTTGAAGATCTATTAGGACTGAAAAGTTTGATGAAACGACATTAAGGTAGGCAGCTGTCCTGACATTCCTTTGTCTGGAGAGAAACTGAAGACAGTGATAGGTAACTTCTTCTCTGCCTGCATTAGTTCACACATTCTGATCATTAGAGCTAAGAAAAAATAAAGTAGCATTCTATTTAGTATTTAGTGTTCTCTCTACAGCAGAAAACAAAATACAATTAAGATGCGTTGCATTACATTTGAATTTAATGACTATAAATATATTACAGGTTCTATATTAAATTTATATTTATATATTATTAGGGCGAAAAAAAAAAGTATTAACTAGTAATCAATACTTGGTAATAACAATCTAAACCAAATTTGTTTTAATTTTCCCTAATTTTCTTATGATTCGAACAATATGATAATTAACTTTTTTTTTTTTTTTTGTTTTACTCCGGAAGACTACACTATTTTATTCTTAATTTCGCACCAATGGATGGTGGTCGATCATGACCTGGACAGATAACAAAAATACATTCTCACAATATGAGAAGTAATCTCCTCTTACATACTTGTAGATATACATGATAATACTCAAACCTTATGACAAATACCACAAGCAAATGCACAACTACTTGAACTAGCATTAAAATAAACTTTGAGTGTATTAAAAACATGAAAAGGCAAATATCTCAGTCTATTGACATTCAAAACCTTGCTACTATATATCATGTTGAAATCCTTGAACTCCGGTACCAAGATTTAAAAATTCAAATATTTGAATATATATATATATATATGTATATATATATTGTGAGTCTATGTGTGTGAACCGATGAATTTTATATCAATTACCTACTAGTGAATTCCTAAAAATTAAATAAATAAATAAAACCTTGCAACTATAAATTGGCTATTAATATTAAATTAATGTATACCATCACATAGATTCAATAATGTTATTCCAATATCGATATATTCGGATAAATTGCACCAAACATCACTGATGTTTAATGTTTCAACTTGTAGGCTAAACTCTTTTCATTTTGTTAGATGAGTTAGCTGAGTTAGAAAGCACACTAAAGTCTACTGTCTTAAGCTCAGCTCTGAGTTTCCAGACTTGAACCCATTCAGCTTTATAGTTATTAACAACCTTAAATGCCACCTGCAGATTCTCTTAACTAACTTGCCACATCATCCTCTTATCAACCAATAGGATTCTTGCACACAAAAAGTGTGATCTCACCAGGTGTATAAATATGAGTGCTCTTGTATACTTGAAGTTAATCTAATGCAGTTTTGATCATTTGCTGAAATGCTTCAAGATTCAGTTTCTGGATCTTTCTCTGTTTTTCCTTTTCTTCATTTTACTTCATTTTTGCTTCAATCTTTTACATTTGAACAAATAAGTATACCATGGATCAAAGTTTTATGTTTTGAGAAAACAAGTACCATTGACCAGAGGTTGACCATTAGTCAGTGCAACGTTAGTGTTAGAATGGTCATGGAAATGAAGATGGGTTTATGTGTAAGATAGTTGGTGGAACTAAAGGAGATGGGTTCATGTGTGACTGTTAGCAGCATTGAGATTTCTCTTGGAAACCAATTTATTTTTTTGCTAAGTTATGGATGTAATGATTGTTCTAGATTTTTTTTGTATGTAAAGTTGGTTTAGTTGAAAAGTTTGTGATGGTCCATGTTTTCAGGAGTTTGTACTGTAGAAGTATGGTTAGTTGTCAGTGTTTGGTTTGGGCTAACTTGTAAAACAATCTTTTGTATCTTTTATATGTTTAAACTGAAAATATCAGTGCCTCTGTATGTCTGTATGCAGAGGCAGTTCTGTTCTTTTTTTTTTTGTGTTTCTTCTGCTCTTTGAACCTTCTGTTTTACAATAGTGGTATCAAAGCTGATTTCCTACGGGTTGTGGGTTCAATTTCTTGTTGCTTTGCCTTGCTTTTTGGGATCAAACACTTTCGGTGAGAGAGAGCATGACATCTGGAAGTTTTCCTACAGCAGGTCCTCCTATTTTTACAGGAGAGAATTATCAAATGTGGGCTATCAAAATGAAAGCCTATTTTAAAGCTTTCAACTTGTGGGATGTAGTGGAGCAAGGAGGAGCACATGTTCCACCTTTGAGAGCAAATGCAACTCTGAATGAGATCAAAAAGCATGATGAGCTGGTTACTAGAAGTCCCAAGGCACTCACATGTCTTCATTCTGCTGTATCAGAAATTATTTTTACAAGGATAATGACATGTGAAACAGCAAATGAGGCTTAGGATAAGCTGAAAGAAGAATTTGAAGGAAGTGACAGGGTCAAGGTAGTTAGGCTTTTAACTTTGAAGAGAGAATTTGAATTGCTAAAGATGAAAGAAACAGAAGGTGTAAAAGACTACTCTACAAAACTTATGAAGATAGTCAATCAGATTAAATTGCATGATGAAGATTTTTCAGATCAAAAGGTTGTGGAGAAGATAATGATAAGTCTTCCTGAAAAATTTGAGTCCAAGATCTCAGCTATAGAAGAATCTTGTGACTTAAAGAGACTCACTGTTGCATAATTGATCTCCAAGTTGCAAGCACAAGAGTAAAGGGTTTCAATGAGATCTGAAGAAGTTGTTGAAGGGGCTTTTCAAGCAAAGCAAAAGTCCAAGCAGTCCAAAGAGGGCAAGAAGCCTCCTGTAGATAAATTTGGAAAGGGAAAACTTCAAGAAACCTCAAGTGAACCAATGAAGAGAGGTAGATTTTCACCTTGTGGTACCTGCAAAAGAACTAATCACTTAGAGAAAAATTGTTGGTAGAAGTTGGGGAAACCTTCATTTCAATATAGATACTGCAAGAAGTATGGTCACTTGGAGAGATATTGTAGATTGAAACAAAGTCAATCTAACCAGCATTCTTCTCAGCAAGCTAATTTCACAGATGAATAGAAGGAGTTACAGGCAGAAGATCGATTGTTCATGGCTACTCACTCTTTCAAAACTTCTGAAAAGAGCACTTGGTATATTGACAGTGGCTGTACAAGCCATATGGCAAGAGATGAAGGCTTGTTTGTTTTTCTAGACAAGTCAGATAAAAGCAAAGTCAGATTGGGCAATGGAGAAGTGGTTCAAGCTCAAGGCAAAGGATCAATCAAAATCCATACTAACAAAGATACAAAATTGGTTTCAGATGTTCTTTATGTTCCAAATTTAGCTTAAAATCTTTTAAGTGTGGCTCAAATGTTGCATAAGAATTATTCACTCTCATTTAAAAATAAGATGTGCATAATTCATGATCCTAAAGGAGTAGAGATTGCAAAAGTTAGTATGGTTGATAATAGCTTTCCTATTTATTGGAATTCATTTAATCAATGTGCTTTTAGTGCCATGGCAAATGAAACTTGGTTGTGGCATAAGAGGTTTGGTCACTACAACCTCAATTCACTCAAATTTTTGCAGTCCAAAAACATGGTACATGATTTGCCAAAAATTGAAGTTTATAAAGATGTTTGTGAGTCATGTTAGCTAGAAAAGTTACATAGACAGCCTTTTTCAAATGTGAAGTCTTGGAGGGCAAAAGAAAGGCTAGAGTTAGTACATACTGATGCATGTGGACTAATGAGGACAACTTCTTTGAATGACAGTAAGTATTTCTTGTTGTTTGTTGATGACTTTACTAGGATGACATGGGTTTACTCTCTCCATAATAAATCTCAAGTCTTTTCTATCTTTAAGATGTTTAAAGCTATGATTGAAAGAGAAAGTGGGTGCAAACTGAAGACTTTAAGGTCTGATAATGGCACTGAGTATACCTCATCTCAATTCGATAAGTTCTGCCATGATTTGGGGATTCAACATCAGCTTACTATGAGCTATACTCCTGAGCAAAATGGAGTATCCGAAAGGAAGAACAGGACTATCATGGAGATGGCAAGAAATATGTTAGCTGAGAAGAAAATGTCTACGTGTTTTTGGGTAGAAGCAGTTCACACTGTTGTATACTTGATTAATAGGTTACCTACAAGATCAGTGGATGGCAAGACTCCTCTTGAAGCTTGGAGTGGTCACAAACCTTCAGCAAAACATCTGATAATTTTTGGATCAGTGTGTTACATGCATATTCCTGATGCAAAAAGAAGCAAATTAGATGACAAAGCTGAAGTTGGTGTCCTTCTTGGATATGATACTCTAACTAAAGGGTACAAAGTGTATAATGTGCAAAACAAGAAGGTGATGTTGAGTAGGGATGTGCAAGTTGATGAAGACAGCTATTGGGACTGGGAAAAGAATTTGGTTGTGAAGAAACAAGTTGTGTCTCCACAAGTCAATACTTCTGACATTTTTCATGAACAAAGAGCTTCAAGTTCTTCAAGTAAGAATGAAGAATTTGATGATGAGGATCCAACTACTGATTCTCCTATCGTTAAAACCAAGTCCCTTGCAGATATTTATGAAAGGTGTAACATTACTATTGCAGAACCTTCCTGTTATGCAGAAGCAGCTCAGCATGAGGTTTGGAACAATGCTATGAAGGAGGAGTTAGCCATGATTGACAAGAATGAGACTTGGTTTCTTATAAACAAGCCTAAAAATAAGAATGTTATAGGAGTTAAGTGGGTGTATAGAACAAAATTTAACTTTGATGGAACCGTTTTCAAGCATAAAGCTAGATTGGTGGTTAAGGGGTATGCACAGCTGCCTGGAGTTGATTTCGGTGACACTTTTGCACCAGTAGCTAGACATGAAATGGTGAGGATGCTTGTGACACTTGCTGCTCAATTTAAATGGAAAATCTTTCATTTAGATGTGAAGTTAGCTTTTTTAAATGGATTTCTTGAGGAATATATTTTTGTTGAGCAACCAGAAGGCTTTCAAATTTCAGGAGAGGAGGATAAAGTCTATAAATTGAGGAAAACTCTTTATGGGTTAAAACAGGCATCTAGGGCCTGGTATAATATGATAGATTCTCACTTGATAAGTCAAGAGTTTAAAAGAAGTGAGAATGAACCTACTTTGTATATGAAAATGTTAGACAATAGAAAGCTGGTTGTGGTTTCTCTGTATGTTGATGATTTGATGATTACTGGTGAAGATTCTTCTGCTGTTCAAGAATTCAAAATGGAGATGATGAAAGAATTTGACATGTCAGATTTGGGAGAAATGAAGTATTTTTTGGGTTTAGAAATAACTCAAACTTCAAAATGTATTTTTTTGTCTCAGAAGCAATATGCATCTTCTTTATTGAAGAGGTTTAAGCTTGAGAAATGCAATCCGGTTGCTACTCCTCTTGTGTTGAATGAAAAACTAATGAATAATGATGGAGAAGAAAAGACAGATACTAGTCTGTATAGAAGTCTTATTGGAAGTTTATTGTATTTGACAGCTTTAAGACCAGATGTGATGTTCTCTGCTAGTTTGTTGTCAAGATATATGCAGAATCCAAGTCAAAAGCATTTTGGTGCAGCCAAGAGAGTTTTGAGATATGTAAATGGAACAATAGATTTTGGAATATGGTACAGAAAAACTGAAAATGGGGCATTGGTTGGTTTTGTAGACAGTGATTGGGCAGGATGTGTTGATGATTATAAGAGTACTTCTGGTTATGTTTTTTCTTTTGGTTCTGGTGCTTTTTCTTGGAATTCTAAGAAGCAAGATATAGTTGCTCAATCCACAGCTGAGGTTGAATATGTCTCAGCAGCCTCTGCTGCAAACCAAATGATTTGGCTCAGGAAAATCCTTTCTGATCTAGGCATGCACCTACAGGAAGCTTCTGTTATCTTTGTGGATAACAAGTCTGCTAGTTCCATGGCTGAAAATCCAGTTCAGCATGGAAGAACAAAACATATAAATGTTAGGTTCCATGCTTTAAGAGATGCAGAGAAGTCTGGAGAAGTTAAATTGGTTCATTGCAGCACTGAGGAGCAGCAGGTAGATATTTTTACAAAGGCTTTGCCTAAAGCAAAGTTTGAAGTCATAAGATCAATGCTTGGAGTATCCAAGAAAAATCTCAAGGAGGAGTGTTAGCACCATTGAGATTTCTCTTGGAAACCAGTTTATTTTTTTGCTAAGTTATGGATGTAATGATTGTTCTAGATTTTTTTTTGTATGTAAAGTTGGTTTAGTTGAAAAGTTTGTGATGGTCCATGTTTTCAGGAGTTTGTACTGCAGAAGTATGGTTAGTTGTCAGTGTTTGGTTTGGACTAATTTGTAAAACAATCTTTTGTATCTTTTATATGTTTAAAATGAAAATATCAGTACCTCTGTATGTCTGTATGCAGAGGCAGTTCTGTTCTTTTATTTTTTGTGTTTCTTCTGCTTTTTGAACCTTCTGTTTTACAACAGTGACATTTCTCCTCATATTCTTCATTTATCATTTGAGATTTTATTCCTTTAATCTTGCGTTTGCTTGTTGAGATATTTTCAACAGTTTTCTGACACTATCAAGCTTTCACAAAACAATGCCATATTTGCAAAAGTGGTTTAGTCTTTTATTTTTTTTCACTTTTCTAATTTTAAATTTGCAATACAAGATACTTTCCTCTCTTAAAATTTATTTTTAATTAAAAATTTGGATAATTTAGAAATTTTAAAATATTTGACTGCTCAATTATTAAATAACTAAAAAGTAAAATATATTTATTTCCTCGGATGGAAAAAGAAGCCTTTAAACATACATTCACCAATATATATGTCACATACTTTAGTACAATTTTACTTCATATCTAATAATTGAAAGTTTGTTATAAATGTAACAGTAATTATTTTAAGCACAAAACAACACAAAATGTCACACGGTTTAACGCTTAAGTTTTCTGTTTTGACAACTGTTTTCTATCTACTTAATTTAGTTAAAATATAAAAAATTCCGATAAACACAACAAATTAAAGTAGTTGAAGCGAACTCCTACAAATCTATGATTAATTGAGGTAAGAAAATAATTAGGAATTCTGGTTGTTAGTTGACAATGGTTCTCATGTTGCACTATAAATTTGTTCTAAAGAAGCTACGATTTCACAATTCAACCAAAAAAGATTACTTGAAAACCAAGGACAGTCTAAAACATGGGAAAGTTGAACATGGCAGCCTTGTTTTTGATGTTGTTGTTTGCATCAACTACTAGAGCTCATTCAGTAGGCGTTTTCGATGTCAGGAATTATGGTGGAAAAGCTGACGGCCGCTCAGATATCCGCAAGGTAGTTAAACATGATGAAATGAATCAACCCTCTAATGACCAATACATGCAGTAGGTATATTTTGTTGTGTAGAAAGAATTTTACATAATGTTATTTCTCCTCAGGCTTTATTTGCTGCTTTTAACGAGGCATGTGCTTCTGCTGCTCCAAGCATAATCTTGATTCCAAGAGGTGCATTCGCACTAGGCCAGATAACCCTCAAGGGTCCCTGCAAGGCTCCTGTTGAGTTTAAGGTTCAAGGCACCGTGAAAGCCCTAACAGGTGTTGGAAACATGAACGCTGATGCCGGTTGGGTTACTTTCCAATATATGGATCATTTCACATTGTCAGGTGGTGGAATTTTCGATGGCCAAGGACCCAAAGCATGGCGTGTGTGTACCACGGGTTCATATTGCAAAGGTCTTCCAGTTGTAAGCTCATTCAATCTTAGCCTACACAGATTTTCCTTTCGTGGAAGAAATATAGAGTTTCGATATTCAATGCACATGTCCAGATTTGATGGCTCAACTTATTTTTGATGTACAATGTGTATATGAATTAGAGAACAACTGTATTTATGTAGAATTGCGACACTAACATAATCGCTTTATAATTAAACAGAATTTGAGATTCGACTACATTACCAATGGAGTGGTCAGCGGCATAACTTCTAAAGACAGCAAACAATTTCACGTTAATGTCTTGGGCTGCAAGAACTTTACCTTTATACACTTTACCGTTTCTGCACCCGGAGACAGCCCCAACACCGATGGAATCCACATTGGGCGATCTAGTGACATTAACATAACAGAATCAAATATTGCAACTGGTGATGATTGTATCTCTATTGGTGACGGAACACAACATTTATCAATCACGAAAGTTACTTGCGGACCGGGTCATGGCATTAGTATAGGAAGTTTAGGAAAGTATCAGAATGAAGCCCCGGTGATGGGAGTCAAGGTCAGGAATTGCACCATCTCTGGTACCACGAATGGTGTCAGAATCAAAACTTGGCCTGCTTCCTATGCTGGCTCCGTGTCCGATGTGCATTTTGAAGACATTATCATGAACAACGTCAACAATCCCGTTCTTATTGATCAACTTTACTGCCCCTGGAATCGGTGCAAGACAAAGGTAATTATTCTCTGAAAACCAGATTGCTGAAAAATTGTTCTGTTTAGAGATTATAAATTTGAATTTTACGGTCTAACTACAATGATCCCATAGTGTGGTTGTATTATTTTGATTGCGACTTTTTTCCTCAGCTTCCATCACTGGTTAAAATAAGCAATGTTAGCTTCAAGAACATTCGGGGAACTTCTGCATGTCCAGTTGCAGTGAAGCTTGCTTGCAGTAGCGGCATACCGTGCCGGGGTGTGGAGGTTGCAGACATTGACCTTACCTACACAGGAAAGGAAGCACCTATAGTTGACCTTATGCACAGAGGAAATGAAGCACCTAAAGCTGTGTCCGAGTGCAGTAATGTTCGGCCAAGACTTTCAGGAAAACAGAACCCGCCAGCGTGCACCAGCCCATCTACTTCTAATTGATTTCGATGAGGCTTGAATCACACCACCTGAATCCTTTTCCAAGTAAATGTTAAGTAGCTGACTAAATGCTCGACCTACAACCTTAATCTATCAGATAAGTACTTCTAAAAACTCTTACACACTCCCTCGTCCTGCGTTGCTCCCAACATGGCTGAAGCTGAAACATACATGCAGATTTAAAACAGACACAAATAACAAATACTTATCCGATCAAGTGGTTGACTCTTACCATGCATTCTCGCTATGTCAAGCAACGGATCAACCCAAAAGCTTTAAGTTGTAAATGATAATTGTCTACATATATGAGGAAAATGTACACTCAAATATATTGTTCAATGTTCATGATGGAAGATTTGTATGGAAACTTTTACCATTATAGATATTTTGAATAGTTATGTTGTATAATTATAATTATAAAAATGATTTTATCGAAGGAATTTGATATCAGTTTCATATCACAAATTAAAAGTGAAATTATTTATGATTGTTATTCTAAGAAGATGTATAACCAGCACTTTTATTACTATATTTTTTTATATTCAACTATGAATATAATCGGTAGATGATTTTGAGTCAAGTTTCATATTTGGCTTCCTTTAATTTTTATTTTGTAAAATCTAAGATAGGATGGGTCCCATTACATTTGATACAAATATATTACAAGTTCTATATTGACTTTATATTTATATATTATTAAGGCCAATAAAAAATATAAAATAAAAAAACAATAAACTAGTAATCAATACTTGGTAATAACAATCTAACCCAAATTTGTTCTAATTTTCCCTAATTTTCTTGTGATTCTTGAACAATATGATAATTAACTCTTTTTTTTTTCTTTTTTTTCAGAAGACTACATTATTTTATTCTTAATTTCACACCAATGGATGGTGGCTGATCATGACTTGGGCAGATAATAAAAATACACTCTCACAATATGAGAAGTAATCTCCTTTTACAAACTTGTAGGTATACATGATAATACTCTAAGCCCATGACAAATACCAGAAGCAAATGCACAACCACTTGAACTCGCATTAAAATAAATTGAGTGCATTAAAAACATGAAAAGGCAGATATCTCAGTTTATTGGCATTCAAAACCTTGATACTATATATCATGCACATGTATGATTATTTAGTTGAAATCCTCGAACTCCAAACTCCAATATCAAGATTCAAAAATTCAAATATTTGAATATATATATATATATATGTGTGTGTAAATAGAATGAATTTTATATCAATTACCTACTAATGAATTCCAAAAAAGAAAAAAAAAAGAAGAATGTTATAATATTGCAACTACAAATTGGCTATTAATATTAAATTAATGTATACCATCACATGGATTCAATAATGTCATTCCAATATCAATATATTCGGATAAATTACACCAAACATCACTAATGTTTAATGTTTCAACTTGTTGGCTAAACTCTTTTCGTTTGAACAAATAAGTATATCATGGATCAAAGTTTTATGTTTTGAGAAAACAAGTACCATTGACCAGAGGTTGACCATTATAATGTCAGTGCAACGTTAGCGTTAGAATGATCATGGAGGTGAGGGATTTGGCTAGTGGAAGAAATGGAGATGGGTTTATGTGTAAGATAGTTGGTGGAACTAAAGGAGATGGGTTCATGTGTGAGATTTCTCCTCATATTCTTCATTTGTATTTTGAGATTTTATTCCTTTAATCTTAGATTTGCTTGCTGAGATTTTTTCCAACAGTTTTCTGACACTATCGAGCTTTCACAAAACAATGTCGTATATGTAGGTTTGGTCTGATTTTTTTTTTTAAACCAAAAAAAAAAAAATTAAATTTTCAAATTTGAATAGAAACTATGTTCCTCTTTTCAAATTTCTTTTTAATTAAAATCCAGGACAACTTAAAAATTTCAAGATATTTGACCATTTTAATTATTAAATGTCTAAGAAACAAAATATATTTACTTTCTCAAATGGAAAATGAGGCCTTTAAACACACATTCACCAACGTCACATATTTTCGTACAATTTTACCTAATATCTAATAATTGATAATTTGTTGTATATGTAACTATAATTATTTTAAGCATAGTACAGCACAGCACAGCAAATGTCACACACTTTGATGATAAGGCTTTTAGTTGCTTTCTTTTTGTACATCGGTCAAAGTTGAAACAACTTTATAATACTTTTTTGGGAGAAACATTGTATCATCAAAAATTTTAACATAAAAAGTTGCTTCACAAATATCTCTAAACTGTCAAAATTAAGATTGATAATGTTTTGTTGAACAAAAACAAGTGATGGTTTACCTATGACAACTGAGTTAGAGTAGAGATTACGGTTGATGATTAGATAAGAGATGAGGGTTCAATGTTAGAGAAGAGAAAGTTGAGAGAAGAGATTTCGATTTATGAATGCTAGAGATTAGGGTTTACAAAAAAAATTAGGGTCAAAAAACAAAGAGCTTGTTGACAGATTTGAGTTTATGAATGTTGATTTGAGGAGTCGGAAAGTTGCCAACTAAATTTATTTTTCAAAACAAATTCAATTTTCAGATTCTTGAATACAACCACTTATTCATTAAGCAAATTGATAGCTATATGACAAACTTGAAATTTGGAAAACATAAATACAATTGATATTCATCATGGTTTGAATTAATTAAAAGATTTTAGAATTTTCGAAGGGTAACCGATTCAACAATTTAACAAAGTCGCCAGCAAGTAAAAAGGTCACCAATTGAACAGATTAGTAGGTAATCAGCAGGTAAAATTTTTAAGTGTGTCGATACCCAAACGCACTAAAGGGACCTTCATATATATATATATATATATATACCTCCTAAATTATTTTAACATATATTAAGAAAATAAAATTCTCATTGTTCTTTCATTAAAATTCAAGCATAATTTATAAAATATTAGGATATTGACCTAAAGCTTAAGCCAATCAGATCTAGCTTTGGTCCTTGTTTTGCGAACACAATATTAGAATCCAGATCTCTCATTGTTTTTATACCTGACTTTCGTTTCCCATCCAGGTGACAAATCACAAGAAATAACTGTTTAATAGAACTTTTCAGACATACTTATTACTAAAGTACAATTAACATAACTCAGCCACCCCATGTAAATGTATAAATCGTTACAAAGTTACAATATGATGGTGTGATGAATGCCAAGCTTAAAAACCAGTGAATGTCCAAAGCTCCTGGCAAGACACCTGAATTCGACCATCAAACATCATTTCGTCAGTGGTAGCAGCCACCACTGTGCGTATAGATGGGGAGGCTTAGTTTGTAGTCTGCAGTTTTCTAACCCCATTCACATGGTTAAGAGTCCAGGTCTAGCCTGCAATACCCGATTTCCTATACGAACAGCCTGGATAAAGATTCAACTTCTACAATTTCACCTGAGCAAATCCTCCCTTGAATGAACCATAAAGAGCCCTGCGATCGTCTGAAACTGAAAATATCATCTATGTGAAGCAGAGGATGGTTCAGCTGATTCATTGTTATCTGATGTGTAATCGGACTTATGTAGGCTCCCATAAACACGAATACTAAGTGTCTTCTTCCGGGGCACACCAACTTTGATATACTCGTTGAAAAAATCAATTCAGATCTTGTTGTGTAAGCTTCCTTAATGCTGCAACCTGTTCCAACATTAATGTGAAAATCAACAATTTCATGATATAAGAATGCCCTTGCTAGAAATTCGGAAGATGATTTTGTTTGCTCATTATGCTTTGATAGCATCTGTTTAGTAAGAAAGAGTTCACAAACAAAGAGTGCATAATCCATGTTACATCAGTTTGTCTTCCCAAGAAAACACAGATACGAACAAACATACTTGGATAGTGATCTAGAACATAGGAAAAGATAAAAATGATTTTCATACCTCAGCTTCTCTTCGATCAAACTTGAGGGTGCCATCAGAAATCTCTCGCCAATAGAATCTAGATTCTTCCCTTAAATTCTTGTGCTTCTCAAGTTTCATGTCAATCAATGCATTCACATTGCTCTGTGCCACAAGTGTTACCAATCATCATCACAAATAATTTCCACAAAAGAAATACAATGCTGAGCTAATAATTTAAGTCACAAAGGCAAGGAATGAATTTGATTGATATGGATGCTTACTTGAAGCTGGATTAGATAATAGCTACACTAAATAGTCAGAAAGCACTAATTGTTCATAGCTTCCTATTAAATGTTTCGAGATAAACTATTAAATTTTAATAGACGTTCATACCAATATACAGATTAAACTATTAAATTTTAATAGACATTCATACCAATATATAGAGTAATTTTACCATCAGTGTCTTCTAACTTATTAAAATTTGAATAAATAAATCAAATTTATCTATTGAATTCTCTCTCCTATTTAATTTAAATACAATAGATAAATTTGATTGATTCGCCTTAACTTTTTAAGTTAGGAGGCTTTATAGTTAGAAAACACTAATGGTAGAATTACTCTCAACATACATTATGGTAATTTATTTTATGCCAAAAATTAATTGACATAGGGTGTAAGTAATAATTTCCCTATTTAAAATGTTATCCAGCTCATTATTGCATTCCCATTTGTCTATGTTTAAACTTACACCAAAACATAAAAAATAAACATTCATGTTTCCATTGTTGTTAAAAAAAACAATAATAAAAATAAAAAAACAACTCATCAGTGAAAATGCAAAGGAGAAATAACTTCTCTAGAAAAGAAACATGCTCTCACCTTGAATTGGTCACTGGTCATTTCCTTAAGTTCAATCTCAAACTTCTTGAGGAATGATTCAACTCTTGTATCAATATGCTTTGGACCCTGTAATAATTAGCAGAGAAACTGAGTCAATGTGGTAAAAACGCATATGCAAAAACAGAAAACTATGCTGTGTACAAACTATGCTTGTACCTTCACAGAGGATTGGATGATGACCTGCACTCCACGGACACCAGTATCATTCCTATTTTAAGGGAGATAAATGATACAGAGTTAGATAACAAACATCACAACCGGCATGTAAACAAGACAGCGCAGGTTTTTCCTGTACCTCTGCATGAGCACAGTTATGTAACCAAGTTGCTCAACAGATCTAAGTTGGTGGAAGGCTGGTTGCTTGGCAATAAGAGCAAAAAGTTGAAGTTTCACATTCATCATGAAATCATCTCGATGAACCTAAACATTCCAACATCATTAGATCAGAAATGCAACAAAACTCCAACATAAGCCATTCATATATCAAATCAAAAGATGAGGAAAAGGTTGTAGATGTTGTGGAAAGGTAGCTTTCCACCTAATATCTTCATTAAATGAAACGGGATTATGCTGGCAATAGTCACTAAATCAATGTGATTATTACAGTTCTAATTAGATGTATGATGAGTCTCTTTTAAAGAAGCAGTACATTGCCTATATATATTAGACCACCCTTTTGTAAAGTTTTAAGGTTGTTTTGGCCAAAATCAAAAGAGAAGTTCTCTAAACTTTTCTCTTAATTCACTTGCTTCAATTTTCTGCTATTTATTCTTCTTCTCTCTTCTATTTTACAACAGATATGTATGAAGTTACACCTAAGCTTAATCCTAACAAGAAATGCAGGTGCATCAAAGCTATCAAATCTGAGGTTTTTGATATATGGAGTTATTGTTTTGGTAAACCATCGGCAAATGAAGTTCACCAAAGATACTTAAGAGATTTATTGGTAGGCTTAAGAAAACACTTCCATGAAAAGAGAAAACTACTAAATGCTACAAGAAAGATTATGTATCAAAATTAACAGGAACTAAGGCAATTCTATGAAATCAGTCCGTTCCTTTTTCATAAACAATTGCTAGTACCTGAATATAATGGACTAGAGCAGAATTCTCATCACTTGGATTCAAGCCTTCCTTGGAATACACATAGTTCACACCTCTATCAAGTTTAACAACTCTATTTGTCAAATGCTGGGATGGGAACAATGGTTGGCATATTGGATTTGAACCCTTAAAGAAAACATCTTCAATGTGCTGGATCATCGACCCTGCTTCATTACATTCAATGTTTCCTGAACAACAAAGTATAAAACAATTATTAGAAACAAGAAGAAATTACTCAAATACCAAAACAATTTGATCATATAAATGAAACACAAGAACCTGCTATATAACACTCTAAGAAAGCCCTAGAAAGCATCATGGGAGCAAACTTAGAAAGATCTTCAGCTTCAAGATGAGGAAGAACCTCAAGTTCTTCCATCAAGGACCATGTGTGATCCTGTAGTATTAATGAGCAGTAGTACATAGCCTGCTGATAAGGTTGTTGAAACTTGAAATTTTGGTAGTCCTTTGTTACCATTTCCTAATGAAAATAAAAAGGAACAGTATTACAAACAGATTTATCTACACATTTACTGCTGTTATTAATAAAAAAAGTAAGAATACTATGCAACAACAAAAAATAATTATAAACTATAGTATAATAAAAAGAAGCAGCAATATCATACAGGTGAGATATTTTACAAAGAAGACGAAGAAGCATGTTTTGAAACAAAATAATGCCCAATATCATACAGGTCAGATATTTTAGAAATAAAAAGCCTTAACCATTACCTTTATCACAGAGAACCTGTCAGCTTTCACTTTGAAATTTGCAATTTTTTCAACTACAGTTTCCAATAAGATCCTCAATTTGTGATTATAGCCAACCACGGTCACCTGAAGAAGCAAAAATCATTTAAGATCTGCAGCTTTGATGAATCAGGATTATTTTTTCATGGATTATCTTATACACAGAAATGTTGACAATCAAAATACAAAACATAGAGAATACCATTAAACAGTCAAATGGAAAAAAGAAGTAAAACAGAAGTTAAAAAGCAAAGAACAAAAACTTAATTTTTCTGAAGTTGTAACTGCCCAACCATTAAAGCACACAGCCAAACTGAAACAGCTTCTTTAAAAAAATAAATAAATAAAATTAAAAAATCATAAAATTTAAGTTTTCAGGAATTATAACATGATGGCAATCCATAGAATTAAAAATTCAAACATTTTGACAAAGCTTCGTATAAATGCTGAACTAACAATGTTCAATAAAGCTTTAAACAGTCATGTAGAAAGAATTAAGGAGGTGTTTATATCATAATGCATGAACATGGCAACGAAGAAGCAAAAAGCAGTGAAGATTAGATTCTTAAAATAGAGCCAAACACATTATCATTGTACACGTTCCCTTCTTATTTTATTCTGGTTTTTCTACATGCAAATTTGACACTTCGAATTTTATATGCTTTCAATAGCATTGCAAAAATATTTCATTTTACTTTTTGGCAAAGCTATGTCAAGATTGACAGCTATCCCCAGCAAGTGGCTAGAATAATAGGCTGCCATGACATAAACTACGATTAATACAGTAGTAGTCTATAGCGATAAATGATTTTGGGAAATCACAGCTATAAAAAAACAGCTGAAGAACAAATATCTCATATCAACCTCCACTCAAATTGAATTACTCATTTTATTGTCTGCTCAGCTTTCTCTCTTTTCTTCCTTCACAAAAATGAAAACACATTGCAAAGACATATCCTCATAATAAAATATTAATTCGCTTACAGCTGTGGGTATGGCCTCTTGTTGATCAAATGCAACATTTATGTGACCCCATGTACAATACAACTGCACACTAAATTCTCTCATGCAACATGGAACGAGTTACTGAGGAAACTGCAACTTTTCTTGTCCAGGATCTTAAATCACTAAGAACTTGTATAATGGGTGAAACCCTTGAAATGTACCAGAAGACACTCCAATCTTGAAACGACAAATTTCTAATTCTTTATCAAGCATCCAATTAACTTTGAATAATTTATCCTCCTTGAATCCCTCGATACTAGTAACTCTTCCTCAAACTTAAAACTCAAAGATCCCAGTTTCTTTACAGCAGGGTTCTTCAGACAGAATTCAAGAAATTTCAAGAGTGCATAAATTTCCATGTAGAGAAGGATACAAGGTATGCTACTGGACAGAGTAATTCTTAGTTTGCGTCTTATGGGTTATTCTCAAAGAAGGATACAAGGTATCCTACTAAACACAGTAATTCTTAGAGAAGGATACAAGAACACATAAATTTCCATGTAACTTCAAAGTCAAAAGCTCCTAACAAGTTCAAATTCTTAGTTTCGCTAATTGCTCATAGCAAAATAAATACTTGTGATGTTATTCAAAAAAGATATCCTAATTCTTGTCTTCTTCCCTCTTGGTGTGTTATGTGCAAGAGTTATGGGGAAATTTTGAATTATCTTTCTTTCATTGTCCAGTGGTTGGTAAACTTTAGAGTAAATTGTTTTCAATGGTTGATTTGAAGTGGGCAATCTTTGTTTTCTTTCTTTTGGGAAGATTTACAAGCTTCAGAGGAAAGAAAGTTAAAATACTTTGATATTATGGAGTCTTTGTCATTTGATGGGTTATTTGGGAAGAAATAAACAAAAGACTTTTTGAGTAAGTTGAAGAGGAAAAAAGTCTTTTAGGGGATAAAACTTATTATTTTGCTTCTCTGTGGGCATCTACTAGTAAAAATTTCAAAGACAATTCTATATTTCTCATTATGCTTGATTGGAATTTTGTTGTTTATTGATTGAATTTTTTGTCCTTTGTATTTTGTATTTTGTTTTGCTCGTTGTTTAGGTGGATTACTGGTTCACTTCTACACTCCTTATATTCCAATTAAGTTTTTGTTTGAGAAATGGTGAGACAATGTACTGCTTTTAGAAATATTTATATCATGAAAATGCAAATCATCATCAGACAGAATTCACAAAATGGGAAAAAAATAAAAATAATAGGGTAAAAGTTATTACCTGAAAACCACTATCTGTGTGGCTAATGCCATAATAAAGACCAGCCACCTGAGCGTAGTAAGCTGAAACATGCAAGATATATCAGTCAAACATTGATTTAAGTCTAAAGTCATGCTGAAGTTGAAAAAAAAAAGTATCAAATTGCATGTTAATAGACTAAAATGTTATGAACATTCAGGTGCAGCTCTGTCAATTCAAGTAAATCTAAATCCCATGAGGTAAGGTAAACAAATCATTAAGCAAATAATTGCTCTCCAAAATGGAAACCATGGTTAAAATAAAAACCAACTTCTATTCACGTATCGAACATTACTTGAACATTCCACCACATTAACTGGACATCTTACCATATTCATTCAAGTAGTCCATTAGCAATCTTGTAAAAATATTAGTCAGAACTTCAGCTTCAGGAGAGTCACTAGCATGGGGACAGTTGAAATATATCTTAACAACAGCCTTGGGAATGGAGAACATTGTGTCAGGCTTGTACCATAACATTGAACAGGAAGACTTTCTTAATAGAACTGGAAATTTGGCCTGTTAAAAAGATCACCAAATCAGAACATTTACTTCACAGAAAATGATAACAATAAGAAATTATACAATTAAATGATTTCATCTAACCTTCTCCTGCAAGTCCTTCAGTGACAAGTCAGTTGGGATGAAGATATTAGGAACTGGTAGATGTAGATTTTCACTGGGAGCAGACAGTATCCATTCCTGCTTCAAATAAATATTCTTATAAGAACATTTCTTTCCTTTAAAGATGCTCTAATTACCAGAATGCAAGACACTGTTTCAATTTTTTTAAAAAAAAAAAAATGAGCACACAAGTCCAAATAACACCACTGTAGCACTTGTAGCCTACTGCCATTTCTTTTTACTTGTCCACTTGAAAAATCTGCTCGTGTGCTAGATGGGATACCTGGCAACCTCACCGTCCACCTCATTCTTGTGGAGAGTGGAGATGCCATTTGGCTCCAAGGCTATTGCACACTGTTGCACTAGATACTGCCAATAAAATAAACAAATAATATACAACAACAAACCTGAATCATGGAGTCGTTGATTTTCTCAACAGAATATGCTGTACTGTACCATGGCTCAACCATGTCGGTGTGCCCTTCAAATTTCTTTGATTCCCAAAAGATTCTGACAAATAGAGGGCTACTTAGAAAACTTACCATATGTACTCGCAATGGTCAGAACTTTATTGCGAATGAAGAAAACAGCAATAGTACATAAATAATAAGAAACAATTATGTTCTGGAGCACTAATATCAATAGAGGAAAAATTAAACGCAAATGTCAAATTTTAAGTTGTCCAGAAGCCTAGGTAAATCGTGGAGAAAGGTCAGGGACTACAGAAGACTGAAGTAGTCGAGACTAGTTTCAATCTATCCAGCATAAAAAAAAGGGGAAAAATAAAATCAAACGAAGAAAGAGAGAGAAGAACATGTTCCCATTGGTTACCAATTATACCCAAAACTCCTTCCCAATTCAACTGTACACGGAAAACAAGTAAACTTGAATTCTTTAATTATGGATGCCCATAAGAAATTGAAATAAATTCTGTTTCACAAGCAATTAACAATCTCATCTCTACTAGAAGAATGATTTCATTTCTTTTTAGCCAACTTATAAAACTCATGTACTGATAATTTAAATCTCAAGTAAAACAAAGGTATTAACCTTTTCTTCCTCTTTCTTCAAAGAAGGAAGCAATTAATGACTTGAGTATAAAGCAAGCAGATTGAAATCCTCCATCAAGGTTGTTTTAATCTTTGGATAAAACTATAAAGAGAAACTAAGAATTATGAATCACTCCACCTTCTTGAAATCAGACTTTTATGAAACATTTTTGTGCTTTTGTTAAGGTGGGGGTCTATTTCCAGAAACTTAGCTATAGATGAATATGTATGGATGTATCATGATGTATAATGTTTATGTACAGTATGTGATTCTGTTGTCCATGCATTACCTTGGTTATTTGGCAAGAAAGAAATTATAGAACATATTGACGGAAAATCGAGGTAAACATCAAGAGCTTGGAGGAGCATGTGTGTTACTTTATTTACTTATGGGCTTTTGCTCTGAAGAATTTAGAGATTCTTCTTTTTTCTTTATATCTTTGAATAGGGAAGAGGTTGTGGGATAGTTTGGTTCCTTCTCAGGTTTCCTTGTTTTGTGGGCTTAGGTTCTGTCCCAGAAGGATTGTTGTGATAGGCAGGACAGATTGCTTGTTCACTCTTGTGTGGGGGTTGTGGTTTATTCGTGCTTTTTGTACAGGGTTTGGCTATATAATCCCCTTTTTTGTGACAAATTTGGTTTGTTTCCTATACAAGCAAAAAATACAAACATATATATAGGAGTCTCATTACCCACGTATATAAATTCACACATTCTCTATGCAGTTACAAGCTTACCGGACTTTGTTAGAAGAAAGTTGATCCAAAACCATTTGGATAATGTCTGGCCTGAAATTGGAAGGCAAGGATGATCCCACTAGCCAATCTTTTGGGGAGTATATCTGAAATAATTTCAACCAATCATTCTCAAAAAACAAAAAACAAAAAAAAAAAACAAAAAAAAAAAGTAATTGCAGGTTCATCTCCAATCAACAGAAAAAACTGTGACAGAAAGATTCAAATTAACCACAATGTCATATTTCATTAGAGCTTGGCTTGTCTCAAGAATCTTGAGTTTGAGTCTCCCCACAAGTATATTTGAATTTATTATTTGTTATGTGAATTTTGTTGTATGTTTGTTTGGGTTCGAGTCATGTAGCAAATCCATTGGTCTTGCACGTGAGAAGTGATAAAGTGTTTAAATATTATTATTGGAACCATTCCTATTTCTTTATGGAGATTACATACTAGTCTCATTACATCTGGAGTACCTCTTTTCCAAAGGGCTATATTATATAGCTAACAATATTAACAAGTCATACCTACCTATTTACCAAATCATTACACTTGATAGCCCAACTATTCACATAGTCCACCTACTAACATGATTATTACGTGTCCACCTATTCACAGCTGCAGTACATACTACTTGTTCATGGTTACGGTGTACACACTACTACAATACAAACCATGTACTATAGTTGTGAATACGTAGAGGCACGTAATAATTACATGAATAGTCTGTGAATAGATGGGCTACATAAATAGTTTACTATCAAGTGCAATAATTAAGTGAATAGGTGGACACGAATAGTTTATATATAAACAAAGAACTTTGAAGAAAAAGAATTCAAGATGTAATGAGTCTAGCGTGTAATCTTCATAAAGAAATAAAACCGGTGGTTGACATAGATATATATATAAGAGCTACTATTTAAATGGTATACAACAGCTTATAACAAATCACAAATATCATCAAAAGCCAAGAGTGGTCATCTAGGGCAACAAAAAGTTAAAGGAAAAAAAAAAAAAAAACTACTAAATCTTAATAGTATGATATAATCAATGATCAAAAGAATATTTGGAATCATTTTGGGTCAATTTACTTGGGCATAATAATTATGACACACCGACAATGAAGCCAGTAAAACAACCTTACTTTTCTACTAATGAAGCATGAAATAAAGACATTTCCTGCATTATCATCATTCATAATTGTAGTCATTTATTTTCTAAAATAATTCTTTCCACCAACTACACATGCATCATATACTTTATATTGAAACTAATCAACAACAAAAATTTAGGAAATAGAAAATTGCAAACAAATCCTATAGGAGATTTGTTCAACCAAGGCTTTGCAATTTAACAGGATATTCATTTAGCTTTACATATGATAAGTAATGAACCATTCGACTTATTACTTTTCAAAATTACCTTACCTTTATGCTAGATGTCTTGTCCTTAGCATGCTAGATATTTGTGTGGATTGTCTTATTGTGCATGCAAATATTTGGCATGCTAGCATTAAAATTAGGTAGTACAAAAGAGTAATGAGCAAAATTGTTCATTACTGAACATATGTAAAGCTAAATGAATCTGTCAAAATGCGAAAATCTTGGCTCAACAGCGAGACACCATCTAGATCCCTATAAAAAGGATTTCAAACCTTTAATTCAAGTATGAACACATCTTGGATAAATTTACCATATTTCAATTATAATTAACTAATATATCAACCTAAGCATTGCAGGTTCTGCATCAGAAATTTTCTGACATTCCTTAATCTGTGTATTTTGTAGTAAGCAAATCATACATTTCGAAATAAGAGTCCCTTAAATTTAATTGTACAGTTGTAATGCAATCAGGAATAGATTTACACTCCAAAGGAAGATCATCCAATTTGATTAAGACCCTGTTCAAAGTTCCTTTAGACAGGGCAAGTGCTGATTCATGTAGCTATTTTAATAAAAAATTATCACTGAAAACAGAATAGAAAAACTTCTTTTTTTTTTTTTTTTCTGGAAGTGGAACCAATTTTTCGCACCAAGAAGACTAATATGTAAAAAGTAAAATAAATTAGAAATCTTGTTTTTAATACCTGCATATTACAAGCAACATTAACCACATAATCAATTGGGGGAGTTTTATCCTGATAATGGAATGTTGTCTCGCAAACAGCTGAAAGCTTCATAAAGTAAATAACATGTCAGAATGTAGAAAAAGAACAGAAAAGAGAATTTTCACCGGTAAAAATTCTTGAGTATCAATATATTATTGACAAAGAAATATGTTGAGCATTCTTCAGGACAAAGTACAGAATCATATATCAATAATAATTTGAAATACTATAATTTTATCTTCCTCTAATTACATGAGATACAAAGACAACGAATAAGTAGTAAATCAAGTACACTCTTCCTACTTTTCCCATGTAGCTGAGTAATTACAATAGATTGTTCGCTGCGAAACTCAAAACTCTAGACATCAGCAGAACTAATGTATAAATAATGCATGTGCATAAATAATACATAAAGATAATTTCTTAAAATTTGTGACTTCTGTCAAAGCATCTCTTGAAGATCAATTGTCTCTTGGAACATAATTTTTCCTATTTTTACAAACATCTTAAATATTTGAAAAAAGATTTAAAGAATTTATCAGTAACATTAAAACTGGTGCAACATTTCATCTTCTACCACAAATAACACTAAATCAATCAACAATAATTTTGAGTCATGAGTATCGTCTAAATGAGCTCCTGCATTGCAGAAACCCATTAACTTGAAATAAATATAATATAATATCTCAGGGGTGGAAAATGTATGCTTAAAATAGAATTAATGCAATTTCAATTGTTTTTCAATACAAATGCATTAAAGAAGCAGAAAAAAGACTGATACAATAAATATTATAAAATTTAAGCTGAAAATTTATTATCTTTCTTATGTGAATGGATGATGCTTATTAAAATATTTAAATCAGTGACAAATCAATCATCATTATAATTAAGCTCTTTGTTAGAGACATCCTCCTACATGGACACGTGACCGCATATGCAAGAACCAAAAATGGCATATGGAAACCTCGATCATGCATCCAAAATTGATAACAAAAGGATCAGTAATTAACACAGGTATGATGAATAGACATACCTCATCAAAAATCCACTTGCAAGCACCAGATTGCTTTAAAAGTTCTATGTATTTAAATAGCAATCCCACAATATCTTGCATGTGCTCTGCAATTCAATCAAGAAGAAGCAATAATCAGAAAATCAACAAGTTAAATACACAAATTCAAGTTACTTTCACCCTCTTTTAATCAACATAAGATAAGCCAATTTACTAAAAAACATCATATTCACCTAAAAACAGAATAAAAGAAGTACAAACAGCATACCATGGCCAGCATCAGTAAGTTCAATTACAACTTCAAAGAATGAAAACTCCAAAGTCCAATCCCCTTCACAAGCACCCAATCCCGTAGCCCATCCTGTAAAATTTTACGTAACAATATTGGTCTTTAAAAGATGAAAAGTTCAGTACAGATAGCAAAGATTTCAAAGCTAGAGTAAATGAAATTCTATAAACTTTTATCTGCATATGTGAAAAAAAAAAAAAAACAAAAAAACAAAAAAGAGGTTGTTATTATCCTCAACTTACATGTGTTTATATCAGGAATCAATCCCAACCCAAGGCAAGTCACTCGGTTGTCATCATATTACTGTCTGAAACTATATTCAGTATCTGTCTTTTCTAAACCTTGAGGAAATTAGAGACCTAGCCATGCTCAAAAACTAGCCCCCTCATCATACGGTTCAGCACATTATTTTTCTAACTTCTCTACTCATCATGAACGACATGTACATGTGACCAACTATAATTTTACTAATGAATTTTTCATATATGCTGGCCATTAGCTCATTTATAATCACAGGCTTAGGGATTTACCATAGCAGCATGTAGTACAAGTCCATAGAGACAATCCAATTTAGATATGAACAATTTTTCAAAAGACGAAAAGCAAGGCGAGGAAAGGCAAGGTGAGGCGGTGGCCTCAATTCCAAATGAAAAAAAAAAAAAAACCCTAACTTATTTTTAATTTTTTACCATTATATAAACTACCTCACATTCACTCACCCCACTAACTCACTCTGTCACTCACCACCACCGACCGTGTCACTCCCACCACAGTTCGTCTTTCTAATTTCTTCTCACATTCACTCACCACAACAGTTTTTGTCTTTTTAGTTTTTTTCACATTTCACTCTACTGTCTACTCTCTCTCTCTAAAAATCAGCTGCTTGACTGCTTCTAAAACTGGTGTTTGGTTACGATCTTCTAAAACTGGTGTGTTTGTGTTTTTTTGGTGTGGTAAAATATAAGATACTGACTAAGCGCCGCTATTGATGAAGATTGAAGCTATTCTAAGCTTCATTTTTTTTAGACTGCCTCTTGACTGGCTCAAGTCTCCTCGTCTTGAGGTGGTCACCTCACTCGACTAGGGCGGATGCCACACTGGCATCACCTAAAACATCGCCTCGAATCACCTTTTGAAACACGAGATATGAAATCTAAGCCGGCGATATAAATGAATTATCTCTGGCAGTATATTCTTAAGAAAATCATTGTCAAAGCCCCAATAAGTTCACTTTTAAGATATTGCCTTTATTTTATAAAGAATAAATAATAATAATAATAATAATGCATCGCCTATTTCACGTTAATTCAATAACAATGAACCGGAATAAATAAATACAAAAGATCCATAAATATGTCCTTGGAAAGCAATCTAATTTATCACCAGTCAAAACTAAGAAATGGCGATCAGAGAGTGCTTCAGATCCATATGCATGGCAAAACCGTTTGCATCAAGTGATGCTGCTAAAAAAAACCGGAGGAAATTCAGAATCTCAAGAGCATATATAATGCACTGACATTGCATATTGCCTCCAACATCCCACATAACAATTTATAAAAATTGGCTTTGAATGGTCAAGCATAACCAAAAGAACAAAATAAGCAATAAGAAACAAGCTAAGCAAACTTAAATTCCAAAAAATTATTGCAGGGAGCAGGTGACAGTTAGAAAAAGGAAATCATAAGGAACACTTTTATTTTCTTTCTTCACTTTAAAATAATAATAATAATAATAAATAAATAAGTATAAATAACAATAACAAAATTGTCTTCTAACTCTCAGCTATTAAACCGGTCCTCGAATGAGAGAAAGTAATACAATTCATTTTAATCTCTTTAAAGGAAGCATCTCAAGCCTTAAGGCTCAAGGTGCATGCAAATAAAGGCACTCACACAGCAAATTTTCAAAAAAGGCATCACAAACATGCAATGAATATCTGCTACTATATAGATTAAAGCATAAAAGATATTCAAAACCTACCCAATTTTTTCAAGACGTAAAACAATGATCCTTCTCCTTCATGGCCAATAAGATGACCAAGATACATGCATGGTGCTTCCTTATAATGATGAATGCTTGGTGTTATAGGCCATCCAATTCTCAGCTTATGACCTTGCTTTATTGGAACAGCTCTTACAAGTATCTGAAGCAAACATATAAACAAGAAAAACATAAATAATCAAACATGGCTTTTACCACAAATCTACCTTCCTCCTTTCTAGTAGTGGGTCTTTTCAGACCTTTGACAAGGTATAGAGGTTGCACTAATCATCATACCTGTAAATGTTCTGATGTGCAAGGCTGACCTGGAAAGTGGAAACAGCTTCTATCTGCGTTTCGGATTTCCCGGAACGTATCCTCGACTATGGTTTGAATTTTATCCAGGCTCTCTAAAAACATCCATAAGAGATAATCGACTTCTTCATGTTTGAAAATAGCTTAATCAATGGCAAGAGTAGGTACGAACCTTTTGTATACACAACAAGATGCATGAGGTTGGCCGAGTAATTTTCATCATAGAACTTAAGAAGCTCCTGCCTTGTATCTTGTCCCCTAGCTTTTGGTCGTACTTCTAGCGTATCCCAGTTCCCTTCACAAATATTGAATAACATCAGTACTACTGACAAATATGGTATGAGAAAATAATGAAAAAATTATGAAGATAAAAGATCTAAGCAACAAAACAAAAAAAAAAAAATCCCACCACAAAACACAAAACACCATAGAAATGTCACTGAACTCATAGAAAATATTTATTTTAGCTTCACAAATCATCTTTTTCTAAATGATAGTTTTCTTTAATTCTTTTTTTTATTTTTTCCCTTTTTTTTAAGCAGATTGTTTTCTTAAAATCACTTAAATGTAGAAAATAATATTTCAAAAAAAAAAGGTAGAAAATGATAAATAACACAAAAGTGGTGTATGGCTTACAAGTCCAAGCAAGAGATGTAGACGTATCAGTTCATAACAGTCACATGCTGGCTCTTTAAGAGGCAAATTTCTAATGAATAGCACTAGGTAACCTTTTGAAGAATTCCTTTTTACCAAACAAACCAGTTGGTTTTACTACTCTAGGAAATATACATTAATCCAATAGCTACACTAACTATTTCATCAAATAACTAGTCATATACATTAGTTGATATATCAGTGACATAATATATAAATCAGATAGTTATTGAACTTTAATCTGAAATTCCATATGCATCATGTGCATTGATTGATCATCAACTTGATATACTGTGTATCCAGTAAAATTTGCCATTTCTAAGCCTAGTGTTCTCTCCTAGGTATTGAGCAAGAGAAAAACATGGAAGGATAAAGAAGGGAGATCATGTAAAAGGATGAGGAGATGTTTTTTTTTATTTTTTTATTTTGTATACAAAGATTAAAAAAGGAGCACTTGTGCTCTTGGAGCTATCAAAATTAATCCTTCCAAAGTTGAATGAAAAACAGAAGATGTAAAGCAATTGCTGGCAGAATATTTGGAGATGCAGTTCCATTTTAAGGGAATAGAGACAATTAAGAAACATATGAAGAGCTCTAATGTACTGCATCTTTCCCCAATAACCAACCAACCAAAAGAGAAGATAATCTCCTCACATTCCTCCTAACTCTTCCTATTGATAATCTTCTCACATTCCTCCTAACTCTTCCTATTGATAATCTCCTCACATTCCTCCTAACTCTTCCTATTGAGCTATTCCCTTCAACTTCTCCAATCCTCTCACTCATAAACAATGGATATTTACCAACCTACACAAACAGGTTATGATAACTTACAACCCATACTGACCTGATCAGAACGCAACATGCATATACAACAGCCAACTCAATGACATGCTTTAAAAGAAAACACAGATGCTTTAATCAGAAAAATAGAAACAAATAAAGCTCTCACCAGTGCTGAATTTGTGGTATGGATGACCTTCCAAGCTTAGATGTTTCCGAAGCTATAATAATTTCACACACACACACAAAAGCTGTAAGTATTAATTTCTCATAGTCGTAGGTACATTACTACAGCTACCAAATGGTAAAGAATGTAATTGTAAACATAACAATCAAAATCATGATAACCTTACAATGATAACGAGGGTAATATTTACAAAAATAACAAGATATAATGAGCTTACTTCTAAAATCTCTAGCCATCAAACTGAAGAATTAAGATTAACTTCTGGTTTCACCGTGGAAAGGGGTTTAAAATTTGCAATGCAAGCCGCCCAATGTTCAGGAAAGCAAGTTCAAACTAATCCCAGACATAAGGTCTGAATTTAATATGGGACCTAAGTCTAACTTCAGACAAACTGCAATAATTGCCATTCAGATTTACTTTCATTAAATTTTCTTCTGCTGATTTTGTCTCTTCTATTATTCTTGTATTAACTACTTAAATTCCATACCAGATGAAAAATGAGTGATGTGGGTCGTTTTTCCCATTTAGCTAGACAAATTAGGATTGAGAGCAAGTTTTTTTCCATAGAATTTGATGAGATATCTGCTGGTAGCGTAATTAAGCTTTTGGAGAGGAACAATCACGGGGCTTTTGAACTAAAGCTAGGATTGGAATGTGCTTTTTGGCTGGGGAATTGCTTACTAGAAGCAGTTCAACATGTCAATGATATGAAATTCTTCCGCATTCGTCGATTCAATACGAATCAAATATGGATTAACAGGTTTGAAAACAACAAAGGAGCTTTCTTAAAAGTATCCTTAGTTGTAGGCAAAATGGGTTTGAAGAGTATCTTCATCCCTATGGGTAACAAGGCAGCGGGATGGGCTGAGTCCGCAAAGATGATTTTAAGCATCTTCCGGTCAGGGGGTCACTCAGGGGGCGAGATGGACGAAGCTACAAGGGCAAGAAGAAGAAAGGTTGATACTTGTGGGAGTAATGGAAGTAAAGATGTAAGTGAGAGGAGAAGGGCGGAAGGAATTAAGAGGGAAGTAAGCTTTGCTGAATGTCTTGTGTATGGAGAGTGGATGAGAGCCGTAGTATGCTCAAGAATGGATGGGTGGGTCACTTGGAGTGATATCCAGAAGGCATTGTCTAAATTCCTAGGCTTCATGATTGAGCTGAAACCGTTCCATGACGATAAAGCAGTGTTTTTCTGCCATGATGCTAGGGAGGCTGCTAAGGTTGGGCAGGTAGGACAATGCCGAGTCAAAGGCTCTGTTTCGGTTTCATTGCAACAATGGAGGCCTGAAATTAACTCTGTTAAGGAAAGACTGGCTTTTAGTGGAGGGTGGATAGCCATTGAAGGGCTTCCATTTCATTTATGGAACAGGAACGCCTTTTGCAAAATAGCTGACTTCTGTGGGGGTCTCATTCAGGTTGACAAAGATACAGAGCTTCTTCAATCTTTAAGAGAGGTAAGGATTAAAGTTGGCAAGAAGGAAAATGGTTTTATTCCTGCTGTAATAGGACTTAAGGATGGAGACAGCACTATTGACATTAGAATAAGACCTCTGTCAAATTTCCGTCTTCATCCTAGAGGCAGGTTCAATGGTTCTATCAATCGGAAGGAGGAAGACGACGACGGAAGGAGGGTCGGCAGGGGGAATCGGACACGTGGCAATAGTTGGGGGTTGGAAAATTCAAAATTTCAGATGAGATCTTTTTTCTGAAAGCAACCAAAAGAGATCTGGAGGGTCAAGAGAGACAATAGGGGAAAGGAATCATCAAAGAGGAAGAAAGATGGGTCTACGGTTTTCCAAGAAGAGCATACTGTTCTGCAAGACCTGAATCGGCAGCAAGAAGTTGAACAGGACACCATCATTACAGAAGAGACAATTGTTGTCAGGACTGAATATAGAGGTTTTCACGAAAATGGGTATGTCGGGGAGAAGAGACAGAACATGCAGGCGACTGACGAGAAGAAGAGACTGAATAAGGAGATGGAAGAGGATCCTGGAAGATTCTTAAAGGAAATAATTAGTGAGCCAAGTGGGCTAAGGAGAATAACGGGTTTACAAAATCTGGCTCATCATAAAGTAAAAGAGAAGCAGCAATTTAGTGACCCTAGGCCTAGAGGATTGGGTGGGCCTTTGGAAGAAACAAGAAGGAGAGCAAACCAGGCCGGGCCTACATCTTTGCCTTGGCTGAAGCAGCCCAATGTTGCTGATGGGTAGGCTAAATACACAACAGATCCTTTTAAATCAAACTCTCTTCCCCTGTACTCTTTCTCTCAGCAAATATCTGGTTCGTCCAGTGAAGCGAACTTAGGCAATGAAGCTGGCGGGGTCCTTCCATTACGCGATCGGACAACTCTGAGTCTGAGGGAAAGAAGTCGACAGGGGCTGAGATGAAAGGAGATGAAGGCCCGGACGTCGTTGAAAAGGAAGCTCGTAGCTCTCCATGCGTCAAACACAAGGTGGGCTCTTTTAAACCGAAGCCTTTTCACCTTTTCTCTTTCTCCCAGCAAGTTTCCGATTCGTCCAGTGAAGCGAACATAGGCAATGGTTCTGGCGGTGCTTCCATTCTGCGGTCGGATGACTCTGACTCTGATGGAGAGAAGTCAACAGCGGATGAGATGCTAGGAGATGCAGGTTCGGACGACGATGGAAAAGAATCCCGTAGCTCTCCATGCGGCAAATGCTTCAATACGAAGTGCCTGAGTTTGGGGGCAGAAGATGAAGTACCGCATCACAGGTCTGGGCTGGAAACACCGTTCGAGTTTGCAGAAGCAGTAGGGAAGGAACTCGAATTCAATATAGAGAGCTTCGACGACGAGGTGGACTCAGATAGTGAATTGGAAGCAGCAGTAGAGGAGATTGTTTCACAAAATGAGACTAATGGGGAAGAAGACTTTAACCTCGATCTGTTGTTTGATAAGCAGAATATTGAATTAGATACAGGGCTGAAATTCAGATGTGCTGAGAAGAGAGAGGGGGATGTTTTTCTTCAGTATGAAAGGAGGAAGAAGACAACAGATCCTATCGCCATGGAATCAACTTCAATAAGTCAGTTTGTTAGAAATGATGAAGAAAAGGGTAGCTCTTTTTTAGAGGAGGATGAAATGACAATGTCGTTAATTCAAAAGATGAATTTAACGCTGTCTCATCCAATTAAGAAAAATCAGATAGCTTCGGTTAAGGAGGCAGGCAGGAAATCGAAACAAAACAGGGAAATACAGAACCTTCACTGGACGATGAATGAGGAGAAACGAGGCAGCAGTGGTAAGGGCTCAAACGGTTCTTTATTAGATTGTAAGCTGGAATGTGAGAGGATTGGGGTGTTGGAAAAAAATGAGGATGATCAAGGAGGTCATTAGAAAGACCAATCCGGATGTGGTTATGTTAATTGAATCTAAAAAACAAGTGGTGGATCAGAGTATTACTAGAAGTGTGTGGGGGGCAAGGTTTAAACAGTGGGTTTATTTACCTTCCGAAGGAAGTTCGAGAGGTATTGTGGTCATATGGAACTCCAAGATTGTAAAGGTCTTAGGTTATGTGATGGGAGAGTTTTCTATTTCCATGAATATTCTTGGTGACGAGGGTAGCAATTGGTGGCTTTCAGGGGTTTACGGTCCGAATAAAAAAAGAGAGAGAGGGGCTTTTTGGGAAGAGTTGTCCGGATTATTTGGTTTATGTTCTCCAAGATGGTGCATTGGTGGTGATTTTAACGTTGTTAGATTTCCTTATGAAAAGTCGACAGGGGTAAAGGAAACGAGAAGCATGAAGGATTTTAACTGCTTCATTCGCGATACTAATTTGGTTGACCCCGTTTTAAATTACTCGAATTTCACTTGGTCTAATTTTAGACAAAATGCGGTGTGTTGCAGATTAGACAGGTTCCTCTTTTCAAACGAATGGGAAGAGTTGGTTGGGGGAAGGGTTAAACAAATGGCTTTAGTTAGAACAATTTATGATCATTGTCCTATATTGCTGGATTGTTCTCACAGGAATTGGGGACCTACTCCTTTCAAGTTTGAAAATGTTTGGTTGACTCATCAATCCTTTTCTAAAAATATGGTGGAGTGGTGGAGTGAAAAGGAGTTTCAAGGTTGGAAGGGATATAGGTTCATGAAGAAGCTTGAGTGGGTTAAAATAAAATTGAAAATTTGGAATAAGGAAGTTTTTGGAGACATATTCAAGGAGAAGAATGAGATCGAGTCTAGAATCTTTGAGTTGGATAGAGACGAAGCGGAAGGTTTGTTGAATGAGTCCTCGAGAGCGGAAAGAAATCATTTGAAGATAAAGATGGAGAAGGTGGTGATAAAGGAGGAAACGTTGTGGAGGCAAAAGGCGAAAGTTAAATGGCTTAAAGAAGGGGACTGCAATTCGAAATTTTTTCACAAGATTGTTAATGGGAAAGGGAGGAGGAACTACATTGATAAGCTAGAGTTAAGTGATGGGTCTATAATTGAAAATGGAGGAGAGATCGAGAATGAAATAATCTGTTTCTTTAAGAAGTTGTATTCTAAAGAAGACGTGGAAAGACCAACTATTCAAGGCTTAAAGTGGGATGACATTGGTAGAGATAAAGCTGATTGGTTGGAAAGACCTTTTGAAGAAGAAGAAATTAAAAGGGTCATGGCGGATTGCAGTAAAGAAAAGGCTTCTGGTCCAGATGGCTTTAATTTTGAGTTTTTTCATGCTTGTTGGGAAATCATTAAAGAAGACCTCATGGACGTGTTCTTGGAATTTTTTGCAAATGGGATAGTCAATAAAGTTACCAACGCAACGTATATTTGTCTCATTCCAAAAAAGTCCAATTCATTGAAGATTGGAGACTTTAGACCAATTAGTTGGTCTCTAGTTTGTACAAGATTATTGCTAAAGTCCTTTCTCTTAGATTGAAAGAGGTACTGAATAGTACCATTTCAAGTTGTCAGTCGGCTTTTGTTAAAGGTAGACAAATTCTGGATGCCATGTTGGTGGCTAATGAGGTGGTGGAGGATTGTAGAATGAAGAAACGAGAGGGCGTTGTTTTTAAAATTGATTTTGAAAAAGCCTATGATCATGTTGATTGGGATTTTTTGGATCACGTCTTGGAAGCAAAAGGTTTTGGGGTAAGATGGAGAACACGGATTATGGGTTGCTTAAAGTCTGCAAACTTTTCGATCATGATAAATGGGCGACCCAGGGGAAAATTTAATGCTTCTAGAGGTCTTAGGCAAGGTGACCCTCTTTCCCCTTTCTTGTTTGTCCTCGTGGCAGATTGCTTGGGTAGGTTGATTGATAGAGCTAAGGAATGTCAGTTAGTGGAAGGCTTCAGGGTTGATAAGGAGAATGTTATGGTTTCTCACCTGCAATTTGCTGATGATACCATCTTTTTCTCCTCGGGCGAAAAAGAAAAGTTTTCTTCTTTGGTTGCGTTGATTCGCCTGTTTTGTTGGGTTTCTGGGCTTAAAGTAAACTTGGCGAAGAGTGTATTGGCAGGAATTAATTGTGATGAGAAGAAAGTGGTTGATTTAGCCAATGCGTTTGGTTGTGAGGTTGGGAGCTGGCCAATGAATTATTTAGGGATGCCGTTGGGAGGTAATCCGAGATCTGTCGAGTTTTGGGCCTCGGTAGTGCGGAAAGTTGAGAGGAGATTAGAGGGATGGAAAAATGCTTTCTTGTCTAGAGGCGGTCGATTGGTCCTAATTCAAGCAGTGTTACATAGCATCCCCACTTATTTTCTTTCCTTATTCAGAATTCCTATAGGAGTGGCAAATAGGATTGAGAAAATCATGAGGGACTTTTTATGGGAAGGTATAGGCGAGGGAAAGAAGACCCATCTAGTTAAGTGGGAGACTGTTTCGAGACCTCAACATGAAGGCGGTTTAGGAATTGGGAATATTGTGAGAAAGAACATGGCGTTGCTCGGTAAATGGTTATGGAGGTTTCCGTTGGAACCCAATTCATTGTGGCATGAAGTAATTAAAAGTAAGTATGGAATCCAAGGAAATGGATGGGAGTCTAACATGGCTCTTAAAGGTTATAGTAGATGTCCGTGGAAGGTTATCATGACAGATATCCAGGCTTTCTCGAGAAATATAAGATTTATAGTTGGAAATGGTGCTCGAATAAGGTTTTGGGAGGATTGTTGGTTGGATTCTCAGCCTCTTAGTGTGAAGTTCCCAAGATTGTACAAGCTCGCTGCTTCTCAAAATTCTTCGGTTTTAAGTAGATTGGATGGCTCGACTTTTCATAGAGGGTGGTGTTTTGACTTCAGAAGGAATTTGAATGATAGGGAGATTGAAGAATTCTCTTCGATTATCTCTTTGTTAGAGAGTGTTCCTCTCAACCCTAGCAGGGCCGACAGTAGAAGATGGGTACTAAACTCTAATGACATTTTTTCACGCAAATCTTTTTTTGATAAGTTGGTTCAAGATGACTCCCCTCCTGGATTCAATTTTGCTAACATCATTTGGAAATCAAAGGCTCCGATCAAGGTTAAATTTTTGGTTTGGCTTATAGTTCATGGGAAACTGAATACTTGTGATGTTATTCAAAAAAGATTTTCGAGTTCTTGTCTTTCTCCTTGTCGATGTAGCATGTGCAAGAGGTGGGGGGAAAGTTTGGATCATCTCTTCCTCCATTGTCCTGTGGTTAGAGTATTATGGAATAAGTTGTTTTCTTTAACTGGGTTGAAACGGGTTGCTCCGAAATCGTTATACTCTTTTTTATTGGAAGATTTCAAAGCCTTAGGAGATGGAAAGAAAGCTACTATTATTTGGTACTGTGGAGTGTTCGCCATTTTTTGGGTTATTTGGGAGGAAAGAAATAAAAGAATCTTCCATGAAAACCAAGAGGAGGAGATTTTTATAGGGGACAAAGTGTATTATCTAGCTTCTCTTTGGGCATCTTCTAGTATAGAATTCAAAGACCTATCACTATTTTTAATTATGCTAGATTGGAAGGCAGCTGTTCGTTAATTGTTTCTTCCCTATTGGTTTTGTAGCTTTAGTTTTCTTTAGCTTTAGTTTTGTTTCTCTTTGGGTGGATTTCTGATTCACCTTTGTATTATCTTTTTCTTTTATTAATAAAGTTTTTGTTTCCTATCAAAAAAGATTTACTTTCACACTTCCTTGCTTAAGTAATACAATAGTTTAGCATTACTTCAGTCCTGCTATGCAAAGAAGTTAAGATAATTGTGTGCAAAAACTCCCACTAACATTCCCAACAACTTACAGTACCCACAAATCACCTGAAATCTAAAATATGAAATAGTATAAGGGTTTCTCCCTAAAATTTTAGTAAAATCTTATGTTCAATGTACATCAAGTCACCTATTCTAAATTATTGACACAGCAAGAGGATTCAACCCTTAAATGTCAGTGAAGTCCATATTAATATTCAATAAGAATTTTTTTGATAGGAAACAAAGACTATATTTAAAAAAATAATAATAATAATAATAAAATAAAGACAAAAAAAATTAAAAAAAAGAGAGAGAGAGAGAGAAGTAAATTCACGAATTAAAACCAAGACCATGACCGCCAGGCTACATAACGTAAATTCACGAACACTAGTGCATTTACCATTTTCCTACTATTCCTAAAAATATATTTATAAGAATGAAAATTGATAATGATGCTATCTTAAAATGTGGCCTCTTTTTTATACAAACATGATAAGGAAGTTGCCGTTGTTGATAAACAATATAAGTGAAAAACATACACTCGCAACTCCCTATATCTAATTCAACACCTTAGTTTAAACTAAAACCCCATAAATAGATTTTGAAACAAATTCCTGGATCTGTTTCTCATAAACATACCATAATCGTAAAACATCAAATTAACATATCTATAATCTCATGAACACTCAAAGGCCAAAGATAAGCCAGTGAAAATAATTGATACCTGGTGCATTCTCCAAGCATCGGACAATAAGTTTTTCTGATTCTCTAAATAAGAAGAGAGGAAGGTAGAGATGGAGAGTGAGGCAAAGAGAGACAATCAATACTAAGTCCGAAAATTCAGAAACCAACCCACTAGACTGATCTAAAAGAATTAACTGACCAGAATCCACAGCTTTAATTTCTCTCGTTGTAGCATCAGCCGACATCAGTGGTTTAATAAAGAACTGAGCGAATCTGATATCAGATCACACGAAGAAGCCATAACCTGTAAACTTTACAGGAATATTGACAAATATAACATTCAAGAAAACTGGAAAGTAGCATGTACCTGTCCAGAGCCTCTCCAAAACAGTCAGTGTTGACATCAAAGTAGTAGTTTGTATGCTCAGATGATGTAAAAGCATTTGTACTCCCTCCATGCTGTGCATTAGAAATAAAAACCACAAAGCAAAAATAGATCAACACCACCACTCATCCAGGTTACAGGATCAATATAGAAAAATACTAGGAACAATCTGCTCAACATGATTCCAAAATTCATTAACCCAAACATAATTCAGAATGCTTTTTACTAATACCAAAAATATCACCAAGACACAACTTCTTCAACAAGAACAAAAAGTGCAGTCAGCAGACACTTTAAAGACACACATTAGAACTAAATACAACTAAAGCATTAGTCCCCTTGCCACAAATATAAATTGGGTCAACAAAAATAGAACACCAACACCAAGGGCTTAGGTAGGGATTAAAGGGTAGTTCTTTCCATTATAAACCATCCTCCAGTGCACTATAGTCACCACAACCTCGTATCTTCTCTTCTAAATATTTTTCATTACATTACGAACTCAGGGAAACAGATGTCAGATTCCATAAATCCTTCCTCACAAGTTATGCTTCAATAATAACATCCAATCATCCTTCTACACCAAAAATACAAGAACACCATGCAATGCCTCCACTTGGAAACATGAATAAGAATAGGACATAATCTCAACAAGTCACAGCATGTGCTTCAGCAATGCAGTAAAATTTGTCAGAATTATTATTGCTTTAATATCATCCAAATCTTGACTTAAATCTATGAAAGCATCACAGACATGAAAAATAAAAAAGAAACTAAAATATAAAGAGCACATTTTAATATTATACAATTCAAGTCACATATTTTTATGTCAATAAAACATTGTGTGCAATTAAAGTCCAAAGCTTGACTTAGAACAGTTACAATGCATTTGATCTTCAATGATGCGTCCAGCAGCCTCACCAAAACAGTCAAATTTGTCACTTCCAAATCATATGTGCCATCATAGACCACCAAAGCAGCAGACAGATCAGTTCTTTATAATACCATTTCTTTTTTAACTACAGCATATTTGGGAGTTGGGGAGGGGTACATGAACCCACTATCTTATTAATGTGGGTGTGAGAGGCATTAGACCACCTCAACTTCTGCCAGGTCTTTTTCAAAATCATAAACTATATGGTTTCAATTCCAACTATGTCTATGTCAATTGTTGAATGACAAGGAGTGTATATATACATATATAAAAGATTAAAAATAGGCAGTAAATCTGCCAAACATCTCTTTGAAGAACACAAAAATAATTATCTGAAGCTTGTAGTTGTACCTCTGTGATGTACTTTGAATAACTATCCTCCAGTGGATATTTTTCACTAGCATAGAACAGCATATGCTCTGGACATGACACATTAGAGAAACAGAAAAGCAATAAATAACAAGTATATATGAAAAACAGTAGCTCTTCCTTAAAACAAAACCACTTCACTTGTACACTATAGCAATATACAAATTAAATTACAACAAAAAGTTACAAACAAGAAGGGAGATGAGAAGACTTTTCTAAAGAACCACCACTCCAACATATTGTAAAACACATAATGAAGAATAGCAAAATCACGTCTTGAGCATATGATTTGCCATAACTAAATCAGACAAGCAAGCCTATATGCTAAACTGATATGGATTATGATAATGATTTAGCATAATATTAATTAAAAAAGGACCATGAATTTTTAATTACTTCTTACTTCATCTAATTCCATTTACAAGTAACGTAACAAATCTTGAAGCAAATGTTTAAAATCATAATCTAAAAGCATCATGATGGTGGCGTACTGATGATTTAGCATTTTATATTTTTCATAATAGAGAACCGAGAAATTTTAATTTTTTTTTCTAAATCCGCTACACCATTAACCCATCTTGAAAAAACATGTATAGGATCAAAATATCAATAAGTTGGATAAGAAAAACTTTGTAAACATTTTCAGTCAAAGCCAATATATGATTACTTTGCTTTATCACATAGTAATAAATTGAAAAAAATCACAAACACAATTAGAAATGTAAGATCACGTTAACATGCGCCCTGACGAGCTATAATATTAGGACCTCCAATTCATTCCTTTCAACAAATCCAAAATCCGCAAAAACAAACAAAAACACAACGAACCAAGAGGGGAAAAAGAGAATACCGAGAAAATGAGCAAGACCCTCGAGGCCAAGGGGGTCACTGAAGGAACCAACAGTGACATCCATTGAAGCGGCGCACTATAAAAGAGCAAAAGGAGCAGATGATTAGTAGCATTAATGAAATGAAAAAGAGGAGAATTGTATGTCGGAAATTGCCTTATCGGTGTCAGGATCGCTGATCAAGAGGACTTGAAGGGAGTTAGGGAGGACGAGTCTCTTGTAGAGTCTCTTGTCCGTACGAGGCTTCAGTATCTCCACATCTTCTTCTATATTACCAACTGCCATTTCCTAATTCTAGACAGAGAGCAGGGAAGACAGAGTGAGCAGAGAGCAGAGAGCAGATAAAATAGTTGTGTGGTGAGGTGTTGGTCAATGGGGGAGGGGTAGGGTTGGGAGATTGAGTTTATGACAGTTGCGGCGGATTTTGTGTTTGAACCCAGTTTGAACGTCCAGATTTCTGTTTCCAAACTTTTGCAGAGGAGGACAAGAGTTGAACGTGCTACATACTACATGTGACCTTTTATTTTTATTTTCCTTTTTTCCAAAAGGACATTTGACGTATAATAATATCATTTCCATTTTTCCGCCGCGCAGAGAAAAATTCCACATAAAGTGGTAACAAATTCCTATCGTTGACGTCAACCGATGCAAAGAGTAATGACTACATCGACTATAATCGAAATGGTCATAAGCCTTTTAGACTACCTTCAGTTTGTAAGATTGGAATGAAATAAAATAAATTGAATTTGATTAAATTGAAGTATTTGGTGTATGTAGCAATTGAATTGAAATGAAATTAATTGAAATATTTTATTATATATTTAAAATAATTTTGAAAATTAATTTTATAAAAAATCTAATAAAAAGAGAAATGTTTTTTAATTAATTTAAATATGGGGATTAATTTTAAATACTAAAATATGGGTTGGGATTGGATTGAAATAAAATTAATTTAAATATTTTATTATATAATCTTACTTATATTATACATAACAGTAATAATATTTTAAATAAAATAAGGCTTATAAATCAATTTTTTAAAAAGTTATATTGATTTTTTTTAATTATATTATTTTAAAGTATGTGCAAATATAAAGATTAATGGGGATCGTAGAAGAAAGAGAAGGAAAAGTACAATGCAATTACTAAGAGGAAAGAGAAATAATTAATGAGTTTGAATCTCATTCCATTGAATCCAACAGTGGAGCTAGAGAATGGGCATTCTCTAGACAATTGACTTAAATGAATGGGATTGACTTTTCAATCCAAGATTGGTCTCTCCAAATATGAGATTTGAGAGTTTGTAATATTTTAAATCTCAAATCCACATCAAATCTTATGTTCCAAACATAGCCCTAATTTCTTTTTTCATTGTCCTCTCCATGTTTCTCTATACAAGGGTAACAAGGTAGAGGAAGTTGTTCGAGTGGGGAGTGAGTCTCTTGTACTGAGAGGAGCTTTTGCTTATCGTCAACCATAGTACGTTCTTTATCTATGGATGCTGAAGAAATAGCAAAGTTGTACCAATCCCTTTCACTAGCAAATTAGGAGGCACTGATGTGTAAGATCAAGAAGGAGAAATGGAATGAGGCTTGGGGAGGTAGCTCATTGTTTGGTGGGAAAGGTGTTGTCAGGGAAAAGGGTTAACAAGGAGGTGTTTAAGGTTGTTATCAAACAACTATGGGGTCTAATAGGAAAGGTGGATGTGGAACCAATATGTGAGAACCTATTTATGTTCTATTTGGATAGAAAAAAGGATCAAAATCTAGGTGGAATAAGGGACCATGGCATTTCGATCATAGTCTGATAGTGTTAGAGAAGTCAAGTGAAGTTAGGGACATCTCAAAGATAGGGTTTAACAAATAGACATATGAGTACAAATCCATAATGTTCCTCTAATGTGCATGAATATGAGGATTGCGAGACTGTTGGCAAAACACATTGGGGAGCTTATTGAAATCCAAACTAAACCCAAGAATTATAAGGGTAAATTACTAAGAGTAAGGGTGAGGTTGGACATCTGTGACCCCTAAAAATGGACTAAGAATAGATATAGATAGGTTTACAAAAGCCACAATATTTTTGCTCAAGTGTAAAGGACTACCTGAGTTTGCTTTACATGTGGAAGAATCAAACATAGAAGTAAGGATTGCTCGGACGAGGAAGCAAAAGAGGATATATTTCACAGTTCAGTCATGAAGTTTGGATCATGGATAAAGGCTAACCAGTCTAAAGAGAGTAAACTAAAATAAAAGAGTTTTAATCTGAAAGATGAGAGCAAGTGGTTGCAATAAGAGAAATCGAAGGAAAACAATGGGCAAAAAGGGATGGATGAAGTTATGAGTTACATCTAAAACTCAAAGGCAAGTAGATAAGGTAGGCAGAGTTTATAAAGAAGCATAGAGGACCGACATATCAAACACTAGGGTAGTGGACCCATAAGTAGGGTTGGTTGGTAATAAAGATCCTAGTTGCTCAACACAATAGAAGAAAATACAGTAGAGGTTCTAGCTTGTCTCCCAATCAAAAAGGAATTGATAAAGGAAAAGTAGTTTAATTTCTATCCCCAAGAATGAAGAGGAATGAGAGTATGATAGCCATTGTTTGAAAATAAGGTCATATCAAGCCATATATACGTCGATACCGCCGTATCGGCCTCTGGCCGAACACATACAGACGTATCACACTCGTATGCCATTTTTTTCGTCTTTTGAGTACACGGCCCTATATTGACATATACGGCCGTATTTGGATGCTGAGGGGCAGATATGGAAAAAAAAAAACGATATAAAAACATACTACCCTAAATGCTTTGTTCTCAACATCTCTCCAACCTCTCTTCTCATCAATCGACAGCATCTCTCCAACCTCCCTACTTGTAAGCGCCCAAGTGTAATTTTACGGATCTCCCCGGATATAGTCCATAAATAATTATTAGAGACCCTAAATAGTTTATGGAAACGCTTAAGGTCATAGAGGACCCATAGAGATTGATTTAAACTCGATTGGAGATTAAACGGAATGGTAAAATGATGAATGAAATTGAGTAATAATTTAAGGTGATAAGGGACTAAATTGAAGATAAGATTTAATAATTGTGGTTAAAGTGGAATTAAGCTAAAAGTCAATGTAGGAGGCTGAAATTTTTAAGGAACGTGACCGTCATTTTTAGAGTTGTTTGGAGAGGAAAGCATAAAGCCAAAAGTTTGTCTTAAAATCAAGAGAGAGAGAGTGAGGGTTGTCGTGAATCTAGATGAAGAAGAGAAGAAGAAAGAAGAGAGAAGAAGAAGAAGAAGAAAAGAGGAAGAAAAAGAGCAGCTCCGACCAGATCGTCGACCAGCTCAATCAGCGGCCACCGTGACCCGTTGTCGAGCAGAAATCGAGCAGCTTGAAGACGACCCAGACCGAGCAGACCGAAGCAGAGCAGGATTTGACGTCATGCGAAGCAAAAGCAGATCCAGGCAGAATCGCCGACGACAACGACAAAGGGAAGTTGCCATCTTGACCGGATAGCTGTTCCGACGTGTGCAACTACAGAACTCAGCCAACTCGACGCCAATCCAGTCGCCTGAAGCCACAAAATCAGATCTATCGCCAAGCAGAACGAAGACACCATGATCGAGCAGAAACAGTGGAGTTGACGACGAAACAGAGGTAGATCGAGAGAGAGAGAACGAGGGAGGAAGAAAGGAGAAAGAAGAGAAGAAAACCTAGCTTAGACCAGCTCCAATCAACGCCTTTTTTAGCTCGAAACAGTGTTGCGAAGTGAGATTGGCGAGGAAGAAGGAGCCCGCGTGGAGGAGAAGAAAAAAAGAGGAGATCCAGCCCCAAATCGCGCTCAAAGCGTAGAGGAATAGAGTTATTTCATGAGAAAGAAACCAAGGGTAAGTTTTCAAGTTTTGGGAGTATTTTTGTAGAAGATTTAGTTGATGATTGAGTTGACTTCGAAGTAGATTTTATCGCGATTCATTGTTGGTTGATTTTGAGTAGAAATGAGTTGAAAAATAAGTGAATTTAAGTTTATTGGGAGCTTAAGGAACCAAGAGAATAGTGAAAAGTTAAAGATAAAGCGAATCACGTGATAATCTACTCTGAGGGGCGATTGTGTAATTTTGAGTTTCCAGAAGTGACATGAACGAAAATTTACGTTTCCATATGTTATGTAGGTGATGAGGGCGTTCGAGGATCGAGGGCATTCGAGGATCGAGGCGAGAGGATTAAGGGCTCCGCACGCGTCATTTTCAGTCAATAGTTTTGTGAGTGAGTTTTATTTAAAGATTTTAAAAGTATTTCAAATTATTAAGTTTGATTTGATAAATTAATTGTTTACTTGAGCTTATTTTAAATGCATGGGTATGAGTATGAATTTAGAGATTGAAATGATGCTATTTTGTGCTTTTGCACTTACCAAAGATGTTTTAATGTTTAATGCATTCAGAAAATGAGTTTTAGTGCGTATTGCACTCAGAAATCAGATTTTGGTATTTTATGAAATCAGAAAAGAGATTTGTGCTTTTAGCACCAGAAAGTTAGAGCAAAAAGGAAAGTGTTTTCAAACCCATAAGTATACCCTCAAAGATTTCAGACCAGTTTAGACCCGATCGGTCTATCCCACTTCAGTTGACACAGTCCTAGGGAGGGATAAGTTACTAACCTAGGGGGATAAGTGTCAGAGTTTGTCAGTCGAGTCGCCATTACTGATGTGGGGTAGTATTTCATGAGCTATGGTTAGCGCTGAGAAATTCCGCATATAGCCACGAGATGTCTCAGAGCAAACGAGCTATGGTTAGCGCTGAAAAATTCCGCACATAGCCGCGAGATGTCTCCGAGCTGGCGAGCTATGGTTAGCACTGAGAAATTCCGCACATAGCCGTTAGATTCGAGAGACCCCAAACTTAGGGATACTATGGTAATTTTAAAAGATATCAAGAAAAAATTTTAAAAAGAAAAGCAGATTTGAGAGAAAAGAAATTTTATAATTATTATTTAAGTTATTTATGATTTACAGTTGCAAGTTTTATATTTAAATACGTGCTTGTGTTTATATATGAATGCTTTTGTTTAAGTTGATGTTTAAGAGATTTAAGTTTGAAATGCTTTTGAAACAAAGAATAGTTTTCAAATGTTTTCAAAGGAGAAAGTTTTGAAAATTATATTTTCATAGAAAATATAAATTATCACTCACTGAGCTTCTGGCTCATTATTTTCTGTTTTATATAAGATCCTCCTTAGGTATTCTCAGTAGATAGCCGAGAAGCAGCATTACCTCCAACGGGCGAGCCAGCGCGACACGACATCATTTGAGCAGCTCATTTTGTTTCATAAGTTATATTTTCATGTAAATATCTTTTGAAATGTATAAATAATTTGAAAGTTGTAATTATTTGTTTGTAACTATTTTTAAACTGTTTTTGATTTAAATGTGGTTTATTAAATTGTCTTTTAAATGTTATTAAGTGAATTTGAAAATTAAATGCATGATTGAGGCCTACGGGCAACCAGAAGTTGGGTTGGTGATAAATTTTAGTCAAAGTATTGTTTTTCTGTAAACAGGTTTTTTCGGAACATCAAAATGCAGTCGTTATGCTGTCGAAACTTTGTTAGAAAAATGAGTTTTGAAAATGAATTTAAAATTAAAAATAAAAAATTTTCCTACGCGTTTTCAGTTTTAAATAAAATCAAGCCAACAATGTTTTAGAAAGTATCAGAGAGTTTAGGGTTCGCTCCACGAGTTTTGCTTAGCCCGACGAGTCGAGTTTGAGAGGGATCCGTTGGGGTACCCAGCATGATCTACCGGATTAGAGTTAGAGGTATTCGGATTGGGTCGCGTCACTACTGATCGGAGCCGAAGCTTCCATTTTCGACAGCAAAGCTTCCATTTGCAATGCATTTTCACTCGGTCGACAGCATCCCTCCCAAGCTCCCTTTTCATCGACGCCAAAGCTTCCATTACCTACGCCAATGCTTCCATTTTCGATGCCAAAGCTTCCATTACCTACGCCAATGCTTCCATTTTCGATGCCAAAAGCTTCCATTTTCGGCGACGTAGAAGGTTTTAGGCCTTAGCTGTCTCTCTCACTTTTCCGATGGGTATTGCTCCTTTGATAGTTCTTTCTCTCTCTTCTCTTCAACTCATTTTTCTCTCTCTCTAGGTTGTCTTTCTCTCTCTTTTCTAATTGTCTCTCCCTCTTTTCCGGCAGTCTCACTTGTGTCTGATTGGCAGTCTCTCACTTTCTGTTTTAAACTTAAGTTTATAAGTTTATATTTGAGTTGTATTTAACATTTGAGTTTTATTTAGTTTATATTATTTTTTATAAGTTGCAGGAGGCTTTGACTTTGTGGTTGTAATGGCTAGTAATAAAAAGGATCCGACGTGGAAATATGGGGTTGAGATTGAAATAGATGGGAAAAAACATATGCAGTGTACTCTATGTGATAAAGTAATAAGGGGGGGAGTGTATAGAATGAAAGAACATCTTACGGGTATTAAGGGGTATGTTGCCTCGTGTAAACTGTTCCATCGGACGTTAGGGATGATATCAAAAGTTATATGGAGAATTCAGAGAAAGTGAAAAGATATAATCAGTTAGTTAAGGAGGAAAAATTTGATAAATGTATGACATTGAATAGTCAATCTAAGTCTAAGAAGAGGTCGGGTAGTGGTAGTGTGACTCAAAATCAGAGAGGGATTCGAGGACCTATGGATAGGTTTCTTAATAGTGTGGAAGATGATCAAATTGAAGAATTAAAGGGAACTAGAAAGAGAGGAATTGATAAGGAGTTACGTGACCAAACATGCGATAAGATAGGTCAATTTTTCTTTGACAATGACATCGCATTTAATGTTGCTGATAGTCCATCTTTTGTGACAATTATTCGGGCAGTTGGGCTTTATAGGATAGGTTTGAAACCACCGATTAGCTATGAGTTGAGGACTTCTATATTGAGGAGGGAGGAACAAAATACTGAAACTATTGTAGCTGAAGTGAAGAAGACATGGACGAAAACAAAAGTGTCGATACTATCAAATGGGTGGAAAGATATAAGGGGTAGACAATTGATCAACTTCCTTGTAAACAATCCACATGACATAGTTTTCTTTCGTTCGGTTGATGTTAGTGATGTAGTGAAGAATGCGGCATTGTTGTTTCGTTTACTTGATGATGTGGTTGAAGAGGTTGGAGAGGATATTGTTGTTCAGGTAGTGAGATAATGCCTCCAGCTACAAGAAGGTTAGGGAAATGTTGATGGAGAAGAGGAAACGGCTATGGTGGACACCCTATGCAGCTCATTGCATAGATTTAATGTTTGAAAAACTTGGAGAACTACCCCAACACAGAAATGCATTGAGAAAAGCGAAGAAGATACGATAATAGTAATAATATTATTATTTCTTACTTTTTTCCAACTTAACTCATATTTTAATTAAAAAAATTTATGTTATATAATAGGTGACTAATTTCATTTACAATCATGGATAAGTGTTGGCATTGATGAGAAAGTTTACAAACAAGGAATTGGTCCGACTTGTGCCTACAAGGTTTGCTGCTACATATCTGACTTTGCATAGTATGTCCAAACTACGACAACTTTTGCAGCATATGTTTACTTCATCGGAGTGGGAGGGATGTTCATATGCAAATAAGCCAGAGGGAAAGGTAGTAAAGAAAATCATACTGACAGATTTGACTTTTTGGGAAGGTATCTCTTATGCATTGAAGACAACTAGATCTTTTGTTCATGTGTTGTGGATAGCGGATTCGGAAAAAGTCCCCCCAATGGGATTTATTTATGGAGCAATGGATACCGCTAAAGAGGAGATAGCCAAAAACTTGGTGGGAGGGGGGGGTGTGTGGTTTATATTAGAGCTTATAGTGAGATTTGGAAGATAATCGATGACAAATGGGAGTTTCATATGCACAGTTATTTACACGTGACTGCTTGCTTTTTAAATCCTCAAATTCAATATTCACAAGAAATGACCGATTATGAGATTAAATGGGGGTTGTATAAGTGCATGGATATGCTTATTGCGGACGATAAAGATCAAGAGAATGCATATTTGCAAATTGAAGAATTCAAGCATACAAGAGGGATGTTTGGCATAACCCAGGCAAAAACTTCTATTGGCAAGCATACTCCGGGTATGTGGAGTTTTCTTTAAGTGTTATTCAATCACTCGTGTTTTCTTACTAAAGAGATTATTATTGGCATTGTAGCTGAATGGTGGAGTCAATTTGGAGATCGTACCCCAGAGTTAAGATCTTTTGCAGTGAAGATTTTAAGCCTTACTTGCTCATCCTCTGCTTGTGAGCGGAATTAGAGTGCATTTAATATGGTATGAGTCTAGTTAGAATATACTATAAAATTATTTTTTCATTGATACTGATTTTTTCATTATTAATTATTGTAGATTCATACTAAAAGAAGAAATTGGTTGGCCACGGAGAAGTTGAACTCATTAGTGTATATAATGTACAATAGAAAGTTGCAGCAAAAATTCGAGAAGCTCAAGTGTTTACCTGATGATGCTGACCCCTTAGTGTTTGCTGACTTGCCTTCCGATAATGAGTGGGTCACAAGAGAAGATGTTGTGGAACCGAGTGGAAGTAGGCCACAACGACGAAAGAGGTTTAGAGATACACGTAAGTTTATCACTAAGTAAATGGAGTAATTTGAATATACATTGAAATTTTTAATTATGTTACTTTAAATTATTTTGGTGTAGGGAAAGGAAAGAATGTTCAATCATTAGATGATGAAATGGAGTGGAATGACATCCCTAGTGAGGAGGAGAATGATTGTGATGATGATGATGATAGGGAAGATGACAATTATGAAACATTTCATTTTCATTTCAATTCTCACTTTTTATTATAGACTTTATCAAAATCAGATGATTTATCATCTTTTGTTTTGTGACTTTTGTATTGTTTTTGGTTTGGTATTGTTGCTACTTACTAACAATACATTGGTGTTCATCTTTTATTTTTGTGACTTTTGTATTATTTTTATTTGGTATGATGTTTAAATACATTGTTGTTTTAGAAATTTATGACATTTCCTATTGTTTTTTTATTTTTTATTTTTTACCATTTGCCGTACAATACGCTCGTATAATGCTACTGATCGTACAGTATCGTACCATTGCGGGGGTGACTGTACCGTACCGTACCTTATATTTACAAACCTTGATGATAGCAAGGGCTAGTGATAGTTCGAGGCAAAAAAGAAAAAAACTTATCTTTATGAAAGAGGTGGAGAATGGTAACAGAAAATTGAAGAATTGCAAGTCAGTTGGAGAAAAGGAAATATCAAAAGCATCGGAGCCTAGGGTTTGAGCCTATCGATCACCATGATCGTATTATGCTGGAACATACGAGGTTTAGGAATCCTCGTAAGTTCACAGCCCTGAAAGGGGCTATTCGTCGTTAGTCTCTAAGCTTAATCTTTCTCAGTGAGACTAAGTTATATAATAAGACATGTTTTAAAGTTAAAAATCTTTTAGGCTTTAATGTAGGGTTAAGGGTGGAATGTATAGGTAAAAGCGGTGGTCTGGGATTATTCTAAAAGCAGAGGTTGTTGTATCAGTGCTATCATTGTTCTTGGGTTACATATATGCAACAATTTACATGGAAAATGGCTTCAAGTGGAGGTTGATAGGATTTTATGGCAACCCGAAACCTGTTTGTAGGGGCAACTCCTCGAACTTATTAAGAGACTTAAATAGATAGACAATCTACCTAGGGTGGTTGAAAAGGATTTCAATGAAATCCTCAAAATGAATGAGAAAATTGGGGGCTCAAACAAAACAATTTATGGAATTCTGAAAGACATAAGATGCTTACGACCTTAGCGAGATTGGATTCTTAAGCCCTAGATTTACATAGAGCAATAGGAAAGATAGGGCAACTAATGTGCAGGAGAGGCTGAATTGCTTCTTAAGTGACACACAATGGAATGATGCATTCCTTGATGCAAAAGTTGAGCACCTTAGATTCAATGGCTTCAATCATCGTCTGATTATCTTAAAACTCAAAAAAGGGTTCAAAAATGAAGCTTTATCCTATAAAAACTTCAAGCTTGAACCCTTTTGGTGGCAATAATTGGTCTAAGTTTAACACATTGTTTATGTCATATTTTATGTTATCAAATTCATAACGACACACATTAATAATAACAATGATAAGCATAAGTTAATAAAAACCAAATGATGCAACTTTATTTTAATCCGTAATGTTTTAAAAAACATCCTTTAATTATAAAATTTATCATTCTATTTTATTTGTTTCCCAAATTACTTAAAATAGCTAACTTAGATCTCTTAAACCAAATTATTGATAGGCAATCATTAAAAAATAGTATGAAATATAATTTCACCGTGGAACTATAATTAAACCACAGAAATTATGATTTTCTACTCAAAAATACATTAAAAAAAATGTAACAAAACTAGAAAATAATCTAAACTAATAAAAAAATTAAAAACAATAAAATTAACTTATTTTATATGATTAAAAATGAAAAGTTGAAAAAATATATCATGCTATATAATAATTTTTAGCTTTTATAATGACTTGTTATATTTATTTTTATTTTTATTAAATAAAATATATAATTTTTATAATTTTTATTTTTTTAAAATTTTCATCATTTAAAATCATATGAAATATGTTTTTTTTTTTTACCTTTTTATTTTTATCAAATAAAATAACTAATTTTAATTATTTTTAATTATTATAGTTTTATTTAATTTTATTTTTTTTTATAAAATTTGAGGCTAAAATCATAATTTTGTTGGTCCAATATGGGCAAACTTATCCTTTTGCTAATTTTTTAATGTTTGGATGTCAAAATTTTGGTTAAAGAGATATAATTGAGTCAATTTTAATCACTTAGGGATCTAATGAACTAAGAATGACAAATGAAAAAGTGATATTTTTTAAAGTGTTAGGGATCAATAGGAAGCTTCCCCAAAAATAAATATTCATTCTTCACCTAATTGTGTATTGTGTTGGCAATGGGCATCAATCAGTATGTCATTAAATGAAATTAAATTAATAAGATAATAAAACATTAGAACAAACAAGATAAACATCAGCTTCGTAGTATAGTCTTTGTAGTTCCAATAATACATTGGAGGTATCCTTTGATTGGCAGACTTTGACCTAAAAAAGTAATCAGAAAAGACAGGAAACAACGAATTATCAAGTAGATGATAAGAATTGGCACTTGGAATGGACGGATTGTCTAGAAAATGTATGGAAAAAAGAGGTCTTATTCATTTTTTTTTTTTTTTTTTTTTTTTTTTTTCTGGTTTCTCACGCTGGATATTGTAGAGCTCATTGGTATCACTCGTTGGACAAGCAATAATGAGTGGTCCATGTTTTGGCTAATCATGTTCACTCTTATCTTATTACTTGTAAAGTTGTGCAACATAGTTTGTTTCACAATTAATGCATCTATTTTTCTGTTAAAAAAACAGAACACTTATTTAGTGTGTGTTTTTCTATAACCAAATTTATGGGAATACTTTGTCACCCAATATATATATATATATATATATATATGGTGATTTTGTAGTTAGAACGTTCTAATTATAAAAATACTCATATATATATATAAATTTTATTTTAGTTTTGAGGTTTAAAAAAATATCAATTTTTTAAAACTTTTTTGAAAATAATTATTTTCATTCCTAATTTTTTTAGAACTCTTCAAAAAAATCTAAACTGTCAATCAATTGATGATCAACGGTGATAAGATAATTTCGATGAGAAGAGTAAGATGATCTTTCATGTGAGAAGTTAAGATCGTAACACGTGAAGGACCAGAGTATTAAACATATAAAAGATAAAAATTTAAAAAATTAATAAAAATCATGGAAAAAATATATACACATATTTTTTTTTAGGAAGGAAAAAAATAATTAAAAGAAAAATCAACCCACTTTCTCTAACCCATTTTCTTCATCTGAGAAAGAGTTATCAACCATTCATTAACAAAATCAAGAACCATCTTCAACCTTTAAGCTCGTCTTCAAAACATCAACCACACATTAAGAACAAATTTTGAAAAATATCACCTACAAAAATTAAAAAAAAAAAAAAAAAACCACCAATAGAAATTCAAAAAAATCAACATCTTCATCTTAAACCTAGATTTGCATTAGAAATCAGAAATTAAAAAAAAAAAAATGTATTTCAAAAAAAAGAAGAAATTAAAAATAATGTAAACAACCGAAAAATTACAAAAGCAAACAACCCCCTCTTTCACTTCTTCAACAGCCCATAATCATGCTCTAGCCTCCCAAACAGCCTCCAGCCATCGGCCTCTTTTGCTGCATCCTCATCTTTTTCTTCGTCAAGCTCCGCAGCTACCACCGCCGAATCTCTGGCCTTGTCTCGCTGGTATCGAAGCTCGTCGTCGTCTAGAACGCCACCTACAATTAAATCTCCCAACATTGCGGTGCTGGCGCCGCCCGATTCCTCCTTATCGAGGGCATCAGCCCCGCCGTTCTCTCCTTCATCAACATCCTCTCTGTTGTCGTTCTCCTCCCCTTGAATGTCTATGGTAGAAACGCTGTGCATGTTGACCAGTTCTCGAAGACGACAATCAACCATATCGAGAAAGGTCGGTCTTGCTCTGAGCACATTCACTGTTTGTTGTTGTTGTTGATGTTATGTGTTTAATGCATTTTGGATTATACGGAATTGAAGAGAGATTGAAAGTGACTTGGTTTAGAGATTGACCCCAGTTCGAATTCGACTACTATATTTACGGTTATGATTCAAGGGTTGTCGAAAAGTTTTATTAAAAGAAGAAAAAAAAAAAAACCACACAAATAAACACATCAAACCCAAGTAGATTATCAAATAGAATGTTACATTGTAATATGAGAAAAAAGTCAATTGAATTTTGTTAAAAAAGAAAAACACACACACACAAATGAATCTGGAACCAGATATTCAGACCCTTTCATCAATAATTTTTGTTTAATTTAAAAAATCGATAATCATAATTTTTTTAAAAAATAATCATATTATTATATACATGTTAGTTTTTTATTGATAAAATGATATGTAATATTTTGATTCTATTGAAAACAAATTGGTCATTTTAGGTGATGAGACAATTGAATCTTTTTAATTATTTTTTTGTTCCTTTGACTTTCAGTTGACCGACCGACGATTGAGACTTTTTTAAAGAGTTTTAAAAAAATTAGAGATGAAAAGAACCGTATTAAAAAGATTTTTAAAAATTTAATATTTTTTAAAAATTCGAAGATAAAAATAAAATTTTCCATAAATATATATATGTCAACACTTTTGTGTGTTTTTCCATAATCATATTTGTAGGCCTAAACAGTTAAGCCCGCACGATATGAGTTCAAATATGAAATCTCTTGATTAACAGGACAACATGTAGATATTATTTTGACTCAAGGGTTTAAGTTGATTTCCAATTCGTATAGATAGTCTTTTCATCTTATTGTGAGAGTAAACTATCTTATATTTATGAGAGTAGATATTCTAATTATATAAATAATATTTGATCTTAATAAATATCGGCAAACTTCTGACTAAAATGGTATTAGCTCTTAGGGAAAGAAAGTTTATTTTGATAGGTAATGGACCAACTAAAAATAACATTTTAGCTCTCAAAATCAAAACTTGATCAGAGGAAAAGGATAAAATACAGTTAAATGTTGAGCCAGGAAAATTATAGAAGAATAAAGAATTAAACTACAACTCATGAATCAAAAGGCAAAGTATTAAATAATATTGTTTTTAGTTAGTGTGTTTGTTTGTTTGTTTGCTTTTTTTCCCTTTCCTTTTATCTCTAAAGCTATTAACATTAAAGCATTTTAAGCAATTTGCATTATTAGCCGAATTGAATTCCAATCGTATGGGCATGAAAACTATAAAGCAGTGCGCATTACATGCTAAATTAAATTCCTGCAACAGGATAGAGTTAATGGCAACAACAGAAACAACTGTGATAAGAAGCACGCCACGGCATATGTTTTACGACATGCTGCTTCTATGTTCTGCTGTTCCTGGATTGGATTCGATTTAGGAACCAAACAAACAGTGCAATAATTGCTGTTCTTTTCAAGTATCATATAGTTGGGATTTAAACAAGTTTGTATGCAATATCAATATGAAGGAAATAGATATTTTAAGAACAGCTTAGTTGTAATACCTAGCTTAGCACCAATTTTCTTCTTCAAAGATGTCATTTTCATTTACATTCTTCTCTCAAAATCTTTAATTTTTCTCCAACAGCCAGTTTCTCACTTATCAAGAGGCTTCTTGGCTAAGAAGAAATACATTGGTGTGAATATACCCTTCCTGTAAGAACCGAAAAGCATTCAATAACTCAATTATGTGTGTAACTATAAAGGAGATAAATTAAATGTATGTTAGTAAAGGTATCAAGAGCCAGTATAAGGTCAGAGAATCGGATTAGTATTGGTGACCTGGAAATACTTTGCAACCACCCTCTAGCCTCTAGGGCTCTAGGCGAGAAGATATGAAATGAAGAGAAGTAACTCACCTTCCACCTGCAACAAGAGCATCTGCTGCTTGCTCCAAGAAAGCCTGAACTCTTTGGCTACCCTCTGGGGCAAGGCCCAAAAATTCTAAGGTTTTGACCTACAAAGGAAAATTATATGTTACTTGTGGATCGCTTCAAAGATATAGAGAAAAGGAGACAAACAATCAAGCATCATTTTAATGAGAGTGGGGGGGTGGCAGAAGCAATGTCATGCCATCCTCAATTCTTCAACATCATAGCCATAACTGGAATTAAGATTGTGTTTTCTTACTGCACTCCCACTGAACCTACCAAAAAATACTTCATTTTGGCTGTGAAGAGAACAGGCGATACCTTATAGATTTCATCTTCACATTTATCTCACTCTCTTGACAACCAAATGAAAATTTTGCAGATTACTGCACAAATTTTAGAGTTGAATGTAATCTGTGATTAAGACAGGTTTTACAAAACTTACCATATTTCTAGTAATAAAACGTCCACAAGCTGTTACACGGAAGTTGCTTAGTGAGAAGTATTTTTTATCAAAAGGCAAGTACCAAGGGAGTGGTGAGTCTGTGGCAATATCCTTCTCCCATATTACCTTTCACACAAAGTAAGGAAATAAATATGGAAAAAAAATCTTCTTCTTTTTCACTTTTAATGATCTTACAGTCTAAAACAAAGAGATCCAATCACAATTGCAACAATAGACAATCAAGCTGCTGACCTCAAAGCCTGCAAGTTTCAGAGCGTCAAGACATTCTCTCATTGATCTGATTTCAGGAAGTCCGTTGCCCAACTCAACTTCACCCTATACCCATGTATCAGTTTCTTAGACTAGGGTTACAACATAAATTGAAGGAAATGAATCAACTTATACATTCATCTTACCTTAATTCTTTGATGTTCTTGGTTTATGGGATCAAAGTAATCAGTAATGCACCACTCATAAGCAGCAAAACACTGGCCAGGCTTCAACACTCTGAATATTTCTGCATAGCAATCATGCTTTTCCAACCACAGAAATTGAACAAGTCAAATGATTTTATGCTAGATACTAGAAAAAGGCTAACTTGACTATTTGAGTACTGAACATTATGGGGCAATCAATTGTTATGATATGACACATATACCACATTGGGTGCATGGCAGGTAGCTTCTATTGCAAATATTGCATCAAAAGTGTTGTCAGAGAATGGCATCTTCATGAAGTCCACCTGCATCATGATAATAAAAAGCCATGAAGGATCAAAAGTAGTTTAACTGAGGATGTACATCAGTTTATAAGGAAAAGGAAGTATAGGAGAGAATACTACAGCACGGAAGTACTTAAGTGGATGTAAATTGCATCTATACTAAATAAGTCCTTAGCCAACCTTAACAAAGTTACATGTCTTGTTTACTCCCGCAATCCGATTCAGTTCCTGCAAAGCAACCAAAACTTCGAAGTGTATGTGAACAGAACAACTTGAAACATTTCATAGTTGTCTGAACACAGAAACTGGCATAACATTAGTAAAACACAATGTCGATGCTGGCTTCAAGGATATCTATATTACTTTCATCACAAAACAGGCAGTCATGTACCTCTCCTCTTGTTATTTGATATGCATTGTTGTTTACCCCTGTAATTAATGTATCACTATAAAAGGTAATTAGTACAAGAGCTGTTCCATAAAATTTTACAAAATAAATAAGAATTCTAAAACTTGATTATAAAATGAATTTTCCTTATGATGGGAAACCAAGATAAAGGCTACTAATGACTTATTAAACAGAAAAGTAAGCCAAAACCATTAGTAACCTTCGATTGATTCCAAGGGCATAAAATGGTCTTAATAGTTACATATATATACTTTTCTACATAAGGCTTTATACTTTGGCCCCTCAAAATGCTAAGCATCAGCTTAGCCACTGCATTGATTCCATCACCTAGTATAACACATTTGTACTAGATGAAAATTAAAAGGATAAAGGCTTTGGCAATAATTCAAAGTATGTACTCTTGTGTAAACTTTCATGACCGAAGGCTAGGGTGAGCAACAGATAAAGAACTTTTTCCAACTAACAATGTAGTACACTGAATAAATGTCACTGATGTTCCAAGGTACAGGATGTCGATGAGCATGTCACAAGCTACTAAAGAAATAGAATGACAACCGAGGGTCTTTTGATTCCCTTTGAACGCTAAATGACACTAGTAATGAAAGACATTTTCATTGATATGATAGTATAACAAATTCATATAACAAGTGCATAGATTATCAACTACCTGAATCTAGCAATTTCTCTCATTGGTCCACCAATTCCACAACCCACATCTAATACCTGCCAACCAAAAGACAAGAACTAGATTAATGAAGTTCTACCATGTTAAACCAAATCTTATCTCAAATTGCACATGTTAGTAAAATGAGAAGAACCTTCTGTCCTTTCTTTAAACCCAACTGCAGTGCAAGAAAGTGCTCATGCCGCTTGATACTCTCTCGAAGTGACTCTCCTTTATATCTACCAGTACAAAAATGACACAATTCGATATTCCACTAACCTGTGGCAAATGCTGTGGGCCTTGTGGCATACACAGAAGCTTAAGTAAAGACTAAAATGACTACAGGGTATCAAACAGCTGCTTACCTTGATGCAAAATGGAAAGATTCACCCCAGCCATATTCATAAAAGCTTGTCACAAGATCGTAATACTTGTTAACCTAAAATCCACAACCCTCTTATGACGATATCAAATGACAATATCTAGCAGTGTAATTCCTAACTTACACTTGTAACAGAACTCAAAATCAGTACATTAATCAGTGCATCACATACAAAATCTTAAGGTATGGCAAATGAAAATCAACATTAACATCATCTACATAGATACAGCACTTACTCGATGTTTGCCTAACATAGATATAGATGTTGAGGAATTTTGTGATAAAGTTAAACTTAGCATACAAACTAACCATACTCTCATTTCTGAGTAATCTATACGGATGATATTTTAGTATTCAATCATAATTATACATAAAGTTTTAGATACTTTCAAAAATAATAATATAATAATCTCTATGAAAAAGATAGAACCGTTTAAACAAAAAATAGAATTTTTAGGACTAGTAGTAGAAAATGGAAAAATCGAATTACAAAAGCATATAGTAACAAAAATATGGGAATTTCTTGACAAAATAGAAGACACAAAAGAACTACAAAAATTCTTAGGATTGCTAAATTATAGTAGAAAGTTTATATCTTTCCAAAAAAAAAATAAATAAAGTTTATACTAAATCTAAGTTCTTCAGTAAGACCTCTATATAATAAATTAAGTAAAAATGGTCAAAAGTATTTCAATTCAGAAGATATAAAATTAGTTAGAAAAATAAAAGAGATTGTAAAAAATCTAAATCCAATAGACATTACATATATATAAATAATTCATTAATCAAAGTATTAAACTAATAAACTGTAAGACTCCCTATTATAACCATAAAACATCTACAATTATTTGAATGAATAAGTAGTCTACATGTAGTTGATGTGCATGCAAAAGTAAGCTAAACAAAACCAAAAGGAAAAAATGTTGTTACCATGTCAGTATAGTTGGCTTTTCTCTCCTCCTCATCTCCTCCATGACAGACATGATACTTTTCATATCTACACATATACACCAATGTTACTAATCAATGAAAACCAATGTTTTAATACAAAAATAATCAACATCGAGATATATAAAAACAATGGAAGTACTTTTTGGACAAATGGGTATTACTTAAGACAGAAAACAAGAAACAATGTATGTGAAAGGAGCAGCAACTCACCTTTCAACCGCTGAAAGCACTTGCTGCTTCTCAATCTTGCCTCCAACACCAGAGGCAAGATCCAATGCTCCAGATTTTGACATTTGGCTCTGTCAATGCAAAGCTTGTTTGCTTGACAATGAATGTCCAATCAATAATGCAGTTTTAAGTTGTTCTTGTGCCTCCGTATTCACTGATTGACTCTTCGGTGTTTTTTCATTTGCAGCTCGACAACAAGCCGGTCTGGAAGTTGGCACCAAAACGCTGCGTTTGTAATGGGCGTGATGTTGATTAGTTGATCGATCGATTCAAAGAGGGCGAGCATGGTATGTCCAAATTGCTGTTGGGCCTCAGCCCTGTGATTTACTGGAGCCTTTTGACGGGCCCAAAAACGGTTCCAGTTGTTGTGGGATGTGGGGACGATGCGCACATATGAATTTGTAGGTATCCATTTCAGGATCAATATTCATTTACATAATTTAACATAGTTAGAATTTATTCTTACTACCAAAATAATAATAGATAGAGCCCGCTTTTCAAAAAAAAAAAAAAAAAAAGATAGAGCCCGATTGATAACAAGATGAACGTAAATAAACAAGACGAGGTTAGTCCTATACCATCACTTGCGTAGTTACAAGGTTGTGAATTTGAGGAGATGTCATCCTTTCCACCCCCACCCCCAACCCCAACCCCCCCTCCCCCGAGGCCGAGAGATTATGAGTTTGAATAATCTTTGAATTTAGGGAGATGTACGTAAATAAACAATATGAGGTTAGTCCAATGCCATCACTTACATAGTTACATTTACAAGGTTGTGGATTTGAGGAGATGTCATCCTTATGAGTTTGAATAATCTTTTCTCTCCCCAAAGCCTAAGTTAATGAAACAATTAAAAACAAAAAACAATAGAGCACCCAATCAAAATCACCCATTCCAAACCATGAGTTTGTAAGTTTCAATCATGTTCTCCTCTCCCCCAAATCCTGAATTAATGTAGTAATAATAATTAGAGAAAAAACACCTAGTAGATAAACATGTAGTGATCTTCCCATTCCCTAACCCAAATCCAAACCCTAAATTAATATAATAGTTTTAGGAAAAAAAAAAAAACTAAATCTTAGAAATTATTTTTAATAAAGCAAAGTTGTCAAAAATATTTTTTAAAAATTATTATAGTTATTTTAAATAAAAATACTTATATTATTTTTTTGAAAAAATTAGATTTTTAAATAAAATAAAACGATTATATTTTTGATGTTTTGGTAATTCTTCAATGTAGAATTGCACATACAAAACCTTTTTTTACAAAAGAAGTAAAACATAACCTGCTTGGTGTAATTCATTTTTAACATGGACCAAACGCTAAATTTACACATAAATTTAGTGTTTATATCTAATGTCTTCAATCACGGTGCTTTAAAGGCACCTACAACGTAAAGGTGAATAGAATTGGAAGAGTTTAGAGTGTTTTTTTTTTTTTTTTGGTTACTGGTACCTTATTCAGGGTGTTATTGGAATCAGTTGAGATATGACTCTAAAGTACGGTCTCGGAATCATCTCCCCAGAGACGAGAGAGAGCAACCCACACTTGACTCTTAGATGTGGACTGGCCGACTGGGATCATCTCCTAAAAAGTGGGAGAGAGTAACTTACATCAAATGAGAAAAATTACCTATAAATAGTGGGAGTTTGTGAGATTGAACTCATAAACTTGCACATTTGGTGTTTGTGAGCCTTGATCTTACTATCAGATTAGATCACTTTTCTCGATTAGAGTGCTTTTGGCTAAATCAAATAGATGTAAAAATTACCTTGCAATAATGAGAAGTTACTTTAGGCGTGCAGATCATCAATCGTGGCATGTTTATGATACTTGTCCAAATCTTGTAAGTGGAGTTCCACACTTCCACTTTCTTATGATTTGAAAAGGAACCTTGGGGACCGTTTAATGCTAAAAATCAACGGCAAAGGCTCTTTAAAGTTTTAAACTTTAAATTATGTCTTCCCCACTTGCAAAGACCAAATCTTTTTGAATTTTGACCAAACAAGAGAACAGTAATAATATTTCTTCAAAAAAAAAAAGAGTAATAATAATAATAAATTTTTAAGCACAATTGCCATGGCTCCGATCATTCACATTATATTACTTCTCTTAATATATTAGAATCATTCTAAATAATATGATTAAAATTTGAAAATTTCATTATTCTTAATAAATATTAAATTCAATTGTTTAGCAAATTATGTGACAACTAATCAATTATCCTTGCTAAAGTCAAAAAATCAAATTTTAACACTCGAGTTATATGATTAATGTTCTTTTCCTTTATATTTGTAATTGAAGTCAAGCCCCTCACATATATTTATCTACATGTGTAGAGTTTCCTTACCGTAGTGTAAGAGTAGGTTTTTTTTTTAAAAAAAAAAAAATTATATATATAATATTTAATATCGGTATATCTCAACTAACCATTAAATTTACAAAATAATTATATTGTAATATTTCAATAAATAATAAATAATTTAATATATATATAATTTGCTTATATTTCTCATAATTTTCAATAAAAAAATCAAAATTTAGTATACATAGTTGTGTACTTCTCAATCATTTAAAAGATTGGAAGTGATCAATTCCTACTAAATATATATTACCTGGGAAGAGAGTGGTTGTACCTAACAGTCTTGAGCCATATCGGTGTCAGCTTTGAAGTAAAATAAAAACACATCTAATGGCAAACATTTGTATGGGTTGTTGAGAGGTTTTCCTCTTATTCACATCTAATAGCAACAATTTGCATGAGTAGTTGTACTTGGCAGACTTGACCTTTTCTCTATGCTAGCTTTTGATAAAAAAAAAAAAAAAGCAGATGTTCGTGGCAGACTCGACAGGAGACATATATATATATATATTAAAAAAAAAAGAAAAAAGACTCATCTAATAATAAATGTTGTCCTGGCAGTGCTCCAGCCAGCTTTTAAAAAATAAATAAATAAAAGAACACATCCAATGGCAAATGTTTGAGGGAGGATGTCACCTTATCGTGGGAGCAATTATGCCTCACAGACTTCACTTCGAATAGCAAATATTTATATTGGCAGTTCTCTCTAAGGTTGTCATCATAGTTGAGAGTAGTTGTCCCTGGCAAACTTGGCACCGAATAGCAAATATTTGTGTTAGTAGTTCTCCCAATCAGTTTTAGGGAAAAAAAGAAAAAAGACCATTTAATAGCAAACATTTGCGGGAGGGTCTCATTTTATTACAAGAGTAGTTATACCAGATAGACTAGAAATGAATGACAAATATTTGTGGTGAAAATTAACAAAATAACTATACTAAAAGCTAAAAATTCATTTTTAGCCACAACTTTTTAAAAATTCATTGTTAACCTCTCAAACAAATTAATTACATATTATACCCAACTTACCCATTTTGCCCCTACCACAAAATTTACCCATATTACCTTATTTTGTAAAATGCAAAATTACATAACTGCCCTCACATATATGAAAGCCACAAAACACGACCACCAATTTCTTTTTGGGAAAACTTCATTTTAGTCCCTGAGATTTTTGAAAATATCAAAATTTTAAACATCTATTGGAAACAGCTCTTTTAATCCCTAACTTTTTTAAAACTCTTCAAAATAGTCCAAACTGTTGGTCAACTAACGGTCAAATACGACAGAAAACTTAAATGAGAACGGTAAGATGGTCTTTTTATATGAAAGACTAAGATCGTGACACATGGATGGCTACGATTTTAAACATTAAAAAAATAATTTAAATAATTTATTATATATTTCAAATTAATTTTATAAAAAAATTGAAAAAAAAAAGATACTGGATCTCCACCGTCCATCCATCATGGATGGACGGTGGAGAATTAATCTGGTGGATTTCCACCATCTTCAACAGATCTCCATCTCCACCATCAACCAGTTCATCAATGTGGTGGATCTCCACAATCTTCAACATATCGAGCCAATCAACCCAACCCAGTTCATCAACATCATCTTCCATTGTATTCAACATCATCAACAATTCCACAACATCATCAACAACATCACAACATCATCAGCATCATTTCCCTCAACAAAGAAATCATAAGCAACATTAAGAGCAAAAAAAAAAAAAAAAATTCTCTCTTTCTGGGTTCGAATCGAACCTAGAAACCCAGGTTTCTCGGTTCTACATCGAACCCAGAACCAGATCCACAACATCACAAAAAAAAAAAAAATTGAAGGAATGAGAGAGAAAGAGAGAGATAGAGATTGCTACAGCTTATGGGTTCTCGACGGCGGTTGTTGAGCTTATCGATGGCGATGGAGGCGACGCCGGAAGCAAACAGTGCGAGAAAACGAGATGGAGGCGAAGAGATGAGTTTGATATCTGGTTTTCATTTTTAGGTTTTTATTTTTATTTTAATTATTGTTTAATATAACAAAAATAATAATAACCATTTAAAAAAATATGTGTCAACTTTTTATTGGTTTAAAAAAGATGTAATATTTTGATTTTATTAAGGGTAAAACGGTTATTTTGAGTGTTGAGGGTAATTAAGTCTTTTTAATTTTTTTGTTTGGTTTGACTGTCAATTGATCTACGATTTGGACTATTTTGAAGAGTTTTGGAAAGGTTAGGGATTAAAAGAGTTGTTTCCAATAGATGTTTAAAAATTTGATATTTTCAAAAATCTTAAGGACTAAAATGAAGTTTCTCTTTTCTTTTTTCATTGCATTCATCAAACCTCAAGACCCGGTTTTGCAACCCGAGAACCCATCACACTTGACCATTCATTGCCATCGTCACCAATCTTGTCACACTTTTGCAGACCTTTACCGACCTCCTTAGACTGCCGACGAGCTTATTCACCGTCTCCATTACCAAAGGTATGCATCGAAGCCTCCATTTGATTGTTTGAGTCTTATTTATGAAATACTTGACAAACTTGACATAAATAGAAAACATTTATGTGGATAGTTCACACGGTCAGCTTTATTAAAAAAAAAAAAAAAGAAAGAGAGAGAAACATCTAATAGCAAATATTTGTGGAAGGTTCTCCTCATTACGAGAGAAATGTTCCTAACAGAGTTGACTCATTCGATATTAAGACACATCTAATAGCAAATATTTATGTGGGTAGTTCTCTAGATTAGCTTTAACAAAAAAAAAAAAAAAAAAAAAAAAGACAAATCTAATTGCAAATACTTGTATGGATAGTAAAAAGGCACATCTAATAGCAAATATTTGTACAAGTATTTAAAGGACACATCCAATAGCAAATATATGTGTAGACAGTTTTTTCTTTATTGTGATAATAATCATAATCGATAGACTTGACTCGTTCGATGTCAATTTTAACAAAAAAAAAAAAAAAAGATACATCTAATATAAAATATTTAACTATTTATAATGAGAGTAGTTGTATGTAATATAGTTCATCTGTTTCGATGTTAGCTTTTTATTTTCGTTTTTGGTTATTTTTTTAAAAAAAAAAATGAAAAGAAAAACACATCTAATAGCAAATATTTAATGCCCAAATGTTAAAATTACTAAAGTCATGGCGTCATAGACAGAGATATGCAATAGATAAAAAAGATTATATATCTTGAAGTTGGATTTAATTGTACCAAACTTTTTATTTCCAAGAGATCTAAATCAAACTATTAATGGTTAAAGCACCAACATTTTTAATTATTTACCTTTTCATGCATTATTACAAATTTGAAATTGAAGGAAGGTAATATGACTTGTATTATCCACAAATCCTATTAATACGAGGAATAAGAATTCTCTATCATCATTTTTTTTTTCTAAGTTTTTGACAATTTAGTGGTACATCTTCATAAAAAATAATAGATAATCAAAATTATTATATTTTTTCTTTATCATATATAATTTAAACTTAAATTTCTCTCATAAATGCTTAGTACAATGTTAACATTGACTATGGGGTGGAACGTAGTTATATTACGGACCCACTACAAATTTCCTCCAAAGATATCCATTCATTAGTTGCTTTTTTTTTTTTCCTATTAATTAGTTGTTAAATAGTGTTGCTTTGAGCAAGATATGTTTTTATTGTAAATGACAAATGTATTCATCACTTCTTTGAAGTGAAAGTACAAAAGACAACACTACAAATTTAAACACACCAAAACTAGTAAAGGCTAACATGACTTTGTTTATATTTTTTATTTGAAAAAGCAAAAAGCTTTAAACTTCAATCACCCTTTAAACTAAAATTTAATTGACTGTAACAAACTCATGATCGATTCATTAAAACCTGATCAATTAGGCGACAGGGAAGACTTTAACATCATCCAAAACAGGCCACACATGTGACCATAATCATGCAACTTGGTGTGATAATAAGCACTGTAAAACGTGATCCTAGTCCTGGAAGACGGAGCCTGGAACGTCAAACTCGCCGTTTTGGACCCACCCTTTGCTAAAGAGTTGTACGGAAGTTTTAGGGTTTGTGTACCAGCGAAGGCTTCTACCATCATGGAGCCATGGCAAGCGTTCTTGGCGTCTCCAATGGTGAATGTGAGGTTATAGGTTTTGTGGGGAACCGTTCTGATGATTTGGGCAATGGCACTCTCTCTTCCTGCGACCAGTTCAATGGCTGAAAACCCTCTGGGGACGAAGAAATGCTTCCTGTCAACTAGTTTGACAGGTTTGAGGGACTCGATGATCCATCCGGGGAGTGGTGAGATGAGGTCTTGTATCTCGGGAGGGAGAAGGACTCCTGTTGAGAAGTTCTTAAAGATATGAGGACCATTTTCAAAGCCTCCATTTTTGACCAGGTTGCCTGCGTGAAAGAAATAACTTTATTCTGCTTTCCAACATGTACAAAAAGTTTAATTTAGTAACTAAAATGGAAAAGTAAGAAAATCTTGGCCACATCTATAGCTCCACTATAGTCACAATTATGATTCTACGTAGCTTTTCACTTATATAAATTATTACACGAGATTTACTTTCAATAATCAAGGACCATATCAAACATGTATAAGTTAATGTACATTGGTGCTAATATTTAAGCTATCACTGTGTTGTGATATAGGACATAAAAATAATCAATAATTATAACTTATATTTCACGAGCAAAAAAAATACCCTTAAAAATTAATTATATATGTATACATATATATATATATATCGGAATTTTGATTATTTAACACATTTTTACTGGTCAAATCACTATTGATATCAGTTTAGATGAGACTTTAAATCCTAAAGAAAAGGTTACCACTCAAATGATAGGATTACTAAGATTTGAACCTGGCCATTTGAACGGTGAAACAAGTGAGAGATGACTTTCCACTATATCACTCTGCTTTTTTCTAAAATTAATTATATTTGGATAGTTTTATGATGAAATTGGTTCATAGTATATATTCGTCTTACATCTATAATGAGGTTCTAACCTTTAATATATTTGAGAGGCAGCATCTCCTTGATAGCTATGGCGTCCAGGAGGGGTCCGCAAGTGGGATCCTCTTGAATGCCAGGTTTATGAAAGGTGATCTTAACAAGGTCGGACGTGGCGTTGAAAGCCCAAGAGTAAGTGTCGCCACCGTCATACTGTAGAGGGTCTGAACAGCGAGGTCACTAGACTGGCCTGGGACCGAAACCCTCAACACCTCGTCTTGAGCACAGGTCCTTGTGACTCCAAAAGTGAGAGAGTAGACAGACCCTTTCTTCACTTTCACGTTCTGAGAGATGGAGGCCTCGTTGCCTAGCCTCACCGCGTGGACCCCACGTGGGATGGTGAAGTAGAACCCACCTGGCTGTGGTCCTCCCGATACGTAATCCACCAGGCCTTCGATTTCCCATTTGGGGAGTGAATATTTTCCTATGATCACCAGTCTTGTTCAGGTTTGATTTTTTAGGTCCTACTTCGAAGTTGCCGTTTGGAAGAAGTCCTGATCATACAAGTGGAAAAAATCATTGTCATTGATTACATATTAAATGATTATCAGACATGATGTAAATAAATAAATGTTAGGTTCAGTTATTTTATTGGTTAGGTAAGGTTATCTATCAATAACAATATTTAGATTGATTGTAAACATTGTTAAAAAATATTCAAAGAATGTTATTAATATATGAATAATCTTACCCAACTAGTAAAATAATTAAACCCGTGTTATATAACAAAAAGAAAAAGAAAAATGAACTTTTGGTGAACAATTGTAATTCAAATGTCCTTTTATATTTACTAAGAAGGAAGACTAGCAAAATTTTGTTTTGATGAGTAAATAATAATCTGAAGATAATGTACATGGAACCATGCGTGATGTATAGATATATTTATGTACCATTTGGTCATATATATAGATGTTGAAATCAATTACTGCTTTTGCATTGCAAAATGAGTTTGCTTGATAAAAACATATTGTGGACATAGGGTATATATAAAAGCGAGCTGAAAGTAAAAGCACTTTGCAAAGAAAAATGCTTCCTGTATAGACTGAAAATAGACAAGTAAAGACTAAAGAGAGGCGCTTATTTACCATCTAGATAAGGAGTTTTAATTACTCTAGTAGCTGAACCACCATTGCAGAGAGAGAGAATGAGCACAAAGCAAAAGGAGATAAACCAAGCCATAGTGTATCGATTTGTTGTAGAGAAGCAACTGGAAGCTAGTAGACACAACAGTCGGTATTTATGGAAGGAAAAAGTACACAAGTGGGTACAAAGAAAAGATGACAAGAATTTAACGCAAATAATAATAATAATAATATATATATATATATATATTCAAATCAAAAGTTTCGAACCAAAGAAAAAGCGAAAGATGAGAGAAAAACTGTATCATCAAAATTTTAACATAAGAAATTGTATCACAAATATCTCTAAACAGTCAAAATGAAGACTGATAATGTTTTGTTGAACAAAAACAAGTGATGGTTTACCTATGACAACTGGATTAGAGTAGAGATTACGGTTGATGATTAGATAAGAGATGAGGGTTCAACGTTGAAGAAGAGAAAGTTGAGAGAAGAGATTTCGATTTATGAATGTTAGATATTAGGCTTTACAACAAAGACTAGGGTCAAAGAACAAAGAGTTTGTTGACAGATTTGAGTTTATGAATGTTGGTTTGAGGAGTCAAAAAGTTGCCAACTAAATTTATTTTTCAAAACAAATTCAATTTTCAGATTCTTGAATACAGCCACTTATTCATTAAGCAAATTGACAGCTATATGACAAACTTGAAATTTGGAAAACATGAATACAATTGACATTATCATGGTTTGAATTAATTAAAAGATTTTGGAATTTTCAAAGGGTAACCGATTCAGCAATTTAACAAAGTCGCCAGCAAGTAAAAAGGTCACCAATTCGACAGACTAGTAGGTAACCAGCAGGTAAAATTTTTAAGTGTGTCGATACCCAAACGCACTAAAGGGACCTTCATATATATATATATATATATATATATACTCCTAAATTATTTTAACATATATTAAGAAAATGAAATTTTCATTGTTCTTTCATTAAAATTCAAGCATAATTTATAAAATATTAGGATATTGACCTAAAGCTTAAGCCAATCGGATCTAGCTTTGGTCCTTGTTTTGCGAACACAATATTAGAATCCAGATCTCTCATTGTTTTTATACCTGACTTTCGTTTCCCATCCAGGTGACAAATCACAAGAAATAACTGTTTAATAGAACTTTTCAGACATACTTATTACTAAAGTACAATTAACATAACTCAGCCACCCCATGTAAATGTATAAATCGTTACAAAGTTACAATATGATGGTGTGATGAATGCCAAGTTAAAAACCAGTGAATGTCCAAAGCTCCTGGCAAGACACCTGAATTCGACCATCAAACATCATTTCAGTCAGTGGTAGCAGCCACCACTGTGCGTATAGATGGGGAGGCTTAGTTTGTAGTCTGCAGTTTTCTAACCCCATTCACATGGTTAAGAGTCCAGGTCTAGCCTGCAATACCCGATTTCCTATACGAACAGCCTGGATAAAGATTCAACTTCTACAATTTCACCTGAGCAAATCCTCCCTTGAATGAACCATAAAGAGCCCGCGATCGTCTGAAACTGAAAATATCATCTATGTGAACGGAGGACGGTTCAGCTGATTCATTGTTATCTGATGTGTAATCGGACTTATGTAGGCTCCCATAAACACGAATACTAAGTGTCTTCTTCCGGGGCACACCAACTTTGATATACTCGTTGAAAAAATCTTTCAGATCTTGTTGTGTAAGCTTCCTTAACTGCTGCAACCTGTTCCAACATTAATGTGAAAATCAACAATTTCATGATATAAGAATGCCCTTGCTAGAAATTCGGAAGATGATTTTGTTTGCTCATTATGCTTTGATAGCATCTGTTTAGTAAGAAAGAGTTCACAAACAAAGAGTGCATAATCCATGTTACATCAGTTTGTCTTCCCGAGAAAAAACAGATATGAACAAACATACTTGGATTGTGATCTAGAACATAGGAAAAGATAAAAATGATTTTCATACCTCAGCTTCTCTTCGATCAAACTTGAGGGTGCCATCAGAAATCTCTCGCCAATAGAATCTAGATTCTTCCCTTAAATTCTTGTGCTTCTCAAGCTTCATGTCAATCAATGCATTCACATTGCTCTGTGCCACAAGTGTTACCAATCATCATCACAAATAATTTCCACAAAAGAAATACAATTCTGAGCTAATAATTTAAGTCGCAAAGGCAAGGAATGAATTTGATTGATATGGATGCTTACTTGAAGCTGGATCAGATAATAGCTACACTAAACAGTCAGAAAGTACTAATTGTTCATAGCTTCCATTAAATGTTTCGAGATAAACTATTAAATTTTAATAGACGTTCATAATAATATATAGATTAAACTATTAAATTTTAATAGACATTCATACCAATAAATAGAGTAATTTTACCATCAGTGTCTTCTAACTTTTTAAAATTTGAACGAATAAATCAAATTTATCTATTGAATTTCTCTTCTTATTTAATTTAAATACAATAGATAAATTTGATCAATTCATCCTAATTTTTTAAGTTAGGAGGCTTTAAAGTTAGAAAACACTAATGGTAGAATCACTTTCAACATACATTATGATACTTTATTTTATGCCAAAAATTAATTGACATAGGGTGTAAAGTAATAATTTCCCTATTTAAAATGCTATCCAGCTCATTATTGCATTCCCATTTGTCTAAGTTTAAACCTACACCAAAACATAAAAAATAAACATTCATGTTTCCCTTGTTGTTAAAAAAAACAATAATAAAAATTAAAAAACAACTCATCAGTGAAAATGCAAAGGAGAAATAACTTCTCTAGAAAAGAAACATGCTCTCACCTTGAATTGGTCAATGGTCATTTTCTCAAGTTCAATCTCAAACTTCTTGAGGAATGATTCAACTCTTGTATCAATATGCTTTGGACCCTGTAATAATTAGCAGAGAAACTGAGTCAATGTGGTAAAAACGCATATGCAAAAAAGAAAACTATGCTGTGTACAAACTATGCTTGTACCTTCACAGAGGATTGGATGATGACCTGCACTCCATGGACACCAGTATCATTCCTATTTTAAGGGAGATAAATGATACAGAGTTAGAAAACAAACATCACAACCGGCATGTAAAAAAGACAGCGCAGGTTTTTCCCGTACCTCCGCACGAGCTTATTTATGTAACCAAGTTGCTCAACAGATCTAAGTTGGTGGAAGGCTGGTTGCTTGGCAATAAGAGCAAAAAGTTGAAGTTTCACATTCATCATGAAATCATCTCGATGAACCTAAACATTCCAACATCATTAGATCAGAAATGCAACAAAACTCCAACATAAGCCATTCATATATCAAATCAAAAGATGAGGAAAAGGTTGTAGATGTTGTGGAAAGGTAGCTTTCCACCTAATATCTTCATTAAATGAAAGGGGATTATGCAGCAATAGTCACAAATCAATGTGATCATTACAGTTCTAATTAGATGTATAATGAGTCTCTTTTAAAGAAGCAGTACATTGCCTATATATATTAGACCACCCTTTTGTAAAGTTTTAAGGTTGTTTTGGCCAAAATCAAAAGAGAAGTTCTCTAAACTTTTCTCTTAATTCACTTGCTTCAATTTTCTGCTATTTATTCTTCTTCTCTCTTCTATTTTACAACAGATATGTATGAAGTTACACCTAAGCTTAATCCTAACAAGAAATGCAGGTGCATCAAAGCTATCAAATCTGAGGTTTTTGATATATGGAGTTATTGTTTTGGTAAACCATCGGCAAATGAAGTTCACCAAAGATACTTAAGAGATTTATTGCTAGGCTTAAGAAAACACTTCCATGAAAAGAGAAAACTACTAAATGCTACAAGAAAGATTATGTATCAAAATTAACAGGAACTAAGGCAATTCTATGAAATCAGTCCGTTCCTTTTTCATAAACAATTGCTAGTACCTGAATATAATGGACTAGAGCAGAATTCTCATCACTTGGATTCAAGCCTTCCTTGGAATACACATAGTTCACACCTCTATCAAGTTTAACAACTCTATTTGTCAAATGCTGGGATGGGAACAATGGTTGGACATATTGGATTTGAACCCTTAAAGAAAACATCTTCAATGTGCTGGATCATCGACCCTGCTTCATTACATTCAATGTTTCCTGAACAACAAAGTATAAAACAATTATTAGAAACGAGAAGAAATTACTCAAATACCAAAACAATTTGATCATATAAATGAAACACAAGAACCTGCTATATAACACTCTAAGAAAGCCCTAGAAAGCATCACGGGAGCAAACTTAGAAAGATCTTCAGCTTCAAGATGAGGAAGAACCTCAAGTTCTTCCATCAAGGACCATGTGTGATCCTGTAGTATTAATGAGCAGTAGTACAAAGCCTGCTGATAAGGTCGTTGAAACTTGAAATTTTGGTAGTCCTTTGTTACCATTTCCTAATGAAAATAAAAAGGAACGGTATTACAAACAGATTTATCCACACATTTACTGCTGTTATTAATAAAGAAAGTAAGAATACTATGCAACAACAAAAAATAATTATAAACTATAGTAAAATAAAAAGAAGCAGCAATATCATACAGGTGAGATATTTTACAAAGAAGACAAAGAAGCATGTTTTGAAACAAAATAATGCCCAATATCATACAGGTCAGATATTTTAGAAATAAAAAGCCTTAACCATTACCTTAATCACAGAGAACCTGTCAGCTTTCACTTCGAAATTTGCAATTTTTTCAACTACAGTTTCCAATAAGATCCTCAATTTGTGATTGTAGCCAACCACAGTCACCTGAAGAAGCAAAAATCATTTAAGATCTGCAGCTTTGATGAATCAGGATTATTTTTTCATGGATTATCTTATACACAGAAATGTTGACAATCAAAATACAAAACATAGAGAATACCATTAAACAGTCAAATGGAAAAAAGAAGTAAAACAGAAGTTAAAAAGCAAAGAACAAAAACTTAATTTTTCTGAAGTTGTAACTGCCCAACCATTAAAGCACACAGCCAAACTGAAACAGCTTCTTTAAAAAAATAAATAAATAAAATTAAAAAATCATAAAATTTAAGTTTTTAGGAATTATAACATGATGGCAATCCATAGAATTAAAATTCAAACATTTTGACAAAGCTTCGTATAATTGCTGAACTAACAATGTTCAATAAAGCTTTAAACAGTCATGTAGAAAGAATTAAGGAGGTGTTTATATCATAATGCATGAACATGGCAACGAAGAAGCAAAAAGCAGTGAAGATTAGATTCTTAAAATAGAGCCAAACACATTATCATTGTAAACGTTCCCTTTTTATTTTATTCTGGTTTTTCTACATGCAAATTTGACACTTCGAACTTTATATGCTTCCAATAGCATTGCAAAAATATTTCATTTTACTTTTTGGCAAAGCAATGTCAAGATTGACAGCTATCCCCAGCAAGTGGCTAGAATAATAGGCTGCCATGACATAAACTACGATTAATACAGTAGTAGTCTATAGCGATAAATGATTTTGTGAAATCACAGCTATAAAAAAACAGCTGAAGAACAAATATCTCATATTAACCTCCACTCAAATTGAATTACTCATTTTATTGTCTGCTCAGCTCTCTCTCTTTTCTTCCTTCACAAAAATGAAAACACATTGCAAAGACATATCCTCATAATAAACTATTAATTCACTCACAGCTGTGGGTATGGCCTCTTATTGATCAAATGCAACATTTATGTGACCCCATGTACAATACAACTGCACACTAAATTCTCTCATGCAACATGGGACGAGTTACTGAGGAAACTGCAACTTTTCTTGTCCAGGATCTTAAATCAATAAGAACTTGTATAATGGGTGAAACACTTGAAATGTACCAGAAGACACTCCAATCTTGAAACGACAAATTTCTAATTCTTTATCAAGCATCCAATTAACTTTGGATAATTTATCCTCCTTGAATCCCTCGATACTAGTAACTCTTCTTCAAACTTAAAACTCAAAGATCCCAGTTTCTTTACAGCAGGGTTCTTCAGACAGAATTCAAGAAATTTCAAGAGTGCATAAATTTCCATGTAGAGAAGGATACAAGGTGTGCTACTGGACAGATTAATTCTTAGTTTGCGTCTTATGGGTTATTCTCAAAGAAGGATACAAGGTATCCTACTAAACACAGTAAGTCTTAGAGAAGGATACAAGAACGCATAAATTTCCATGTAACTTCAAAGTCAAAGGCTCCTAACAAGATCAAATTCTTAGTTTCGCTAATTGCTCATAGCAAAATAAATACTTGTGATGTTATTCAAAAAAGATATCCTAATTCTTGTCTTCTTTCCTCTCGGTGTGTTATGTGCAAGAATTATGAGGAAAATTTGAATTATCTTTCTTTCATTGTCCAGTGATTGGTAAACTTTAGAGTAAATTGTTTTTAATGGTTGATTTGCAGTGAGCAATCTTTGTTTTCTTTCTTTTGGGAAGATTTACAAGCTTCGGAGGAAAGAAAGTTAAAATACTTTGATATTATGGAGTCTTTATCATCTAATGGGTTATTTGGGAAGAAATAAACAAAAAAACTTTTGAAGTTAGAAAAATAGTTTTTTAAGGGGATAAAACTTATTATTTTGCTTCTCTGTAGGCATCTACTAGTAAAGATTTCAAAGACAATTCTTAATTTCTCATTATACTTGATTGGAATGTTGTTGTTTATTGATTGAATTTTTTGTCCTTTGTATTTTGTATTTTGTTTTGCTCGTTGTTTAGGTGGATTCCTGGTTCACTTCTACACTCCTTTTTATATTCAAATTAAGTTTTTGTTTGAGAAATGGTGAGACAATGTACTGCTTTTTAGAAATATTTATATCATGAAAATGCAAATCATCATCAGACAGAATTCACAAAATGGGAAAAAAATAAAAATAATAGGGTAAAAGTTATTACCTGAAAACCACTATCTGTGTGGCTAATGTCATGATAAAGACCAGCCACCTGAGCGTAGTAAGCTGAAACATGCAACATATATCAGTCAAACATTGATTTAACTCTAAAGTCATGCTGAAGTTGAAAAAAAAAGTATCAAATTGCATGTTCATAGACTAAAATGTTATGAACATTCAGGCGCAGCTCTGTCAATTCAAGTAAATCTAAATCCCATGAGGTAAGGTAAACAAATCATTAAGCAAATAATTGCTCTCCAAAATGGAAACCATGGTTAAAATAAAAACCAACTTCTATTCACGTATCGAACATTACTTGAACATTCTACCTCATTAACTGAACATCTTACCATATTCATTCAAGTAGTCCATTAGCAATCTTGTAAAAATATTAGTCAGAACTTCAGCTTCAGGAGAGTCACTAGCATGGGGACAGTTGAAATATATCTTAACAACAGCCTTGGGAGTGGAGAACATTGTGTCAGGCTTGTACCATAACATTGAATAGGAAGACTTTCTTAATAGAACTGGAAATTTGGCCTGTTAAAAAGGTCACCAAATCAGAACATTTACTTCACAGAAAATGATAACAATAAGAAATTATACAATTAAATGAATTCATCTAACCTTCTCCTGCAAGTCCTTCAGTGACAAGTCAGTTGGGATGAAGATATTAGGAACTGGTAGATGTAGATTTTCACTGGGAGCAGACAGTATCCATTCCTGCTTCAAATAAATATTCTTATAAGAACATTTCTTTCCTTTAAAGATGCTCTAATTACCAGAATGCAAGACACTGTTTCAATTTTTTTAAAAAAAAAAAAATGAGCACACAAGTCCAAATAACACCACTGTAGCACTTGTAGCCTACTGCCATTTCTTTTTACTTGTCCACTTGAAAAATCTGCTCGTGTGCTAGATGGGATACCTGGCAACCTCACCGTCCACCTCATTCTTGAGGAGAGTGGAGATGCCATTTGGCTCCAAGGCTATTGCACACTGTTGCACTAGATACTGCCAATAAAATAAACAGATAATATACAACAACAAACCTGAATCATGGAGTCGTTGATTTTCTCAACAGAATATGCTGTACTGTACCATGGCTCAACCATGTCAGTGTGGCCTTCAAATTTCTTTGATTCCCAAAAGATTCTGACAAATAGAGGGCTAATTAGAAAACTTACCATATGCTACTCGCAATGGTCAGAACTTTATTGCGAATGAAGAAAACAGCAGTAGTACATAAATAATAAGAAACAACTATGTTCTCGAGCACTAATATCAATAGAGGAAAAATTAAACGCAAATGTCAAGTTTTAAGTTGTCCAGAAGCCTAGGTAAATCATGGAGAAAGGTCAGGGACTACAGAAGACTGAAGTAGTCGAGACTAGTTTCAATCTATCCAGCATAAAAAAAAAAGGGGAAAAATAAAATAAAACGAAGAAAGAGAGAGAAGAACATGTTCCCATTGATTACCAATTATACCCAAAACTCCTTCCCAATTCAACTGTACACGGAAAACAAGTAAACTTGAATTCTTTAATTATGGATGCCCATAAGAAATTGAAATAAATTCTGTTTCACAAGCAATTAACAATCTCATCTCTACTAGAAGAATGATTTCATTTCTTTTTAGCCAACTTATAAAACTCATGTACTGATAATTTAAATCTCAAGTAAAACAAAGGTATTAACCTTTTCTTCCTCTTTCTTCAAAGAAGGAAGCAATTAATGAGTTGAGTATAAAGCAAGCAGATTAAAATCCTCCATCAAGGTTGTTTTAATCTTTGGATAAAACTATAAAGAGAAACTAAGAATTATGAATCACTCCACCTTCTTGAAATCAGACTTTTATGAAACATTTTTGTGCTTTTGTTAAGGTGGGGGTCTATTTCCAGACACTTAGCTATAGATGAATATGTATGGATGTATCATGATGTATAATGTTTATGTACAGTCTGTGATATTGTTGTCCATGCATTACCTTGGTTATTTGGCAAGAAAGAAATTATAGAACATATTGACGGAAAATTAAGGTAAACATCAAGAGCTTGGATGAGCATGTGTGTTACTTTGTTTACTTATGGGCTTTTGCTCTGAAGAATTTAGAGATTCTTCTTTTTTCTTTATATCTTTGAATAGGGAAGAGGTTGTGGGATAGTTTGGTTCCTTCTCAGGTTTCCTTGATTTGTGGGCTTAGGTTCTGTCCCAGAAGGATTGTTGTGATAGGCAGGACAGATTGCTTGTTCACTCTTGTGTGGGGGTTGTGTTTTATTCGTTCAGTGCTTTTTGTACAGGGTTTGGCTATATAATCCCCTTTTTTTGTGACAAATTTGGTTTGTTTACTATACAAGCAAAAAATACAAACATATATATAGGAGTCTGATTACCCACGTATATAAATTCACACATTCTCTATGCAGTTACAAGCTTACCGGACTTTGTTAGAAGAAAGTTGATCCAAAAGCACTTGGATAATGTCTGGCCTGAAATTGGAAGGCAAGGATGATCCCACTAGCCAATCTTTTGGGGAGTATATCTGAAATAATTTCAACCAATCATTCTCAAAAAACGAAAAACAGAAAAAAAAAAAAAAATAGTAATTGCAGGTTCATCTCCAATCAACAGAAAAAACTGTGACAGAAAGATTCAAATTAACCACAATGTCATATTTCATTAGAGCTTGGCTTGTCTCAAGAATCTTGAGTTTGAGTCTCCCCACGAGTATATTTGAATTTATTATTTATTATGTGAATTTTGTTGTATGTTTGTTTGGGTTCGAGTCATGTAGCAAATCCATTGGTCTTGCACGTGAGGAGTGATAAAGTGTTTAAATATTATTATTGGAATCATTCCTATTTCTTTATGGAGATTACATACTAGTCTCATTACATCTTGAGTACATCTTTTCCAAAGGGCTATATTATATAGCTAACAATATTAACAAGGCATACCTACCTATTTACCAAATCATTACACTTGATAGCCCAACTATTCACATAGTCCACCTACTAACATGATTATTACGTGTCCACCTATTCACAGCTGCAGTACATACTACTTGTTCATGGTTACGGTGTACACACTACTACAATACAAACCATGTACTATAGTTGTGAATAGGTAGAGGCACATAATAATTACATGAATAGTCTGTGAATAGATGAGCTACATAAATAGTTTACTATCAAGTGTAATAATTAAGTGAATAGGTGGACACGAATAGTTTATATATAAACAAAGAACTTTGAAGAAAAATGATTCAAGATGTAATGAGTCTGACGTGTAATCTTCATAAAGAAATAAAACCGGTGGTTGACATATATATATATATATATATATAAGAGCTACTATTTAAATGGTATACAACGGCTTATAACAAATCACAAATATCATCAAAAGCCAAGAGTGGTCGTCTAGGGCAACAAAAGGTTAAAGGAAAAAAAAAAAAAAAAACTACTAAATCTTAATAATATTATATAATCAATGATCAAAAGAATATTTGGAATCATTTTGGGTCAATTTATTTGGGCATAATAATTATGAAAAACCGACAATGAAGCCAGTAAAACAACCTCACTTTTCTACTAATGAAGCATGAAATAAAGACATTTCCTGCATTATCATTCATAATTGTAGTCATTTATTTTCTAAAATAATCCTTTCCACCAACTACACATGCATCATATACCTCATATTGAAACTAATCAACAACAAAAATTTAGGAAATAGAAAATTGCGAACAAATCCTATAGGAGATTTGTTCAGCCAAGGCTTTGCAATTTAACAGGATATTCATTTAACTTTACATATGATAAGTAATGAACCATTCGACTCATTACTTTTCAAAATTACCTTACCTTTATGCTAGATGTCTTGTCCTTAGCATGCTAGATATTTGTGTGGATTGTCTGATTGTGCATGCAAATATTTGGCATGCTAGCATTAAAATTAGGTAGTACAAAAAAGTAATGAGCAAAATTGTTCATTACTGAACATCTGTAAAGCTAAATGAATGTCTGTCAAAATGCGAAATCTTGGCTCAACAGCGAGACACCATCTAGATCCCTATAAAAAGGATTTCAAACCTTTAATTCAAGTATGAACACATCTTGGATAAATTTACCATATTTCAATTATAATTCACTAATATATCAACCAAAGCATTGCAGGTTCTGCATCAGAAATTTTCTGACATTCCTTAATCTGTGTTATTTTGTAGTAAGCAAATCATACATTTCGAAATAAGAGTCCTTTAAATTTAATTGTACAGTTGTAATGCAATCAGGAATAGATTTACACTCCAAAGGAAGATCATCCAATTTGATTAAGACCCTGTTCAAAGTTCCTTTAGACAGGGCAAGTGCTGATTCATGTAGCTATTTTAATCAAAAAATTATCTCTGAAAACAGAATAGAAAAACTTTTTTTTTTTTTTCTGGAAGTGGAACCAATTTTTCGCACCAAGAAGACTAATATGTAAAAAGTAAAATAAATTAGAAATCTTGTTTTTAATACCTGCATATTACGAGCAACATTAACCACATAATCAATTGGGGGAGTTTTATCCTGATAATGGAATGTTGTCTCGCAAACAGCTGAACGCTTCATAAGGTAAATAACATGTCAGAATGTAGAAAAAGAACAGAAAAGAGAATTTTCACCAGCAAAAATTCTTGAGTATCAATATATTATTGACAAAGAAATATGTTGAGCATTCTTCAGGACAAAGTACAGAATCATATATCGATAATAATTTGAAATACTATAATTTTATCTTCCTCTAATTACATGAGATACAAAGACAACGAACTAGTAGTAAATCAAGTACACTCTTCATACTTTTCCCATGTAGCTGAGTAAGTACAATAGATTGTTCGCTGCTAAACTCAAACCTCTAGACATCAGCAGAACTAATGTATAAATAATGCATGTGCATAAATGATACATAAAGATAATTTCTTAAAATTTGTGAGTTCTGTCAAAGCATCTCTTGAAGATCAATTGTCTCTAGGAACATAATTTTTCCTATTTTTACAAACATCTTAAATATTTGAAAAAAGATTTAAAGAATTTATCAGTAACATTAAAACTGGTGCAACATTTCATCTTCTACCACAAATAACACTAAATCAATCAACAATAATTTTGAGTCATGAGTATCGTCTAAATGAGCTCCTGCATTGCAGAAACCCATTAACTTGAAATAAATACAATATAATATCTCAGGGGTGGAAAATGTATGCTTAAAATAGAATTAATGCAATTTCAATTGTTTTTCAATACAAATGCATTAAAGAAGCAGAAAAAAGACTGATACAATAAATATTATAAAATTTAAGCTGAAAATTTATTATCTTTCTTATGTGAATAGATGATGCTTATTAAAATATTTAAATCAGTGACAAATCAATCATCATTATAATTAAGCTCTTTGTTAGAGACATCCTCCTACATGGACACGTGACCGCATATGCAAGAACCAAAAATGGCATATGGAAACCTCGATCATGCATCCAAAATTGATAACAAAAGGATCAGTAATTAACACAGGTATGATGAATAGACATACCTCATCAAAAATCCACTTGCAAGCACCAGATTGCTTTAAAAGTTCTATGTATTTAAATAGCAATCCCACAATATCTTGCATGTGCTCTGCAATTCAATCAAGAAAAAGCAATAATCAGAAAATCAACAAGTTAAATGCACAAATTCAAGTTACTTTCACCCTCTTTTAATCAACATAAGATAAGCCAATTTACTAAAAAACATCATATTCACCTAAAAACAGAATAAAAGAAGTACAAACAGCATACCATGGCCAGCATCAGTAAGTTCAATTACAACTTCAAAGAATGAAAACTCCAAAGTCCAATCCCCTTCACTAGCAGTCAATCCCGTAGCCCATCCTGTAAAATTTCACGTAACAACAATATTGGTCTTTAAAAGATGAAAAGTTCAGTACAGATAGCAAAGATTTCAAAGCTAGAGTAAATGAAATTCTATAAACTTTTACCTGCATATGTGGAAAAAAAAACAAAAAAACAAAAAAGCGGTTGTTATTATCCTCAACTTACATGTGTTTGTATCAGGAATCAATCCCAACCCAAGGCAAGTCACTCGGTTGTCATCATATTACTGTCTGAAACTATATTCATTATCTGTCTTTTCTAAACCTTGAGGAAATTAGAGAACTAGCCATGCTCAAAAACTAGCCCGCTCATCATACGGCTCAGCACATTATTTTTCTAACTTCTCTACTCATCATGAACGACATGTACATGTGACCAACTATAATTTTACTAATGAATTTTTTATATATGCTGGCCATTAGCTCATTATAATCACAGGCTTAGGGATTTACCATAGCAGCATGTAGTACAAGTCCATAGAGACAATCCAATTTAGATATGAACAATTTTTCAAAAGACAAAAAGCAAGGCAAGGCAAGGTGAGGCGGTGGCCTTAATTGCAAATGAAAAAAAAAAAAACCCTAACTTATTTTAATTTTTTACCATTATATATATAAACTACCTCACATTCACTCACCCCATTAACTCACTCTGTCACTCACCACCACCTGACCGTGTCACTCCCACCACAGTTCGTCTTTCTAATTTCTTCTCACATTCACTCACCACCACAGTTTTTGTCTTTTTAGTTTTTTTCACATTTCATTCTACTGTCTACTCTCTCTCTCTAAAAATCAGCTGCTTGACTGCTTCTAAAACTGGTGTTTGGTTACGATCTTCTAAAACTGGTGTGTTTGTGTTTTTTTGGTGTGGTAAAATATAAGATACTGACTAAGCGCCGCTATTGATGAAGATTGAAGCTATTCTAAGCTTCATTTTTTTTAGACTGCCTCTTGACTGGCTCAAGTCTCCTCGTCTTGAGGTGGTCACCTCACTCGACTAGGGCGGATGCCACACTGGCATCACCTAAGGCATCGCCTCGAATCACCTTTTGAAACACGAGATATGAAATCTAAGCCGGCGATATAAATGAATTATCTCTGGCAGTATATTCTTAAGAAAATCATTGTCAAAGCTCCAATAAGTTCACTTTTAAGATATTGCCTTTATTTTATAAAGACAATAAATAATAATAATAATAATGCATCGCCTATTTTACGTTAATTCAATAACAATGAACTGGAATAAATAAATACAAAAGATCCATAAATATGTCCTTGGAAAGCAATCTAATTTATCACCAGTCAAAGCTAAGAAATGACGATCAGAGAGTGCTTCAGATCCATATGCATGGCAAAACCGTTTGCATCAAGTGATGCTCCTAAAAAAAACTGGAGGAAATTCAGAATCTCAAGAGCATATATAATGCACTGACATTGCATATTGCCTCCAACATCCCACATAACAATTTATAAAAATTGGCTTTGAATGGCAAGCATAACCAAAAGAACAAAATAAGCAATAAGAAACAAGCTAAGCAAACTTAAATTCCAAAAAATTATTGCAGGGAGCAGGTGACAGTTAGAAAAAGGAAATCATAAGGAACACTTTTATTTTCTTTCTTCACTTTAAAATAATAATAATAATAATAATAAATAAATAAGTATAAATAACAATAACAAAATTGTCTTCTAACTCTCAGCTATTAAACCTGTCCTCGAATGAGAGAAAGTAATACAATTCATTTTAATCTCTTTAAAGGAAGCATCTCAAGCCTCAAGGCTCAAGGTGCATGCAAATAAAGGCCACTCACACAGCAAATTTTCAAAAAAGGCATCACAAACATGCAATGAATATCTGCTACTATATAGATTAAAGCATAAAAGATATTCAAAACCTACCCAATTTTTTCAAGACGTAAAACAATGATCCTTCTCCTTCATGGCCAATAAGATGACCAAGATACATGCATGGTGCTTCCTTATAATGATGAATGCTTGGTGTTATAGGCCATCCAATTCTCAGCTTATGACCTTGCTTTATTGGAACAGCTCTTACAAGTATCTGAAGCAAACATATAAACAAGAAAAACATAAATAATCAAACATGGCTTTTACTACAAATCTACCTTCCTCCTTTCTAGTAGTGGGTCTTTTCAGACCTTTGACAAGGTATAGAGGTTGCACTAATCATCATACCTGTAAATGTTCTGATGTGCAAGGCTGACCTGGAAAGTGGAAACAGCTTCTATCTGCGTTTCGGATTTCCCGGAACGTATCCTCGACTATGGTTTGAATTTTATCCAGGCTCTCTAAAAACATCCATAAGAGATAATAGACTTCTTCATGTTTCAAAATAGCTTAATCAATGGCAAGAGTAGGTACGAACCTTTTGTATACACAACAAGATGCATGAGGTTGGCCGAGTAATTTTCATCATAGAACTTAAGAAGCTCCTGCCTTGTATCTTGTCCCCTAGCTTTTGGTCGTACTTCTAGCGTATCCCAGTTCCCTTCACAAATATTGAATAACATCAGTACTACTTACAAATATGGTATGAGAAAATAATGAAAAAAATATGAAGATAAAAGATCTAAGCAACAAAACAAAAAAAAAAAAAAATCCCACCACAAAACACAAAACACCATAGAAATGTCACTGAACTCATAGAAAATATTTATTTTAGCTTCACAAATCATCTTTTTCTAAATGATAGTTTTCTTTAATTCTTTTTTCTATTTTTTCCCTTTTTTTTAAGCAGATTGTTTTCTTAAAATCACTTAAATGTAGAAAATAATATTTCAAAAAAAAAAATGTAGAAAATGATAAATAACACAAAAGTGGTGTATGGCTTACAAGTCCAAGCAAGAGATGTAGACGTATCAGTTCATAATAGTCACATGCTGGCTCTTTAAGAGGCAAATTTCTAATGAATAGCACTAGGTAACCTTTTGAAGAATCCCTTTTTACCAAACAAACCAGTTGGTTTTACTACTCTAGGAAATATACATTAATCCAATAGCTAGACTAACTATTTCATCAAATAACTAGTCATATACATTAGTTGATATATCAGTGACATAATATATAAATCAGATAGTTATTGAACTTTAATCTGAAATTCCATATGCATCATGTGCATTGATTGATCATCAACTTGATATACTGTGTATCCAGTAAAATTTGCCATTTTTAAGCCTGGTGTTCTCTCCTAGGTATTGAGCAAGAGAAAAACATGGAAGGATAAAGAAGGGAGATCATGTAAAAGGATGAGGAGATGTTTTTTTTTATTTTTTTATTTTGTATACAAAGATTAAAAAAGGAGCACTTGTGCTCTTGGAGCCATCACAATTAATCCTTCCAAAGTTGAATGAAAAACAGAAGATGTAAAGCAATTGCTGGCAGAAAATTTGGAGATGCAGTTCCATTTTAAGGGAACAGAGACAATTAAGAAACATATGAAGAGCTCTAATGTACTGCATCTTTCCCCAATAACCAACCAACCAGAAGACAAGATAATCTTCTCACATTCCCCCTAACTCTTCCTATTGATAATCTTCTCACATTCCTCCTAACTCTTCCTGTTGATAATCTCCTCACATTCCTCCTAACTCTTCCTATTGAGCTATTCCCTTCAACTTCTCCAATCCTCTCACTCATAAACAGTGGATATTTACCAACCTACACAAACAGGTTATGATAACTTACAACCCATACTGACCTGATCAGAACGCAACATGCATATACAACAGCCAACTCAATGACATGCTTTAAAAGAAAGCACAGATGCTTTAATCAAAAAAATAGAAACAAATAAAGCTCTCACCAGTGCTGAATTTGTGGTATGGATGACCTTCCAAGCTTAGATGTTTCCGAAGCTATAATAATTTCACACACACACACACAAAAGCTGTAAGTATTAATTTCTCATAGTCGTAGGTACATTACTACAGCTACCAAATGGTAAAGAATGTAATTGTAAACATAACAATCAAAATCATGATAACCTTACAATGATAACGAGGGTAATATTTACAAAAATAACAAGATATAATGAGCTTACTTCTAAAATCTCTAGCCATCAAACTGAAGAATTAAGATTAACTTCTGGTTTCACCGTGGAAAGGGGTTTAAAATTTGCAATGCAAGCCGCCCAATGTTCAGGAAGGCAAGCTCAAACTAAATAATCCCAGACATAAGGTCTGAATTAATATGGGACCTAAGTCTAACTTCAGACAAACTGCAATAATTGCCATTCAGATTTACTTTCACATTTCCTTGCTTAAGTAATACAATAGTTTAGCATTACTTCAGTCCTGCTATGCAAAGAAGTTAAGATAATTGTGGGCAAAAACTCCCACTAACATTCCCAACAACTTACGATACTCACAAATCAACTGAAATCTAAAATATGAAATAGTATAAGGGTTTCTCCCTAAAATTTTAGTAAAATCTTATGTTCAACGTACATCAAGTCACCTATTCTAAATTATTGACACAGCAAGAGGATTCAACCCTTAAATGTCAGTGAAGTCCATATTAATATTCAATAAGAATTTTTTTGATAGGAAACAAAGACTATATTTAAAAAAATAATAATAATAATAATAAAATAAAAATAAAATAAATTAAAAAAAAAAAGAGAGAGAGAGACAAGTAAATTCACGAATTAAAACCAAGAACATGACCACCAGGCTACATAAGGTAAATTCACGAACACGGGTGCATTTACCATTTTCCTACTGTTCCTAAAAATATATTTATAAGAATGAAAATTGATAATGATGCTATCTTAAAATGTGGCCTCTTTTTTATACAAACATGATAAGAAAGTTGCCGTTGTTGATAAACAATATAAGTGAAAAACATACACTCGCAACTCCCTATATCTAATTCAACACCTTAGTTTAAACTAAAACCCCATAAATAGATTTTGAAACAAATTCCTGGATCTGTTTCTCATAAACATACCATAATCATAAAACATCAAATTAACATATCTATAATCTCATGAACACTCAAAGGCCAAAGATAAGCCAGTGAAAATAATTGATACCTGGTGCATTCTCCAAGCATCGGACAATAAGTTTTTCTGATTCTCTAAATAAGAAGAGAGGAAGGTAGAGATGGAGAGTGAGGCAAAGAGAGACAATCAATACTAAGTCTGAAAATTCAGAAACCAAACCACTAGACTGATCTAAAAGAATTAACTGACCAGAATCCACAGCTTTAATTTCTCTCGTTGTAGCATCAGCCGACATCAGTGGTTTAATAAAGAACTGAGCGAATCTGATATCAGATCACACGAAGAAGCCATAACCTGTAAACTTTACAGGAATATTGACAAATATAACATTCAAGAAAACTGGAAAGCAGCATGTACCTGTCCAGAGCCTCTCCAAAACAGTCAGTGTTGACATCAAAGTAGTAGTTTGTATGCTCAGATGATGTAAAAGCATTTGTACTCCCTCCATGCTGTGCATTAGAAATAAAAACCACAAAGCAAAAATAGATCAACACCACCACTCATCCAGGTTACAGGATCAATATAGAAAAATACCAGGACCAATCTGCTCAACATGATTCCAAAATTCATTAACCCAAACATAATTCAAAATGCTTTTTACTAATACCAAAAATATCACCAAGACACAACTTCTTCAACAAGAACAAAAAGTGCAGTCAGCAGACACTTTAAAGACACACATTAGAACTAAATACAACTAAAGCATTGGTCCCCTTGCCACAAATATAAATTGGGTCAACAAAAATAGAACACCAACACCAAGGGCTTAGGTAGGGATTAAAGGGTAGTTCTTTCCATTATAATCCATCCTCCAGTGCACTATAGTCACCACAACCTCGTATCTTCTCTTCTAAATATTTTTCATTACATTACGAACTCAGGGAAACAGATGTCAGATTCCATAAATCCTTCCTCACAAGTTATGCTTCAATAATAACATCCAATCATCCTTCTACACCAAAAATACAAGAACACCATGCAATGCCTCCACTTAGAAACATGAATAAGAATAGGACATAATCTCAACAAGTCACAGCATGTGCTTCAGCAATGCAGTAAAATTTGTCAGAATTATTATTGCTTTAATATCATCCAAATCTTGACTTAAATCTATGAAAGCATCACAGACATGAAAAATAAAAAAGAAACTAAAATATAAAGAGCACATTTTAATATTATACAATTCAAGTCACATGTTTTTATGTCAATAAAACATTGTGTGCAAATAAAGTCCAAAGCTTGACTTAGAACAGTTACAATGCATTTGATCTTCAATGATGCGTCCAGCAGCCTCACCAAAACAGTCAAATTTGTCACTTCCAAATCATATGTGCCATATCATAGACCACCAAAGCAGCGGACAGATCAGTTCTTTATAATACCATTTCTTTTTTAACTACAGCATATTTGGGAGTTGGGGAGGGGTACATGAACCCACTATCTTATTAATGTGGGTGTGAGAGGCATTAGACCACCTCAACTTCTGCCAGGTCTTTTTCAAAATCATAAACTATATGGGTTCAATTCCAACTATGTCTATGTCAATTGTTGAATGACAAGGAGTGTATATATACATATATAAAAGATTAAAAATAGGCAGTAAATCTGCCAAACATCTCTTTGAAGAACACAAAAATAATTATCTGAAGCTTGTAGTTGTACCTCTGTGATGTACTTTGAATAACTATCCTCCAGTGGATATTTTTCACTAGCATAGAACAGCATATGCTCTGGACATGACACATTAGAGAAACAGAAAAGCAATAAATAACAAGTATATATGAAAAACAGTAGCTCTTCCTTAAAACAAAACCACTTCACTTGTACACTATAGCAATATACAAATTAAATTACAACAAAAAGTTACAAACAAGAAGGGAGATGAGAAGACTTTTCTAAAGAACCACCACTCAACATATTGTAAAACAGATAATGAAGAATAGCAAAATCACGTCTTGAGCATATGATTTGCCATAACTAAATCAGACAAGCAAGCCTACATGCTAAACTGATATGGATTATGATAATGATTTAGCATAATATTAATTAAAAAAGGACCATGAATTTTTAATTACTTCTTACTTCATCTAATTCCATTTACAAGTAACGTAACACATCTTGAAGCAAATGTTTAAAATCATAATCTAAAAGCATCATGATGGTGGCGTACTGATGATTTAGCATTTTATATTTTTCATAATAGAGAACCGAGAAATTTTAATTTTTTTTCTAAGGGGGGTGTATTCAATCTAAACTTTTAATGACTTTTATAGAATTTAAAAGTTTGGATGTATTCAATATAAACTTTTAAAGACTCTATAAAAGTTATGTGGTATTCAATATAGACTTTTAATGATTTTTAAAAAGTCTATAAAAGTTATGAGGTATTTAATTAACACTTTTAAAGAGTTTAGAAAAGTTATGGGGTATTCAAAATGTTAATGACTTTTATGAAATTTTAAGCTTTAATAACTTTGGAAGACTTTTATAAACTTTTATGTTAAATTTATAATAATCAAACTTCATAAATTCTCTCCCACTCCTCTCAAAAACTTTTATAGACTTTTGTTATTGATTATAAAAAGCAAATCTCTTCTCATCCAAAAAAAAAAACAAAACAAAACAAAACAAAAAAAATGAAAAAAATAAATCTTATAATCTCTTTTATATTTAAATCACCCCAAATTCAATGATAGTCATAAAAATATTTCACTTATTTTTTTTTAAATAAACACAAATATATATATATATATATATATATTACTTCTACTTTATTGTGAATTATAATAGTCAATATTTTTTCCAATGTTCAAATTGTTAGCTTTTTAGTTTTTGAATCTTATTAGGCTCCTTCTTTTTCTAAGGACATCAATTTATTATTTTGTAGAAGATTTCAAGTTTGAATCAAAGTTGAGGAATTAGATGTCAACAAAATAAATTTAAGAAATGAAACGTTTTATAATTTATATTTATATATATAAAATACCAAAAAAAAAATATCTAGATGGATCTTGATTCAAATCATCTTATTATTCTTATGATAAATAGTACAACTATTATTAACGATTGTGTTGTAAACCAATAGATTATCATTTCTTATGTACAAATAAAGAAAATAGAACTCACAAATGTACAGATAAAAAATCTTATTGCTTTAAAATCGATTAAATTAATAAATGAAATCTTTGTTTTTTATAATACAAAATAAAAGGAAAAACCTCTATTTCAAATAAAAAAGAAAAAAAAAATTAATATTTGGAGATTTTTTAGCTAGTGGTTTATTTTAAAAATTAAAATTTTAGCTAGTAGTAAAATTTTTTAGCTAGTGGTTTATTCTTATTACATGTTAGAGAATTTATTGAACTTTTACTTTTGATTAGTTAATTTGATTAGTATAGTAATCAATTTTGATATTTGTAACATATCATAAAATTAACTGGTTTAAATTTTGTAAAACATTAGTTTTAATAGTTGTTTTTCACAAGTTTATTTACACTATGTTAAAAGAAAATTTTTTTATTGAAATGAGAAATATAACTTACAAAAAATATAATTTGCGGCACGAGTTTGTTAAAGTAATATATTGTTATTTTAGAAGTAAATAAAAATTTATTAAAATTTATCAATATTTATAAGTCTTCATCATCTTCATTATTATTAGTTAATGAAATGACGATTTTAACTCATTTATTGAGACTTAAGAACAATAAAGAGAGTATATTAATAAATGGAATGTTGTTATAGTTGCTGATATGTGGAGCGATATTGATATTATTGATAAGACATTAGAGATTTTATTTTTCGTAGAAGAAATAAAATAAATAATGAAATGCTTAAAAGACTGGATATTTTGGTTATCAACTTATATAATTGAGGTGATTTTATTTTATTTTATGTACCATACTTTTTCATCATTATTGACATGATAAATATAGCTTTATTAACTTAAATGTATATTATATTATAAGTTAGTAAAATGTTAGTCTATGAAAGTATGTAGAAGTCTATAAAAACCAGTAAAAATTTATAAAAGTCTTTCATAATTTCTTTTAAAAATTTATCAAAGTTAATGAACGTCTTTTAAAAAAGAGTTTATAAAAGTCTGTGAGAGTTTTTCATGAATCTGTAAAGTCATTAGAAGTCTATGAAATTCTACAAAAGTCATTCACTGAAAAAAGTCTATGAAAGTTTTTCAAAATCATGATTGAATATACCCCCCTAAATCCGCTACACCATTAACCCATCTTGAAAAAACATGTATAGGATTAAAATATCAATAAGTTGGATAAGAAAAACTTTGTAAACATTTTCAGTCAAAGTCAATATATGATTACTTTGCTTTATCACATGGTAATAAATTGAAAAAAATCACAAACACAATTAGAAATGTAAGATCACGTTAACATGCGCCCTGACGAGCTATAATATCAGGACCTCCAGTTCAACAAATCCAAAAAACCGCAAAAACAAACAAAAACACAATGAACCAAGAAGGGAAAAAGAGAATACCGAGAAAATGAGCAAGACCCTCGAGGCCAAGGGGGTCACTGAAGGAACCAACAGTGACATCCATTGAAGCGGCGCACTGTAAAAGAGCAGAAGGAGCAGATGATGAGCAGCATTAATGAAATGAAAAGAGGAGAATTGTGTATCGGAAATTGCCTTATCGGTGTCAGGATCGCTGATCAAGAGGACTTGGAGGGAGTTAGGGAGGACGAGTCTCTTGTAGAGTCTCTTGTCCGTACGAGGCTTCAGTATCTCCACATCTTCTTCTCCATTACCAACTGCCATGTCCTAATTCTACACAGAGAGCAGGGAAGAGAGAGCAGAGAGCAGAGAGCAGAGAAAATAGTTGTGTGGTGAGGTGTTGGCCAATGGGGGAGGGGTAGGGTTGGGAGATTGAGTTTATGACAGTTGCGGCTGATTCTGTGTTTGAACCCAGTTTGGACGTCCAGATTTCTGTTTCCAAACTTTCGCAGAGGAGGACAAGAGTTGAACGTGCTACATACGACATGCGACATTTTATTTTTTATTTTCTTTTTTTCCGAAAAGACATTTGACATATGATAATATCATTTCCATTTTTTCCGCCGCGCAGAGAAAAATTCCATATAAAGTGGTAATAAATCCCTATCGTTGACGTCAACCGATGCAAAAAGTAACGAGTACATAGACTACAATCGAAATGGTCACAAGTCTCTTTGCACTACTTCGGCTTGTAAAATTGGAATAAAATAAAATAAATTGAATTGGATTATATTAAAATGTTTGGTGTAGATAGTGATTAGATTGAAATAAAATTAATTTAAATATTTTATATATATTTAAAATTTATTTGAAAATTAATTTTATAAAAAAAACTAATAAAAAGAGAAATTTTTTTATTAATTTAAATACGAGAATTAATTTTAAATACTAAAATATGGGTTAGGATTAGATTAGAATAAAATTAATTTAAATATTTTATTATATAATTTTACTTATATTATACATAAAGTTAATAATATTTTAAATAAAATAAATCCTATAAATCAATTTTCTAAAAAGTTATATTGATTTTTTTTAGAATTATATTATTTTAAAGTATGCATAAATATAAAGATTAATAGGGATCATAGAAGAAAGGGAAAGAAAAGTGCAATACAATTAATAAGAAGAAAGAGAAATAATTAATGAGTTTGAATCTCATCTCATTGAATCCTATGGTGGAGCTAGAGAATAGGCATTCCCATGATAATTGATTGAAATGATTGGGATTGAGTTTTCAATCATAGGTTGGTCTCTCCAAATATGAGATTTGAGAGTTTGTAATATTTTAAATTTCAAACTCACATCAAATCTGATGTGTAAGATCGAGAAGGAGACATTGAATGAGGCCTCGAGAGGTAGCTCATTGTCTGGTAGGAAAGGTGTTGGCAAGGAAAATGGTTAACAAGAAGGTGTTTAAGGTCCTTGTCAAACAGCTATGGGGTCTAATAGAAAGGGTGGATGTGGAACCAATATGTGAGAACCTATTTATGTTATATTTCAATAGAAAAAAGGATCAAAATCTAGGTGGAATAAGGGACCATGCATTTCAATCATAGTTTGATAGTGTTAGAGAAGCCAAGTGGAGTTAGGGACATCCCAAAGATAGGGTTTAACAAATAGACATATGAGTACAAATCCATAACGTTCCTCTAATATGCATGAATATGAAGATTGCGAGATTGTTGGCAAAACAAATTGGGGAGCTTATTGAAATTCAAACTAAACCTAAGAATTATAGGGGTAAATTACTAAGAGTAAGGGTGAGGTTGGACATCTGTGACCCCTTAAAAAAAGGACTAAGAATAGATATAGATAGGTTTACAGAAGCCACAATAGTTCTGCTCAAGTATACGAGACTACCTGAGTCTGTTTTACATGTGGAAGAATCAAACATAAAAGTAAGGACTGCCCGGACGAGGAAGCAAGAGAGGACACATTTCATAGCTCAGTCATGAAGTTTGGATCATGGATAAAGGCTAACCAATCTAAAGGGAGTAAACTAAAATAAAAGAGTTTTAATCTGAAGGACGAGAGCAAGTGGTTACAATAAGAGAAATCGAAGGAAAACAATGGGCAGAAAGGGACGAATGAAGTTATGAGTTATATCTAAAACTCAAAGGTAAATGGATAAGGGAGGTAGAGTTTATAAAGAAGCATAGGGGACCGACATATCAAACACTAGGGTGGTGGACCCATAAGTAGGGTTGGCTGGTAATAAAGATCCTAGTTGCTCAACAAAATAGAAGAAAATACAATAGAGGTTCTAGCTTGTCTCCCAATCAAAAAGGATTGATAAAGGAAAATTAGTTTAATTTCTATCCCCAAGAATGAAGGGGAAGAAGAGTATGACTGCAAGGGCTGGTGATAGTTTGGGGCAGAAAAGAAAAAAAACTTATCTTTATGAAAGAGGTGGAGAATGGTAATAGAAAATTGAAGAATTGCAAGTCAGTTGGAGAAAGGGATATACCAAAAGCATCAGAGCCTAGGGTTTGAGCCTATCGATCACCATGATCGTATTATGCTGGAACATATGAGGTTTAGGAATCCTCGTAAGTTCACAGCCCTGAAAAGGGCTATTCATCGTCAATCCCTGAGCTTAATCTTTCCCAGTGAGACTAAGTTATATAATAAGACATGTTTTAAAATTAAAAATCCTTTAGGCTTTATTATAGGGTTAAGGGTGGAATGTATAGGTAAAAGTGGTGGTTTCGGATTATTCTGAAAGCAGAGGTTGTTGTATCAGTGTTGTCATTGTCCTTGGGTTACATATATGCAACAATTTACATGGAAAATGGCTTCAAGTGGAGATTGATAGGATTTTATGGCAACTCAAAACCTATTTGTAGAGGCAACTCCTTGAACTTATTAAAAGACTTAAATAGATAAACAATCTACCTAGGGTGGTCGAAAAGGATTTCAATGAAATCCTCAAAATGAATGAGAAAATTGGGGGCTCAAACAAAACAATTTATGGAATTCCAAAAGACATAAGATGATTACGACCTTAGTGAGATTGGATTCTTAAGCCCTAGATTTAAATGGAGCAATAGGAAAGATAGGGCAACTAATGTGTAGGAGAGGCTGAAACACTTAGGGCAACTAATGTGCAAGAGAGGTTGAAACACTTCTTAAGTGACACACAATGGAAGGATGCATTCCTTGATGCAAAAGTTGAGCACCTTAGATTCAATGGCTTCGATCATCGTCCGATTATCTTAAAACTCAAAAAAGGGTTCAAAAATGAAGCTTTATCCTATAAAAACTTCAAGCTTGAACCCTTTTGGTGGCAATAATTGGTCTAAGTTTAACACATTGTTTATGCCGTATTTTATGTTATCAAGTTCATCATGATACACATTAATAATAACAATGATAAGCATGAGTTAATAAAAAACAAATGATGCAACTTCATTTTAATCCGTAATGTTTTAAAAAACATCCTTTAATTATAAAATTTATCATTCTATTTTATTTGTTTCCCAAATTACTTAAAATAGCTAACTTAGATCTCTTAAACCAAATTATTGATAGGCAATCATTAAAAAATAATATGAAATATAATTTTACAGTGGAACTATAATTAAACCACAGAAAGAAGTAATTGCACAAAACCTCCCCGAGGTTTGTCAAAAAACAGACGAAAACATATTTATCAGTTTATTATACAAAACCCCCACACCATTAGTCAATTTCCGTCCACTTTAACAGTTGACCAAGATTTTTGGTCAAATGACCATTTTACCCATAAACAAAAAAAAAAAAAAAAAAAAAAAAAAGATCATCATCATCATCATCATCACCACCACCATCACCACCACCACCAATAAACTCAGATCACTGCATATACACTGCCATCAAAACAAACATCATCATCATCATCATACACTGCCATCAAAACAAACATCATCATCATCATCACCACCACCACCACCAATAAACTCAGATCACTGCACATACACTGCCATAAAAACAAACTCAGATCATGTTCTCATACACTGCACATACATCATCATGTTCTCAATTAAAAAAAAAAAAAAATCATCGAGTTCATCGTGCCATCCACCTCTCCACCCCTTCTCCACCTCTTTCTCCCACCGTGCCATCCGCCTCCACTCCCTTTCTGCTGTTGACGCCCTCGAGAAGATTGAGCAGCTCGGCACCTAGATTTCCTCCCTCACCCTCGAGGAGGCTCGCACCCTCTTCGTCGACCCTGGTCGCCGACTCTCATCACCGCACCCCCTCGATCCATAGCACTGGGGCGATCCGAGAAGAACGAGTAGGGTCATCCCATTTTCTTTGTTATCAGATTCTCTCCACCCCTTCTCTACCTCCCTCTCCTACCATGCCATTCACCTTCACCCCCTCTCCGTTGTTGATGCCCCCGAGAAGATCGAGCAGCTCAACGCCCAGATTTCCTCCCTCACCCGCGAGGAGGCTCACACCCTCGTCGTCGACCATAACGTTCGTGAAGGCGACGCCGGCGATGAGGAAAATAGCGAGCGTGAGCAGTGAGAGAAAAGAGAAGAGAGAGACGAGGCTGAAGAAATGAGAGACAGGGGTGAACAAGGGTGAAGAAGAAGAAGATGATGACTTAGGGGGTATAATGACCAAAATGTCCTTCACTCAGTTACCATTGACTAAAGTCAACGTTAGGTGTAGGGGTTTGATGTAATAAAATGGTAAATATGTTTTCCTCTGTTTTTAGGCAAACCTGAGGGAGGTTTTGTGCAATTACTTCCCACAGAAATTATGATTTTCTACTCAAAAATACATTAAAAAAATGTAACAAAACTATAAAATAATCCAAACTAATAAAAAATTAAAAACAATAAAATTTACTTATTTTATATGATTAAAAATGAAAAGTTGAAAAAATATAACATGCTATTTAATAATTTTTAGCTTTTATAATGACTTGTTATATTTATTTTTATTTTTATTAAATAAAATATATAATTTTCATAATTTTTATTTTTGTAAATTTTCATCATTTAAAATCATGTGAAATATGTTTTTTTTTTTTCACCTTTTTATCTTTATCAAATAAAATAACTAATTTTAAATATTTTTAATTATTATAGTTTTATTTAATTTTATTTTTTTTAATAAATTTTTAGGCTAAAATCATAATTTTGTTGGTCCAATATGGGCAAACTTATCCTTTTGCTAATTTTTTAATGTTTGGATGTCAAAATTTTGGTTAAAGAGATATAATTGAGTCAATTTTAATCGCTTAGGGATCTAATGAACTAAGAATGACAAATGAAAAAGTGATAATTCTCAAAATGTTAGGGATTAATAAGAAGCTTCCCCAAAAATAAATATTCATTTTTCACCTAATTGTGTATTGTGTTGGCAATGGGCATCAATCATTAAGTCATTAAATGAAATTAAATTAATAAGATAATAAAACATTAGAACAAACAAGATAAACATCAGCTTCGTAGTATAGTCTTTGTAGTTCCAATAATGTATTGGAGGTATGCTTTGATTGGGAGACTTTGACCTAAAAAAATAATCAGAAAAGACAGAAAACAACGAATTATCAAGTAGATGATAAGAATTGGCACTTGGAATGGTCGGATTGTCTCGAAAAGTTAAAAGATAAGGTGCGGTGGAAATTAATCTATATTTACATATAAGAATGATCAATCATCTTTTTCTAATATGTCAAATCAATATATATATTTTTTATTTTGCGGTCCTGCTCCTGCTTAACGTGGGTGGAGATCTCTACAGACTGTAGAAGATTTTAGTTTTCAAATTTCAAATATATCAGCTTGAAAAAATCAGAACAACTCTTGTTTATACATATATAAATATTTTATAGTCTATATTATGAGACCTTGGAATATTGCACTTGTTATTATACCATGTATTAATTCTACGAATATAGAAGGATGGTTTTTCAATGGGATCATCCGTGTGCACCGGTAGAATAATATCCATCATACACAATTTTATGTTTAATTATCATTAGTCTTTTTTTTCTTAAGAAAGTGATACACATATGGTAATATTATTGTATTTTTGGACGCGCGGATTTATTGACTATATAATTCATTGAAGAGTAATAAATTGATACATAAAGATATATCTGTCTTTAAAAAAGGACTTTCTGATTTTACAAAAAAGTGTGTTGAATTTGAATAAATGAATCATATCCGAGGACTAGGGCATATATGACATCATAGTGTACCAAGCATAGTGATAAGAAACGAGTGGTAGAAAATTGTGAAATGGGGGGGCATCAATCATTAAGTCATTAAATGAAATTAAATTAATAAGATAATAAAACATTAGAACAAACAAGATAAACATCAGCTTCGTAGTATAGTCTTTGTAGTTCCAATAATGCATTGGAGGTATCCTTTGATTGGCAGACTTTGACCTAAAAAAGTAATCAGAAAAGACAGGAAACAACGAATGATCAAGTAGATGATAGGAATTGGCACTTGGAATGGTCGGATTGTCTAGAAAATGCATGGAAAAAAGACTTGGATGATTCTCTAATGAACAATATATCCATAACAACTTATGAATTTATCTTTCCATTTATTCGTAAGCAGAAAGTTGAGTGCTTTTATTGTTCAAGACACGAATCAATACTTAAGGGAACTACTCATATACTTCTTGCAAAAAAGAGTGGATTCTACTATTATGTAGAATGTTCCCAGCCACTTATTAAATCATATTTCTAAAGTACGAAGCTTATTGACTGTAAATCTATAACAGTCTCATTCATGTAAATCAAAAGATATGACCCAACAAATAGGAGTCCATAAAATACTCAAGATTAAGATCAATCCATATATGATCATCTAGTCGATAAATAAGAGTTTCTTTGTTTAACGGATATTAATAAGAAATTCATTTTTATCGTAGTCCAATCCTATATAATATCTATTATATAAGTGCCTCAATTTTCATGTCGCCATATGAACAATCTCGGATAAGATCATCGTATCAAATACAAAATGGACCGTAGCTGTAGATTTACCACAAACAAAGTACTCAGCTTTGTTTGCTTTTTACGGACTTTTAGATTACTAATCTCAAACTAAATTCTCTTGTATATAACACTTACATATTTAATTTGAGACTACATAAGTAATCATAGATATTACATGATATTCGTATGAAACAAACATTTCATAAATGAACATTAATTTGAATAAAATAAATTTTATTTATTTATTATTTATTTAAACGTTTACAAATTACAAGTTCTTAAGATACAAACCCTAACAGACCAGTTCTCGAAGACGACAATCAACCATATCGAGAAAGGTCGGTCTTACTTTGGGCACATTCACTATTTTTTGTTGTTGTTGATGTTGTATGTTTAATGCATTTTGGATTATATGGAATTGAAGAGAGATTGAAAGTGACTTGGTTTAGAGATTGACCCCAATTTGAATTCGACTGCTATATTTACAATTATGATTCAAGGGTTGTCGAAAAGTTTTATTAAAAGAAAAAAAAAACACACACACACAGAGATAAATAAACACAGCAAACCCAAGTAGGTTATCAAATAGAACGATAGATTATAATATGAGAAAAAAGTCAATAGAATTTTATTAAAAAAGAAAAAACACACACTCACAAATGAATCTAGAACCAAATATTCAGATCCTTTCATTGATAATTTTTGTTTAAATAATCATATTATTATACACATGTCAGTTTTTTATTGGTCAAATGATATATAATATTTTGATTTTATTGAAGGCAAATTGGTCATTTTAGGTAATAAGGGATAATTGAGTCTTTTTAATTTCTTTTTGTTCCTTTGACTATCAGTTGATTGACAATTTGAACTTTTTTAAAGAGTTTTTAAAAAGTTAGAGATGAAAAGAACTATTTTCAAAAGATCTTTAAAAACTTAATATTTTTTAAAACCTTGAAGATTAGAATAAAGTTTTCCATATATATATATATATATGTGTGTGTGTGTGGCCAACACTTTTGCGTGTTCTTTCATAACCATATTTGTGGGCCTAAACAGTTAAGCCCGCACGATATGGGTTCAAATATGAAATCTCTTGGTTAACTTGACAGCATGTAGATATTATTTTGACTCGAGAGTTTAAGTTGATTTCCAATTTGTATAGATAGTCTTTTCATTTTATTGTGAGAGTAAACTATCTCATATTAATGAGAGTAGATATTCTAATTATATAAATAGTATTTAATCTTAACAAATGCTGTCAAACTTCTGATTAATTTGGTATTAGCTCTTAGGGAAAGAAAGTTTATTTTGATAGGTAATGGCCCGACTAAAAATAACATTTTAGCTCTCAAAATCAGAACTTGACGAGAGGAAAAGGATAAAATACAATTAAATGTTGAGCTAGGAAAATGATAGAAGAATAAAGAATTAAACTATAACTCAGGAATCACAAGGCAAAGTATTAAATAATATTGTTTTTTTTTTTTGAAATAATAATATTGTTTTTAGTTAGTGTGTTTGTTTGTTTGTTTGCTTGCTTTTGTTTCCTTTCCTTATATCTCTAAGGCCTCGTTTGGTGCGCGGGATAGGATTAGATAATTTATATGGGATTGGATTAAATGTTATCTCATGTTTGGTGAAAGTAGGATAGGATTAAAAATAGTGGGTATAAATTTGGATTTTAAAGAAATTTTTTAGGGTCTTTTTAGAAATTTTACAAAATCTATATTAAATTAATCCATTTTCCACCATTTCCAGACGTCTCTTAAACTGCAAAATCACAAAACTGCCGACCACCATCTCTCTCCTCCCTCTGTCCTCCGCATCGAGCCCCCCCGCCATCATCCCTTCACCGCTTCTCACCTCTGCTGCACGCCGTTCTACATCGAATCCCACTCTCTCATCCCTCCACCGTTTCTCACCTCCGTCGCGAAGTCATACCTCTATCGCGACGCCGTTTGTAGAGCTACTTGCAGCGTCGTTTGCAGCACCGTTTCCAGCACGATCTCGTCGAACTTGGTTGCGACGCGATCGCCATTGTCATTGTTCAATTGGACGTTGATGTGGCGGCGTGATATCGTCGAAGGACGCATCGAGGTCGGTGAGAGAGGAAAGGCCGGTGGGAAAAAGTTAACCCACCATTTCAGTGGGATGGATTTATCCCACTCTAGTGGGATAAAATCATGGCGGGATAACTTTCTCCAGCCTCCAATGTCTACACCAAACGTGGGATTGGATAAAATTTAATCCAATCCCAGCAAACAAACGAGGCCTAAAGCTATTAACGTTAAAGCATTTTAAGCAATTTGCATTATTAGCCGAATTGAATTCCAATCGTAAGGGCATGTAAACTATAAAGCAGTGTGCGTTATTTGCTAAATAAAATTCCTACAACAGGATAAAGTTAATGGCAACAACAGAAACAACTATGATAAGAAGCACGCCATAGCATATGTTTTACGACATGCTGCTTCTATTTTCTGCTGTTCCTGGATTGGATTCGATTTAGGAAACAACCAAACAGTGCAACAATGGCTGTTCTTTTCAAGTATCATATAGTTGGGATTTAAAAAAAGTTTGTATGCAATATCAATATGAAGGAAATAGATATTTTAAGAACAGCTTAGTTGTAATACCTAGCTTAGCACCAATTTTCTTCTTCAAAGGTGTCATTTTCATTTATATTCTTCTCTCAAAATCTTTAATTTTTCTCCAACAACCAGTTTCTCACTTATCAAGAGGTTTCTTGGCTAAGAAGAAATACATTGGTGTGAATATACCCTATATACTAAATCTAAGTTCTTCAGTAAGACCTCTATATAATAAATTAAGTAAAAATGGTCAAAAGTATTTCAATTCAGAAGATATAAAATTAGTTAGAAAAATAAAAGAGATTGTAAAAACTCTAAATCCAATAGACATCACATATATATAAATAATTCATTAATCAAAGTATTAAACTAATAAACTGTAAGACTCCCTATTGTAACCATAAAACATCTACAATTATTTGAATGAATAAGTAGTCTACATGTAGTTGATATGCATGCAAAAGTAAGCTAAACAAAACCAAAAGGAAAAAATGTTGTTACCATGTCAGTATAGTTGGCTTTTCTCTCCTCCTCATCTCCTCCATGACAGACATGATACTTTTCATATCTACACTTATACACCAATGTTACTAATCAATGAAAACCAATGTTTTAATACAAAAATAATCAACATCGAGATATATAAAAACAATGGAAGTACTTTTTGGACAAATGGGTATTACTTAAGACAGAAAACAAGAAACAATGTATGTGAAAGGAGCAGCAACTCACTTTTCAACCGCTGAGAGCACTTGCTGCTTCTCAATCTTGCCTCCAACACCAGAGGCAAGATCCAATGCTCCAGATTTTGACATTTGGCTCTGTCAATGCAAAGCTTGTTTGCTTGACAATGAATGTCCAATCAATAATGCAGTTTTAAGTTGTTCTTGTGCCTCCGTATTCACTGATTGACTCTTTGGGATTCTTTCATTTGCAGCTCGACAACAAGCCGTTTTGTAAGTTGGCACCAAAACGCTGCGTTTGTAATGGGCGTGATGTTGATTAGTGGATCGATCGATTCAAAGAGAGAGAGCATGGTATGTCTAAATTGCTGTTGGGCCTAAGCCCAGTGATTTACTGGAGCCTTTTGACGGGCCCAAAAACGGTTCCAGTTGTTGTGGGATGTGGGGACGATGCGCACATATGAATTTGTAGGTATCCATTTCAGGATCAATATTCATTTACATAATTTAAAAAAGTTAGAATTTATTCTTACTACCAAAATAATAATAGATAGAACCCACTTTTCTCCCAAAAAAAAAAAAAAAAAAAAAAAAAAAGGAAGATAGAGCCCAATTGATAACAAGATGAGATTAGTCTAGTGTCATCACTTACATAGTTACATTTACGAGGTTGTAAATTTGAGGAGATTAACATAAATAAACAAGATGAAGTTAGTCCTATGTTATCACTTGCATGGTTACATTTATGAGGTTGTGAATTTGAGGAGATGTCATCCTCCCCCACACCCCCTCCCCCTTAGAGATTATGAGTTTGAATAATCTTTGAATATGGGGAGATGTAAGTAAATAAACAATATGAGGTTAGTCCAATGCCATCACTTACATAGTTACATTTACAAGGTTGTGAATTTGAGGAGATGTCATCCTTATGAGTTTGAATAATCTTTTCTCTCCCCATACCCTAAGTTAATGAAATAATTAAAAACAAAAAACAATAGAGCACCCAATCAAAATCTCCCATTCCAAACCATGAGTTTGTAAGTTTAAATCATGTTGTTCTCTCCCCAAAATCCTAAATTAATGTAGTAATAATAATTAGAAAAAAAAACAAAAAAAAAAAAAAAACACCTATTAGATAAACATGTAGAGATCTTCCCATTCCCCAACCCAAACCCTAAATTAATATAATAGTTTTAGGAAAAAAGAAAAAACTAAATCTTAGAAATTATTTTAATAAAGCAAAGTTGTCAAAAATATTTTTAAACTATGATTATAGTTATTTTAAATAAAAATACTTATATGATTTTTTTTTGAAAAAAAAAAAAAATTTAAATAAAATAAACAATTATATTTTGATGTTTTGGTAATTCTTCAATGTAGAATTGCACATACAAAACCTTTTTTTACAAAAGAAGTAAAAACATAACCCACTTGGTGTAATTCATTTTTATCATGGACCAAGCGCTAAATTTACACATAAATTTAGTGTTTATATCTAATGTCTTCAATTACGATGCTTTAAAGGCACCCATAAAGTAAAGGTAAATAGAATTGGAAAAGTTTAGAATGTTTTCTTTTTTTTGGGGGGGTTACTAGTACCTTACTCGGGATATTGTTGGGATCAGTTGAGATATAACTCTGAAATGCAGTCGCGAGATCATCTCCCCAAAGACGAAAGAGAGCAACACACACTTGACTCTTAAATGTGGACTAGAATCATCTCCCAGAAAGTGGGAGAGAGTAACCTACATCAGGTGAAAAAAAGAAAAACCTATAAATAGTGAGATTTTATAAGATTGAACCCATAAACTTGCACATTTGGTGTTGGTGAGCCTTGATCTTATTATCTAATTAGATCACTTTTCTCGATTAGAGTGCTTTTGCCCAATAGATAGATGTAAGAATTACCTTGCAATAATGAGAAGTTACTTTAGGCGTGCAGATCATCAATCATGGTATGTTTATGATACTTGTCCAAATCTTGTAAGTGGAGTTCCACGCTTCCACTTTCTCATGATTTGAAAAGGAACCTTGGGGACCGTTTTATGCTAAAAATCAGCGGCAAAGACTCTCTAAAGTTTTAAACTTTAAATTATGTCTTCCCCACTTGAATTTTGACCAAACAAAAGAACAGTAATAATATTTCTTCAAAAAAAAAAAAAGAGAGTAATAATAATAATAAATTTTTAAGCACAATTGCCATGGCTCCGATCATTTACATTATATTACTTCTCTAATTATATTAAAATCATTCTAAATCATATGATTAAAATTTGAAAATTTCATTATTCTTAATAAATATTAAATTCAATTGTTTAGCAAATTATGTGACAACTAATCAATTATCCTTGCTAAAGCCAAAAAATCAAATTTTAACACTCGAGTTATATGATTAATGTTCTTTTCCTTTATATTTGTAATTGAAGTCAAACCCCTCACATATATTTATCTACATGTGTAGAGTTTCCTAACGGTAGTGTAAGAGTAGGTTTTTTTTTTTTTTTTTTTTTTAAAAAATTATATATATAATATTTAATATCGATATATCTCAATTAATCTTTAAGTTTACAAATTAATTATATTGTAATATATCAATAAATAATAAACAATTTAATATATATAAGATATGCTTATATTTCTCGTAATTTTCAATAAAAAAATCAAAATTTAGTATACATAGTTGTGTACTTCTCAATCATTTAAAGGATTGGAAGTAATCAATTCCTACTAAATGTATATTACTTGGGAAGAGAGTGATTGTACCAAACAGACTTGAGCCATATCGGTGTCAGCTTTGAAGTAAAATAAAACATATCTAATGGCAAATATTTGTATGGGTTGTTGGGAGGTTTTCCTCTTATTCACATCTAATAGCAACAATTTGCATAAGTAGTTGTACTTGGCAGACTTGACCTTTTCTCTATGCTAGCTTTTTTTTAAAAAAAAAAAAAAGCAGACGATCGTGGCAGACTCGACAGGAGACATATATATATATATATTATTAAAAAAAAAAAAGACACTCATCTGATAATAAATGTTGTCCTGGCAGTGCTCCAGCCAACTTTTAAAAAAAAAAAAAAATAAAGGGCAAATTACACTAAAGTACCCGGACCTATCAAATTATTACAGTCATGATGCGAGTTTTATCTAAATTACACATAAATACCTTTGACTTGGTTTGACTAACGACCAATTAACGGTAAAATTAATGCTCAAGGGTAAATTGGTCTTTTTACATATAAAATAATATTTGAGATATTATTTAAACAAAATGTCTCTCTCTCTCTAAAAAACAAAATCTCTCTCTCTCTCCTTCTATTTCTTCTTCTTTTTTTTCTTCTTCTTTTGTGCATCATCATCATCATCATCATCATCTTCTTCTTCTTCTTTTTCTGCTCTTCTTCTTCTCTGGGTTCCTTCGAACCCAGTTCTGGGTTCGAATGGAACCCAGATCTGGGTTCGGATCTGGGTTCCATTCGAACCCAGATCTGGGTTCCTTCGAACCCAGTTTACTGGGTTCCATTCGAACCCAGATCCTGGGTTCGAATTCGAACCCAGAACTGTTGGTCATCTTCTGTTCTTGTTTTTTTTTTCCTTTTTTGCGTGGTGGTGGTGGGTGGTTGGTTGATTGTGTGGTAATGGTTGGTTCACTGTCATGGTTAGAAAAAACTGGGTTCAAAACTTTTGTATTTTTGGTGATTGTGTGGTGATGAGGAGGATGCGTGATTCAGGGTAATAGGGATTTCGTGATGGGTTCATGACTGTGAACCCAGTCGAATCTAGGTTCAAACCCAGATGCCCAGAAGAAGATGAACAAGAAGCAGAAGAGAAAGGAGAACAAAGATGATAAGGGCATTTGTGTCATTTTATTCTAAAAAAGTTGTCAAACTATTAAGTTTGACTAAGTCAACTAACGGTAGGGTATTTACCTGTAATTAACGATAAACTCACACCATAGATGTAATAATGTGATATGTGAAGGTACTTTAGTGTAATTTTCCCATAAATAAAAGAACACATCCAATGGCAAATGTTTGAGGGAGGATGTCACCTTATCGTGGGAGCAATTATGCCTCACAAACTTCACTTCGAATAGCAAATATTTATATTGGCAATTCTCTCTAAGGTTGTCATCATACTTGAGAGTAGTTGTCCTGGGCAAACTTGGCACCAAATAGCAAATATTTGTGTTAGTAGTTCTCCCAATCAGTTTTAGGAAAAAAAGAAAAAAAGACCATTTAATAGCAAACATTTGTGGGAGGTTCTCATTTTATTATAAGAGTAATTATACCAGATAGACTAGAAAATGAATGACAAATATTTGTGGTGAAAATTAACAAAATAACAATATTAAAAGCTAAAAATTCATTTTTAGCCACAACTTTTTAAGAATTCATTTTTAACCTCTCAAACAAATTAATTACATATTATACCCAACTTACCCATTTTGCCCCTACCACAAAAATTTACCCATATTACCTTATTTTGTAAAATGCAAAATAAAACCCCAATGCAAAATTACATAACTACCCTCACATATATGAAGGTCACAAAACACGACCACCAATTTCTTTTTTCATTGCATTCATCAAACCTCAAGACCCGGTTTTGCAACCCGAGAACCCATCGCACTTGACCATTCATTGCCATCGTCACTAGCCTTGTCGCACTTTTGCAGGCCTTTACCGACCTCCTTAGACTACCAACGAGCTTATTCACCCCCTTCATTACCAAAGGTATGCATCGACGCCTCTATTACCAAAGGTATGCATCAAAGCCTCCATTTGATTGTTTGAGTTTTATTTATGAAATACTTGACAAACTTGACATAAATAGCAAACATTTATGTGGATAGTTCACACGGTCAGCTTTATTTAAAAAAGAAAAAAGAAAGAGAGAGAGACATCTAATAGCAAATATTTGTGGAAGGTTCTCCTCATTACGAGAGAAATGTACCTAAGAGAGTTGACTCATTCGATATTAAGACACATCTAATAGCAAATATTTATGTGGGTAGTTCTCTAGATTAGCTTTAAAAAAAAAAAAAGACAAATCTAATAGCAAATACTTGTATGGATGGTAAAAAGGCACATCTAATAGCAAATATTTGTACAAGTATTTAAAGGACACATCCAATAGCAAATATATGTGTAGGCAGTTTTTTCTTTATTGTGATAGTAATCATAATCGACAGACTTGACTCGTTCGATGTCAGCTTTAACAAAAAAAAAAAAAAAAGATACATTTAATATAAAATATTTAACTGTTTATAATGAGAGTAGTTGTACGTAATATCGTTGATCTATTTCGATGTTAGCTTTTTGTTTTCGTTTTTGGTTTTTTTTTTTACAAAAAAAAAAAAAAAAAAAAAAAAAAAAAGACATCTAATAGCAAATATTTAATGCCCAAATGTTAAAATTACTAAAGTCATGGCGTCATAGACAGAGACATACAATAGATAAAAAAGATTATATATCTTGAAGTTGGATTTAATTGTACCAAACTTTTTATTTCCAAGAGATCTAAATCAAATTATTAATAGTTAAAGCACCAACATTTTTAAATTATTTACCTTTTCATGTATTATTACAAATTTGAAATTGAAGGAAGGTAATATGACTTGTATTATCCACAAATCCTATTAATGCGAGGAATAAGAATTCTCTATCATCAATTTTTTTTTCTAAATTTTTCATCATAAAAAATGATGGATAATTAAAATTATTATATTTTTTCTTTATCATATATAATTTAAACTTAAATTTCTCTCCTAAATACTTAGTACAATGTCAACATTGACTATGGGGTGAAACGTAGTTATATTACGGAGCCACTATATCCATTCATTAGTTGCTTTTTTTTTTTTTTTGTCCTATTAATTAGTTGTTAAATAGTGTTGCTTTGAGCAAGATATATCTATTAACTATATATAAAAATGGGAAGAGGGGCTGTGAATAGTGACAATTCCACTCATCTGAATTTGTTTGAAACTGAAATGACGTTTTTACCCTTGATAAATATAAATGGACTCTCACAATAGAGAGGATAAAAAAGGAAAACAATTTTCAATACTTGTTTCATTGTTTGTGGCTGAGAACATAAACCGTACAGAGCAGTTGAAAACGAATATGGCTGGGAGTACGGTGATGAATACTTGGAGTGTGGTGTTGAGATAAGATTTAAAAGGTTTTGTCCATGAATTGTCCTTTTCACTAAAATTGTCACTTCTTCTTCTTCTTCTTCTTCTTCGTATAATCAAAATCCTGAATTTCGAAAACGATTTTTGCAGTTGAAAATGAGGGATACGGTCAGGAAGCTGGTGAAGAGGAAAAGGGCGGTGCCGGCGATGACAGACGAAGGAAATGGGTGTCCGAATCGGGGGTCTGTTCGACTGGGTTTCTGTTCTCTTGTCACTTGAAGTTACAGTAGCCAGACAAAGAGCTTCACGTTTCTTGTACCCTTTGCTCTCCTTTGAATGTTTCGACAACCCATTTTGCCACTGACATGGTAAAGATACAAACTTTCACTCTTTCAAGTTTCTTTTCATTTTGGTGATTAGAGGTTTAAATTGTAAAGAAAAACTTGATCTTTTGAAGATATGGTTGTTTGTCTTAGGTGGTTGTTTTGTTTTGCATGTTTATTTGTTTTTTGATATTGGTTTTCCTGTTTGGTTGATAAGGAATTGGCAAAAATTTAAAAAAAAAAAAAAAAAAGAAAAGACAAAGAACAAAGTTTGTCTTTTTAATAAATTTTGTTGTGTTTGACAGAAAATGATTGAAAAATGAAGCTTCTTTTCGCATTACAAATCCGCTTGAAAAAGAAAGTTGACAGAGAGAAGTGTGGAAATAGGAAGCCATACTGGATTGTTTTTATATAAATTAAAGAGGTGTATAATAATGATTACTTTTGGCTCTGTTTTGGATCTCTTTGTGTTTTGGTTGATGCGTTGATGGTTGAACGTTTTGGTTGTTTTTCTGCAAATGTGAAACGACTCAGAGGTCAGAAACAAGTGTCATCATGGTGAGCATTTTCTTTTGCAACTTTCAAGTTTAATATTTTCTCAGAAAATCAACTTTAATTTTTTTAAAACAGTTTTTTTAGTAATATAAAAAGGAAACGATATTTTTTGTTCTTTGAATGCTTTTCGAGACACTTTTGTGTGTCGAATTGTTGTATTTTTTTTTCTTTTTAATCTGATTTTCTAAAAAAAAGGGGTGAGATTTTGTTTTTTCGCTTCGTTTTAGCAGTAACTAATTTGTGAAAAATAAACGGTTTTGTTTTGAATTCTGTGGTGTTCTTGATGTAGGTTTTTGAACTTTTGTGGATTGGAGTAGAAAATGGAGTCGATTGAATTGTTGTAGAATTGTGTTGAAGACTGATTAGGTTGAATAGTTTTGGTTGATTGATTGAAGAAGAGGTGTTGAAAATAGATCAAATGTATAGCTCTGTTGCGATGAAATGGTAAACTCTTGCCATGTCATATCATGCATCGGTCATGTCGATGCATCTGTTTGTTGCACTCTTATGTGCTTGTATTGTTATCGGTCATTTTCTTGAAGAGAATTGGTAGATGAATGAGTTGATTACTCTTGATTGTCAGTTCTTTGTGCTTTACTGTTTTTTTGGGTTTATAATTTGATTTTGTTTGTTAAAATGTGAGAAAATCATTGATTCAAATTTATGTTTGCAGTTAATAAGTTGTTTAGTGTGACTGGAGTGCAATTTAGTTGAGTTAATTTAAGATCTGAAGTAGAAGATTTTGAGTTTGTTTGTTTGTGTATATGATTTTGGTGCATTTGTTAATGTGGCGGGTTGTTAATGGGCAGGGTGTTGCTACTGGTGTTGTTATATTGCTACTCAGCGGGGGAAAAAGCTCGCATTTGTTAGTCTTCAGTGAAGATCTGTTTTTAAGATATCTGTTGCCGCCTACTATATTTAATGCAGGGTGAGTTTGTAATAGTGTTGTTGATTTTGTTGTATTGGAATGGGAAAAGAACATTTTGATTGAATAATGATTTTTCTATGGTTCTCTTTAGTAATGTTGTCTAATGTGTGGTTTTTGTGTCTATTAGGTTTCAAGTGAAGAAGTAGTTTGTCCATAACTTCATTACTGTCATGCTTTTTGATGCTGTTGGTACATTAATATTGTGGGCCACCATGTCAGTTGGTATTGTTCATTTTGTTCATGTACAAGCAATGCTTGCCCTCTGATAATAGGTATTTGTTCTTATATTTGGATCTTTTGAATAATCTTTTTAAAGCTTAAGACTCCAAAAAGCTATAATAATGTATATAAGATCTTTTAGACATTATGGATATTAACTATAGGTATAGTTGTATATCTTTTCCCTTTCATAATATGATATAAATAAGGTTTCTCTTTATTATGTTTGTTGATTTAATTAATCTTTTATGATCACTTGAAATTTTATTAATCTATAGGATGAAAATGTATTGAACTAAACACATTGTAGTTATAGTTAAACTTAAAATTATTATTTATGATATCATACATATAATAATAATTTAAGTAAAAAAATATCCTTAATCCAATAATTTAAGCATGTGCCTTGCTTAAGCAAAATCCACCCTCAGACGAGGTGATAGGCAGGAGAAATTTAGCCATTAATTATTAATTAGCAGTGACATTGCAAGAGAAGGGATCCTTGTTGGTTTGCGTCGATACTACTTTTTTGGTGAAACTTTTCGCTACTTTAATGTGGTTGATGCTGAATCTTTAGTTAAAATCATTACACTTCTCCTTATAATAATTTCTCTGTCATTTTATTTTGCTCTAATTTGTAGGAATCCATGAATAATCTTTTTCTATATCTCAATATTTTTATTGACCAGAGTTTAAACATGAGGGAAAAGAAGAAAAGAGAAAGGACCCAACTACTTCATCGGTCCAATGTTATTTCGTTCGAACAGAGATTGATGCGACCATTGACATGGGCCAACATTATATATTGTTTGGAAAAAGGATCCATCAGGTATGTTTTCACTTTTTCTTTTTTGGCTTTGCTCAATGTCTCAGGGATGAGATACCCTGTCAATTCTTGGTATTTCTTTTTTTTTTTTTTTTTTGAACAGGAAGTGCAAGTAAACCTTTTCATTACAGACTATTATATGCTTGGCATGACAGGCTATGATTTGCTCAAGAAAACCAAGGTATGCTTTTTTTGTTTCCTATCCCTCTGTCTTTTTTTCCCTTTTATCATTATATTCCCTTCCCATTATTTGCATTTTCCATTTTTACATATTTTTTCCTTTACAGGGAAGCCATTATTTGCATTTTTCATTTTTATATATTTTTTTTCCTTTACTCGGAAGGAAAACTGAAAAGTGCTTCCTTAAAATTCACTTTCCAGATTTTTATTTTTTGAATCCAGAATTGGTATATAGTAGTTATAAAAAATTGCCTTAATGAGTCAGTGTATTTTTGCCATTTCCTTGAGAATGTCAATGAAAATCTTTTGGAAGGAAAATGACTCACAGGTGCTTTTCAATCACAATCGTCAGTCTCTCTTTCCCTCACTCTCTATCTCTTCTTTTCGTTTCAGATCAGCAACTGAACCCCACTTATGTTTTTGGTTATTTCTCATCACTCTTGCTTTTATTATCTTAAAGTTATAATCTTTGATACTGAATTAGAATCCTTTTGTTTTTGCTATTTTAAAGTTACAATCTTTGATGCTAAAATAGAGTCCTTTTGTTATTATTATGTTGTTTCTTACAATCATTTATGCTGTTGTTTATTTTTTGTGGTCATTTTGATTTTGTTTTGATCTATAGTTACTTTTTTATATTCGATTGGAAAGTTTGGTATGATCTGTCAAGGTTTCATTTTGGTGTCACTGCTGTGAATTTAAGAGATCACATGATATCCATCCACATGGACTGTTTTGAGAACCTGATCATGATTTCTTGTTGATGAAAACATGTGTTTGAGAATGTGATTGTGGGGTGTGTTTGTTTCTGATTTATCTTGTGGGCTTTGGATTTGGTTGTGTTTTGTTTGTTTGGATGTGCAAGTTGAAAAGTGCAATGACAAGGTTGACAAATTGGGTTCAAAAGGTATGATTAGTTGTTGATATTGACATGAAGATCTGGTAGCTATAGCATTGAATGAGTTCCTCGTTCTTGTACTATATATAAAAAATGGAAGAGATGCATGAACAGTGCAAAAGTTCAACACCCCCTTCAATTATTTGAAACTGAAATTACTTTTTCATCCTCGCTAATATGGAGCCAAAATAACCCGACCGAGTGGAGAAGAAGAATTGACTCTTCCTAAGTAAGGTTGCATATATATTATATCAAAAACACATCTTTGACTCCAGAATCTGTCTTGTTTATTAGATAGGGTTCTTTCTTTTTATCGTTCGCTGCCATTTTATAAAAATATCTTACTTGCAGATGAGTACAAGCAGGGAGGTGACGAGGAGGCCGACTCTGTAGAAGGGCATGTTGTTGGCAATCGAGAAGAGGATGAGGAAGATGAAGATGACGGTTTTTCTATCTCTAGGGTTTCCTTTATTCCGTCAAGTTTGTGAGTTTTTTTTTTTTTTTTTGTTTTTTCTATGGGTGTAGGTTATTGACTATCTGGTTGCAAGGAAAATGGAAATGATTGGTTTATTCAGATAGGAGATTAGAAATTTTGGGGTTTCTTAAAATTCTGTTTTGTATATTTTTAGGGTTTTTAGAGCTGGGGTTGTGGGTGATGTAGGTTTTTTTTCTTTTTTTGTTCTTTTTGTAATGAAAATTGAAGTTTTGACTGTTATTATGAAACTAAGTAGATGATTAGGTTTTATTGATTATATGAGGAATTTTTTAATTTGGTTAAATATATGTTATGTGATTATTTGGTCAAAAAGTGTTGGAATTTGCTATTTTGTTAGTGATAGTGTATTATGTTTTCTTGCTTTAATTGTGGTGGTTGTGCTCTGTGGTTTTGGATTTTTTATATTGTTATTTGGCTTGTGAGTTTGTTCACTTTGGGAGTTTTATCTTGGTAAATGTATGTATGTAATTTAATTTTTATTTTTTCAGAAGAACGGCAAGATGAATATGAAAAGGATGGGTTCATGGTAAATGATGTTGTTGAAGAAGAGGAGGAAGAACAAAGGACTGACAGTAATGAGGAGAGGCAGAAGAAGAAAAAGAAAGGAAAGTAAAAGTAAAACATTTCCTTCCATGGCCTTTTAATGTTTTTGATGTAATGCTCATGTTAATTGAGGAAATTGTAATAATATCTAGAAAGTGCAAAATTTTATTGACAGGGTGAACACTACTCCGGCCTCCTCAAACCGGAACCCAACGCTGCCACCATCGGTAACTAACAAAGTGAAACAAAATCCGATTATGTTTTTATTATAGTCTTCTAATGTTGTTGTCGTGCTTTTAGGTCTTGATTTTGACAAAGGTTCTCTTAAAGGTGTGCCTCTGTATCCACTCTACAAGCGTCTGGCATTGGCGCTGTATCAAAAGGCATTGTTTCGCAGGTGAGAAGAGGAATGGAGTGGTTTCATTTTGGACAAGGGAGCCGAATTGGTGAATGTATGTTTTTAACTGATTTCGTCATTGATTTGTTAATTTGAGTAATGATTTTGAAGCAGTTTATTTAATTGCTGAATTTGTGTTGGATCTTGGAGGCTATTGAGTTTCAACTTCATGTAGAAGATCACTTATTTTCATTGATAAGAGGTATCTCTTGGTATTTTATTGTTTGATTGATCCAATTAATCAGGTTTCTAAATACATTGTTATGCTGTGCAGAATGAGCCAAAACTGTAGAGGGAAGGTGTACAGTTGGTGATTACACCAGGTATGCTTTAAAATCCTTTTGTTTGCTGAATTGAAATTGAAGTTGAAGTTTCTTATGCACTTGTTTTCTTTTTTGGCTTGATTTGTTTGTATTATGATCTTAGATGTTGTTGGTTTTATGATCGCAGCAATACACTATTTCTGAGTCTGTAGTTGTGTTTGTTGTTTGAAATGAAATGCTCTTGTGATAAGTAATTTTTCTATTAGTGATTCGACTATGAACTGATTTTGCTTTGGAGAGAGAAGTTTCTTGTTTGATGTTAAACCTTGTTTATTGTTGTGTCAATTTTAAGGCTTCAACTTCAGTTGTTATGATGAGATTGTGATGATAACTCTGATGATGATGAGAACAAAAAAATCCTTTAATATTATGATCTCAATGGATCAATGGTCTTCTGGTTTCACTTAAAGTGTCTTTCTCTCTTACTTTTTATTGAATTAAATATTTATTTGATTGTAGGATTGAATCAGGTGCAGTGATTCACAATAACATCTTTGGATGGTTAAATGCGCTATAATTAATAGTGATGTGCCCCACAATTGCCAAAATAGGAACTTTGATTGCATACACCAATAATGTAGATCCATTTTTAGACTTTTGAGTAGATGGGTGAGGTTAGTTTTGTTGGAGCTTGAATTTGCTTGAATCTTCATTTAGTTACCATAATCTGTGTGGTAAACGTGTTGTTGGAATTATATGTTAGTTTTATGATGGATAAATGATAATGTTCTTTTTGGTGATTTAGTTTTGAAAAAGCTTACATGTTTTTGGATTGAGAAAATTGTGATGAAAACTGTGAACTGTTTGCTTCTTTTGGTCTTTATTGGATTCATGGGTTGTCTACTCATTTGTTTGATATTACTTCTTTTTTAGTTTGTATGTTGACGTGGATTGTGCATGCTTTCTTTTAGCTTAAATTGGGATGATAATTTTGAAATGTGGATCATTACAAAGATGGTACTTTGTATGTGGGTTTTTCTTTTTGGGACAATTTTGTATATGGGTTTTGAATCTGATTAAGTTGTATGATGCTTTTGTTTATAAAGACTAACCATTGGTCATTGGTCATTGGTCATGGCTTTTTTTGGGTAAAAGTTCAAGCTTGGATTTGGTGGCATGGAGAATGAACAATTTGTCAGTCTGGGTGCCAGGTTTGGCACCACTATTGTGTCCAAGGGGAAGAAAGCAAACCAAATTAAACTCTCTTTTAGATCCTCGCGATTGTTGTAATAGGATGTATATATGTATTCTCTAAAAATGTATTGAATAGATTTCAAATATATATATATATATATATATATATATTGAATCTTCATTTTTGTTTCCTAATTAAATTAAATGTAATGTAGTTACAATTAAATTTAGAATTATTATTTATGATATTATATGTGATAACAATTTAAGTAAAATTAAATTGTTAATCGGGTAGTTAAATCTCAATATTCATTCAATATAAATTATAAATAATAATATTTAATTAATAATTTATTTTAATTTTAAAATTTATTTGATAAGGGAAACAAATATGAATTTAACACGTGCCTTGCACGTGTAACCAAACCTAGTTTTTATTATAAATGACAAATGTATTCATCACTTCTTTGAAGTGAAAGTACAAAAGACAACACTACAAATTTAAACACACCAAAACTAGTAAAGGCTAACATGACTTTGTTTATATTTTTTATTTGAAAAAGCAAAAAGCTTTAAACTTCAATCACCCTTTAAACTAAAATTTAATTGACTGTAACAAACTCATGATCGATTCATTAAAACCTGATCAATTAGGCGACAGGGAAGACTTTAACATCATCCAAAACAGGGCCACACATATGACCATAATCATGCAACTTGGTGTGATAATAAGCACTGTAAAACGTGATCCTAGTCCTGGAAGACGGAGCCTGGAACGTCAAACTCGCCGTTTTGGACCCACCCTTTGCTAAAGAGTTGTACGGAAGTTTTAGGGTTTGTGTACCAGCGAAGGCTTCTACCATCATGGAGCCATGGCAAGCGTTCTTGGCGTCTCCAATGGTGAATGTGAGGTTATAGGTTTTGTGGGGAACCGTTCTGATGATTTGGGCAATGGCACTCTCTCTTCCTGCGACCAGTTCAATGGCTGAAAACCCTCTGGGGACGAAGAAATGCTTCCTGTCAACTAGTTTGACAGGTTTGAGGGACTCGATGATCCATCCGGGGAGTGGTGAGATGAGGTCTTGTATCTTGGGAGGCAGAAGGACTCCTGTTGAGAAGTTCTTAAAGATATGAGGACCATTTTCAAAGCCTCCATTTTTTACCAGATTGCCTGCGTGAAAGAAATAACTTTATTCTGCTTTCCAACATGTACAAAAAGTTTAATTTAGTAGCTAAAATGGAAAAGTAAGAATATCTTGGCCAAATCTATAGCTCCACTATAGTCACAATTATGATTCTACGTAGCTTTTCACTTACATAAATTATTACACGAGATTTACTTTCAATAATCAAGGACCATATCAAACATGTATAAGTTAATGTACATTGGTGCTAATATTTAAGCTATCACTGTGTTGTGATATAGGACATAAAAATAATCAATAATTATAACTTATGTTTCACGATCAAAAAAATACCCTTAAAAAATAATTATATATGTATACATATATATATATATCTGAATTTTGATTATTTAACACATTTTTACCGATAAAATCATTATTGAGATCAATTTATATAAGATTTTAACAGTATAATTTGAATCTCCACTCCTAGATAAAGGGTTGCTACATAAATAATGGGACTACTAAAATTTGAACGTGGCCACTTAAATGGTGAAATAAGTGGGAGATAACTTTTCACTATATCACTATGCTTTTTTCTAAAAATAATTATATTTGGATAGTTTTATAAGATGAAATTGGTTCATAGTATATATTCGTCTTACATCTATAATGAGGTTCTAACCTTTAATATATTTGAGAGGCAGCATCTCCTTGATAGCAATGGCGTCCAGGAGGGGTCCGCAAGTGGGATCCTCTTGAATGCCAGGGTTATGAAAGGTGACCTTAACAAGGTCGGACGTGGCGTTGAAAGCCCAAGCGTAAGTGTCGCCACCGTCACTACTGTAGAGGGTCTGAACAGCGAGGTCACTAGACTGGCCTGGGACCGACACCCTCAACACCTCGTCTTGAGCACAGGTCCTTGTGACTCCAAAAGTGAGAGAGTAGATGGACCCTTTCTTCACTTTCACGTTCTGAGAGATGGAGGCCTCGTTGCCTAGCCTCACCGCGTGGACCCCACGTGGGATGGCGAAGTAGAACCCACCTGGCTGTGGCCCTCCCGATACGTAATCCACCAGGCCTTCGATTTCCCATTTGGGGAGTGAATATTTTCCTATGATCACCGTCTTGTTCAGATTTGATTTTTTGGGTCCTACTTCGAAGTTGCCGTTTGGAAGAAGTCCTGATCATACCAAGTGAAAAAAATCATTGTCATTGATTACATATTAAATGATTATCAGACATGATATAAATAAATAAAATGTTAGGTTCAATTATCTTATTGGTTAGATAAAGTCACCCATTAATAATAATTCTTAGATTGATTGTAAACGTTGTTGAAAAATATCCAAAGAATATTATTAATATATGGATAACTTTACCCAACTAGTAAAATAACTAAACCCATGTTATATAATAAAAAGAAAAAGAAAAAAAAACTTTTGGTGAACAATTGTAATTCAAATGTCCTTTTATATTTACTAAGAAGGAAGACTAGCTAAATTTTGTTTTGATGAATAAATAATAATCTGAAGATAATGTACATGGAACCATGCGTGATGTATAGATATATTTATGTACCATTTGGTCATATATATAGATGTTGAAATCAAGTCCTGCTTTTGCATTGCAAATTGAGTTTGCTTGATAAAAACATATTGTGGACATAGGGTATATATAAAAGCGAGCTGAAACTAAAAGCACTTTGCAAAGAAAAATGCTTCCTGTATAGACTGAAAATAGACAAGTAAAGACTAAAGAGAGGTGCTTATTTACCATCTAGATAAGGAGTTTTAATTACTCTAGTAGCTGAACCACCATTGCACAGAGAGAGAATGAGCACAAAGCAAAAGGAGAGAAACCAAGCCATAGTGTATCTATTTGTTGTAGAGAAGCAACTGGAAGCTAGTAGACACAACAGTCGGTATTTATGGAAGGAAAAAGTACACAAGTGGGTACAAAGAAAATATGACAATAATTTAATACAAATAATAATATATATATATATATATATATTCAAATTAAAAGTTTCGAACCAAAGAAAAAGCGAAAGATGAGAAGATAACGAACCATGTTATAGGGCCACCAAATTAGCCGTGAGATGTGTCCCCGTGTCCTCTACTTTCTAAATCTAACTTCATTTTTCCACAATTAAAATTTCTTGATACATGTGATTGGAGCCCACATGAGACTTCATTGGTTGCCGTGATTTGCTCTCAATTTTTGAATTTTCCATTCTAGGTTCCTATATTGTTTATGGAAAGATCATATTACTAGGCACATGGTTAACAATTAAGAAGAGTCTAAATTATTCGTTGTCATTATCAATACAGGATGTACGATTTCGTGCAAACGTTGAGTTTAATTGACAATGCATGTGCTAAACAACATATAGAATTTTGATGTTGAATTATAAAACATGTAAGAGGTTTTCTTTAGGGTTAAAAGCATTTTAGAATTTAGTTTCAAAAAAATAAAAGCATTTTAGAATTTCGTTTTTCTTATGCAGAATGATAGGAATACCCTCAAGTCATTAATATCAAATGCAAGTTAAATTATATTGCTAGTTACAACAATTTGGTTCCACACAAACACAGTAGAGACCTGGCTCGATTTAGCTAGACCTTTTATTGTATGACCCGATTAGAAGTTCTAGGTTTGGTAGCTAAAATAATATTACAATATTCTTATAAAATATATTTTTTATTATCATTTAATTTTATTAGATATTTAGCTTGTCTCTCATGAATATTGTATTGAAGTACATTGTTCCCTCAGATAAAATTTGTTTTTGTCGTCGGCTTTGGATTAGAATACCGTCTATAAAAACCTAGCTAGAGTTCAATATGAACAAGACCAAGTTTTAAATTTGAAAATTCCAATTTTTTTTTCTCACATCCTAGAGTTACTGTCAATAAATAAAGACCTTATAACCATGTTAAAATGTCTAACTCCATGGATATTAACTGTAGTTTGTCTAATTAAAAGTGAAACATAATCTAACTATACATAATCATTCAATGCAATTAACAAAGGCTTGTATGGAAATCAAGATGCACAAGTCCGTCCAAAAATGACTTTAAGTCTTCAATTTAGTGGGAATGAGCGCAAAAAAAGCCGGTGGTCGAAGTGATGTTGACATACGTGTGGTTAGGTGGAATGAAAGAATTCACTCTGAAGACTTGAAAAGAGGCTTAATATGAATTAATATACTCCACTCTTAGAGGTCTTTAATAGATTTGGACTTCTGTTTTAATTAATTGTTTAGAAAGCAAACCAACCTAACCGGCCGACAACATCCAGTGCTATAACTTTTCATACTTCTTGGGGCCAATTGCACATACATTCCTTAAAGGTTTCACATAATTTCACAAACCAATGTTTGGGGTTCTATTGCTACCCAAAAAATTCCTATTATATCCTTACATGCAATTACGTGAAGCTAAAAATACATAATTATACAATTAAAATTTTCAATTTGCTTTCTACACCCAATTTAATATAAACCATAATAGTGTATACAAAATCAAAAGAAATATGACATAAAGAAATATAATTTTCACAAGTAAATAAGGAATAGATGAACAAAGAATTGATTTATTGAATTATGAATGTATGTACGTATATTTATATAGTGACTGTTAGTCATCACAATGGCCATTTATCCATTTGGGCTTTGGGCTTTGGCCTTGCCTCTAGATGGGTGTGGTGGAGATAGTGTGTTGTTATGTCCTTCTTGAACCATAGGTCGGGGTGTGACAGAGATGAGATGCTGCTATGTTCTTCTTGAATCACAAGTTAGCAAGGTGTTTTCCATAGGATTTGAATTTGTAATCTTATAAGTGTTTTGGTTGTAGATCTGAGGATTGCAATCAAAACACATATAAGATTACTAGCTCAAATTCTTGAGATGCCACCTTACCGACTTATTTTCAAAGAGGTCACGATAGTACGTTGTCTCCACTACATCTCAACTTGTTATTAAAAGAGGACATGACAGCTCTCCGCCTCCACCACACCTCTCTGAGGGCAAGGCCAAAGCCTATGTGGACAAATGGCCACTGTGGTCACTAGCAATCATTATAGTTTATTTTAACTTCTAGTATGTTTGATGTTGATAACTTTTTATGATCATTTTTTTATGGCAAATAGAAATACATAATCTTTTTTTTTTTTTTTTTAAAAAAAAAAAACTATTTTGTGATTACAAAAAAATTATTTTGTTTAAAGAAAACGATTTTGTTTCATAAGTTTTCATACAAGTAATGTTCACAAAAATAGCATAAAGTAAATATTGTATATATAATATTTAAAAATATGTAAAAGATTTTTTTTCCCTACACATTTTTTGTTCAAAATTGAACCAAAATAGTATTGTTTTTGTTACATCATCAAATATGCATTACAAGTACAACAAGATTGGTTCAAGTTTCTATGTTTCATGACTTTTTCTTTGTTTCTTTCATCGTTATAGAATTTTGTGACTTATCTTTTTCTTTGAGGCATTTCATCAAATAGATATGTAGTGGACACTAAAACCAAAAACCAACATTACTTTAAAACAATTTAATGGGAGGCTCAATTGCTACCCTTTTTTTTTTTTTTTTTTAACTACACCCTTCTTTTAATAAAATATTTTGTTACTATTATATCCGTACATGCTAATACTTAAATGTGCAAGATAATACAATTATAATTTTTAATTTGCCTTCTACACCCAATTTAATATAAACCCTTATAATATGTACAAAATCAAAAGTAACATGACATAAAGAAATTAATTTTCGCAAGTAAATAAGGAATGAATGAATAAACAATTGATTTGATGAACTGTGAATGTATGCAACTATGTTTATTTTAACTTCTAGTATATTTGATGTTGATACATTTTTATAATTTTTTTATGGCAAATAAAAATATATAATCTTGTTTAAACAAAAAGAACTAGTTTATGATAAAAAAAAAAAATGTTTTGTTTAAAGAAAATGATTTTGTTTCATAAATTTTCATACATGTAATATTCACAAAAGCAGCCAAAAAAATTGTTTTTTTTTTTTTTTTTTTCTATACATGTTTTGTTGGAAATTTAACCAAAACAGTATTGTTTTTCTTACATCATCAAATATGGATTACAAGTACAACATGATTAGTTCAAGTTTCGATCCTTTATGACTTTCCTCAGTTTCTTTCATCATTATAAAATTTTGTGGCTTTATTTTTTCTTTGACATATTTCACCAAAAAAATATGTAGTGGACACTAAAATCAGTAACCAATACTACTCTTAAATAAGTTAATGAGATATCGACATGAACTGATCCAAGCCGAACCAACCCAACCAAGCTGTTTCATGTTGGTTTGCACCCACATTTTGGTTTGGTTTGATTTTCAAAATTAAAAACCGCTCCATGTTAGTTTCAACTCGATTTTCTCCAAAACTGATCTGACCCCTGCCCACCTCTAGCTTTGATAAGAAAGAAAAATTATCATAATGAAAAGATTAACTCGTATCTCATTCATTAACACCATTGGAGTCTTATCACATTATAAATTATATTTCCATTTCACTCATTGATTATCAAAATTTTTCTTTCATTAATTTTTGTCTCTTTTCGTATAACCTCTCATAACTTTGTTTATAATAATAATAATAATTATTATTATTATTATTTTTGCTTTCTCTTAGATTTGTTAGATTTCTTCACTTATATCAGATCTCGACATTTGCCATCGCAAGTCCAAAGGCTATTGTCGCTGCCAACCTTTGTCTTTATATCTTTATTTAGATCTCATTGCTTTTATAAAGTTTGTCATCGGATTTGTGTTTGGATCTAATTGCAATTGTCTTAGTATTTTTTTTCCTTGACTTCGCCTGTTTGGTTCCTTAGATCTCTCTTAAGTTTTCACAATTTTAATTTATTTAATTAGTTAGGGTTATTCATTTATAATCACCAAATCATGTGTAATTTTATTATGTTTTGATGCTGTAACATTAGAGGATGTAAAGAGAACTATTCTTTCATTATGGTAGAGAGAACCAATTGCTCAAATCGAACTGAGCCAATGATTCATTTTCACTAATTCGGTTCATTTATTCAAGAATTGATCTGATCTAATCCATTTCTACACTAGTTTGATTAAAAATCAAATCTATCCATCTTATGCCTAACCCTAGATCCAAAGTTTCATTTTCTCTCATATGTGTTACAATATATTTCATATTGTTTATGAAACTAGGGGTACCTGGCCGATCAAAGCATGAAAAGTTTTGCACTTAACAAATTCAAGGCTTCCATAATCGGGTCAATAATTTACCAGAGTTTCACCCAACAACATGACATAGGTTTGTGCTCCTAACACATAATAATGATGAAATTAATTTTTTGTTCCTTTGTCTTTCTTAGGTTCAAAAGAGAAATTAAAATAACCTAATGCTCTATGAACAATTTGAGCTTCAAAATCATATAATTAAGGGTTATTATGAAAAACCCCCCTGGAATGAAAATTAATCGAAATTTACCTCCCGTTTTTAAATTATTAGGTAAACTACCCCCTGCCGTTAACTTTCTGTACAAAATGTTAACATTTTCCATCCGAAATAGTAAAATGACCAAAATACCCTTACCATATCCTATAAAATTCCTCTTATACCCTTCAAACTTATGAAAGGACTAAAATGTCCTTTAAATTATTAATTAATTAAAAAAAGATTTAAAAAAAAAATTTCTTCACACAAAATCCCTCACTCCACTCTTTCTTCTTTTTCTACTTCTGCGCTTCTTCTTCTGCTTCCGCTCTTCTTCTTCTTTTTCTTTTTCTTCTACTTCTCTGGGTTCGAATCGAACCCAGATCTGGGTTCGAATGGAACCCAGTTTCTGGGTTCGAATGAGCCCAGATCTGGGTTCCAATGGAACCAAGAATTGGGTTCAATTCGAACCCAGAAACTGGGTTCATTGGAATCCAGTTTCTGGGTTCGAAGGAACCCAAAAACTGGGTTCGAATCAAACCCAGATCTGGGTTCGATTCGAACCTAGAGAAGTAGAAGAGCAGAAGCAGAAGAAGAAAAAGAAGAAGAAGAGCAGAAGCAGAAGAAGAAAAAGAAGAAGAAGCGCAGAAGCAGAAGAAGTAGAGAGAGTGGAGTGAGGGATTTTGTGTGAAGAAATTTTTTTTTTAAAATCTTTTATTTTTTATTTAATATTTTACTTAATTAATAATTTAAAGGACATTTTAGTCCTTTCATAAGTTTGAAGGGTATAAGAGGAATTTTATAGGATATGGTAAGGGTATTTTGGTCATTTTACTATTTCGGATGGAAAATGTTAACATTTTGTACGGAAAGTTAACGGCATGGAGTAGTTTACCTAATAATTTTAAAACGGGGGGTAAATTTCGATTAATTTTCATTCCAGGGGGGTTTTTCATAATAACCCTATAATTAATCACTTTCATCTGATCTTCATCGTATCTTCTTCCTCCAGGTTTGGTCCATCTTCTCTGTCCTCCGATCCTCCTCCGTCCTCTCACTACTATCATTCTTTCCCTAGGTCTGTCTCCTGACTTCTCTCTTCTTTTCACTAGGTTTGATCTCATTAAAGGCGGAAGGTGAAGGAAGAAGAGGCCGGTTTTGCTTAATAGAGGAGTGTAGGAGGAAAAGACAAACAGAAGGAGGAGAAGAAAAGAAAGAGGAAAGGCAAGGCCAAGATGAGCGGTGATTTTGGTATTTGTAAGGTGTGCAGTTGCCGAAGGGACCTGTACACGGTGAGATTTTTATATACTGATTTATCCATAGTTTTTTATCTCAACGGTTAGGGTTTTAGTTGATAAAATCAATTGGTGATTTTGATTGATTATTGAGTTGAGTTTGAAGGTGTTAAGTAGTTTGAAGTATTGATTGTGTATCATGCATGGTTGTTCTTGTTCTAGAGTTGTTCCTTATGACTGATTTTTTCGCTGGTCATATTTATTTATAATGTTTCTGTTCTTATTGTACATATATGTTTTTAGGGTTATTCAATAGTATTAGAATTGGAGTTGTATTTCCTTTCAATTGTGAGTGTTTGCCTATTGTCATTTAAGTAGTTTCTTTATACATTTGAGTGGTTAAAAATCGGAATGTGTTACTTCAAAAAAAAAAAAAAAAAGGGAATATGTTGATGAAGGATTCAATTTTGATGCCTATTCTGGAAATTCTTTGCAGATTTTCTTTGTTTTCGGGTTGTGTTGAGAATATGTAACAATTTTAGTAATCCCTTTACAGATTTTACAATTTAGTAATCCCCTTATGGAGTTGGCAAGACATTTGATTTTTTGTTGAGTATGCCGATTTTTTACAATGTAATTATTATTTTAATTTGCAGACGAGATTATTCATTATTGTTAGATAAATTATGTGAGTTGGAATAATATAGGTTTGTGAAACTAACTGTAAATTTGATATGTTCTTGTCGCAGGAATTGCTTCAATTTACCATTGAACACGTTGAAGAAAAGATAATGCAAGCCCTCTTGAGGCTTCGAATTTTTTATGACAAAAATTATCCTTAAATAAAATTATAAAGAATTACAAACACATATTAGTAAACCTTTTTTTCTTTCCTTAGAACGTGAACCATTTTTCTTTTTTTAATAAATTTAAGTTAACAAAACAAATAAAAATCTATAAATATTTTTAGCACAAAATCTAAAAAGGAAAAAGTTTTTGAACCTTTATTAGCGGACCCAGTTTGTTAGCAGGGGGAACATGTGCCCCTCTTGCATTTTATAAATTGTTAATAGTTCTTTTTTTTTTTTTTTAATTTCCTATCAAATTTAGATAAATCATTTTATTAATTATAATTTCCTGTTCTCATCTTTATTAAAATGTAATTTGTATCACTTTCTTTGTTTTAATTTCAGCTATTTATTTGAATCTAAGCTATTTCTTTGAATCTATATAATAATAATATATCATAAAATAGATGTAAATGTATTTATAATTTTTAATGAAATATATATATTTTATCTTCTTAGATATTTTAAATAGAATGCTAATATCTCTTACTTGACTTATAAACCAAATTAATGTACCCTAAAATCTTAAATTTTTAAATTGTTATGTCCAATTTCTTAATGTTTAATTATTATTTATTTATTTATTTATTTTTTTTTTTTTTTGTAATTTATATCTACTTGTAACCATAAAGTGATATAAAAAAAGTCTCTTGGCTAAAGAGATATGTTTTGTTATGTTTGCTTAAGTTTAATTTCTAACACAAGCTGAATCTCTAATTTGCATATGAAATATTCATTGATTGCAAACAATTACACCACAATCACAAATTAAGAATTAAGTTCTATTTCCTTTATATGAATTGTTAATTCGTAAAAATGTTGTTTCATTTTTTTCTTATGTTGTGTAGCTAGAGATTTTTAAACTATAAGATGCATATGTACTTAATTAAGTGTATTATTTAATTTCATTTTTAGTTATTCTTAAATTGCTCGAGACGACTAGAAATTAAGCAAAAAAAAAAAAAAAAAAAAAAACTTCATATTTTAACTACTATAATTAATTTCAAATATTTTTAACATTAGTGTCAATTTATTAAAGAGTCTCCTCTAATATGAATTTCTAGATCTATCACTATGAATCTTACATATATCAAATGAATTTTTTAGACGAGTAATCAACTTGGTTTGTAACTCCTTGTAAATGTGAGTGTAGTATTCTTATAAAAAATTTATTGTGTTATTTGTGGTTACTTTATTTATCTATGTATGTTTAATCAATTCATTAAATATTAAAGGTGGACTAAATTTTAAAGTTGTTAACTTACCGTCAGATTTCATCTAAACTAGGTTTCTTATGCTTTAACTTAATATTAGCATAAAAAATAATTGTATTAGTCTAGGGGTGCTCCAACACTTATCAAGTCAACTTAAATATTGTTATTCTTTCACAATGATTTTCCACTTGAATAACTTGAATTTGAAATATTGTCAAGTTGAGGTCAAGTGTTAGGACTTATCGAGATCAATTACTAAAAGAAGTTATTAACTTGGTAATAATTAAGTAGGGATTAGATAACTAAACAAAAGGATTGTGGCGCAATATGCATTTTACTAGTGGAGTTTTATTTGAAAATGGAAAGAGAGGGTTTTAGTCCCATGACTTTTATCTTTTTGGGTTTACCACGTAAAAATCACTATGAACTTTTTTTTATTCTTCTCGCACTCTCTTTTATTAGTTTGTGTTTAATTTTTCATTGTGCATTAGCTTTGATTAGGGGTGGACAAAATCATCAGGACCCAAATCAACCCGAAAATATCAGTTTATGTTTTTAGTTCGGGTTGAGTCAATTTTAAGTGTAGAAAACAGACTAATTTCGATCTGGGTCGAAAAAATTGACCCGAACCAAAAACCAAACTTCATTTAAAAAAAAAAAAAATTGAAAATTTAAAAGCCCAAAAAACCCCTATAACATATTCAGTCATTTCCTCTAACCCTGGTTGACCTCTTCCCTCACTTTCATTCTCAATAGCTATCATTACTGTCATCGTTGCTCTCAACTCTCAACCCTAAAAAAACCTAAACACTTTCAATCAACCTTAACCCTACCTACTCTTAACTCTCAAACATCTCAAGTCTTCTATGTAACCAAGATTTCCTCACCATGTTTGAAGCTTAATCTTGTCGAACCTTTGGAAATATAAGATGTGTACATTTCTTACTCAACTCTCAAACACTCCTCAGCCGCCGACAGGCCATATCTCATCACTTGTTCATTAACCTAAAATATCTTAAGTCTCTCATTGACCAGTTTGTTACCTCCAACCTGTCTGTTACCGCGTAACTTCATTAATCAGGTTTGGTGTGGTTTTTTTAGATTTTTGTTTTGTGTTGCATTGTAAATTTGTGGAGTTTTGGAGTAATGAGGTTGTTTGTTTTTTGAATAGCATTACATTTTTAATTTAATTTTCTGTTGTTTGCTGTTGATTTTATGTTTGTTTGCTACGAAAACGAAGAAGTTAAAAAAGTTTCTTTTAAATAAATTAAAAAAAAAAAAAAGTGAAAAGTTAAAGGTTCAAGATTATTGTGTGAAGAATAATGAGAGCTTATTGTTTATGTTAATTTTTTTTTAAAATTTTTTTTGATGTACCATTAAATTGATTCAAAGGCCAATAGATATCATTATTTAAGTTTTTTTAAATTGTTTTCTTTAATGAGAAACCAAAATGGACTGACCCGAATCAACCAACCCGACCAAGTCGGTTCATGTTGGCTTCCGTTCTCATTTCAATTTGGTTCGATTTGATTTTTAAAATTAAACATTGACCTACATTGGTTTCGGATTGATTTTCCCCAAAACCGACCCTCTGACCCATGCTCACCTATAGCTTTGATAAGGGAGAAAATTACCATAACGAAAAGATTTACTCATATCTCATTCATTAATACTATTGAAGTCTTATGACAATATAAATTAGATTTCCATTTCACTCATCAATATCAAAAATTTTCTTTCATTAACCTTTGTCTCTTCTTTTATCTCCTCTCATAACTTTGCTTATTATTATTATTATTATTATTTTCTGTCTCAGATTTGTTAGATTTCTTTTTATCAATTGCTTCACTTATATCAGACCTCAAAATTCACCATCGCAAGTCCAAACACCATTTTCGTCACCACCTTTTGTCTTGAGATCTTTGTGTAGATCTCATTGTTTTTATAAAGTTTGTCATCGGATCTTGGTTTGGATCTAATTGCAATTGTTTTTGTATTTTGTTCCCTGACTTCATTTGTTTTGATTCCTTAGATCTCTTTTAAATTTTCACAATTTTAATTTGTTCAATTAGTTAGGGTTTATTCTTTGATAATCATCATATTATGTGTAATTTTTTTGTGTTTTGATGCTGCAACATTGGAGAATATAAAGAGAACTAGGGTTTCTTTTGGTAGAGAGAACCGATTGCTCGAACTGAACTGATTGGTTCATTTATTCATGAACTGATCTAATCTGGTTCTAGACTAGTTCGATTAAAAATCTAATCAATCCATCTGAAACCTAACCCTAGATCCAACGTTTCATTTTCTCTCATGTGTGTTACAATATGTTTCATATTGATTATGAAACTAGAGGGTACTTGGCAAATGAAAGCACAAAAGCTTTTACGCTCAAAAAATTCGAGGCTTCCAAAATCGGTTCAACAATTTACCAGAATTGTACCTAGAGCCATGATTGAGGTTTGTGCTTTTGATACATAATAATGATGAAATTAAGTTTGTATTCCTTTGTTTTTCTTAGGTTCAAAGGAGAAATTAAAATAACATAGTGTTCTAAGAACAACTTAAGCTTTAAATTTATATAATTAATCACTATCATATGATCTTCATCGTCTTTTCTAGTTCAGGTCTGGCCTCTCTTCTCTGTCCTCTGATTCTCCTCCGTTCTCCATCTTCTGTCATTCTCTTCCTAGGTCCGTCTCTTACCTTCTCTCTTCTCTTCACTGGCTTTGATCTCATTGAGGCAGAAGGCGAAGAAGAGGCAAGCACTCCTTAATAGAGGAGTGTAGGAGGAAGATGAGGAACAGGAGGAGGAGAAGAAGAAATGGAAGAGGAAAGGCGAGGCCTTGGCGAGCGGTGATTTTGATATTTATAAGGTGCTAAGGAATAATGTCAATTACTCCTTTTGTATGCAGTTGCCAGAGAGACCTGTTACAATGAGATTTTTAAATACTGATCTATCCTTAGTTTTTATATCAATAATTAGGGTTTTGGTTGATGAAATTAATTGGTGATTTTGATTGATTATTGAGTTCAGTTTGAAGTCTTTTTGCAATGTAATTATTATTTTAATTTGTAGAAGAGATTAGATTTTTATTTATTAATGTTAGATATATTGTGTGAGTTAGAATAATAGAGACTTGTGAAACCAACTGTAAATTTGATATGTTCTTGTCACAGGAATTGCCTCAATTTACCATTGAACATCTTGAAGAGAAAATAATACAAGCTCTCCTGAGGTTTGTGAATTTTTATCTCCTGAAATTGAAGTTACAGTTTCCATTATGTTTTAGCGTTGCCTTGTTTTTATTTCGAACTTGAATACTTGTTATACTAGAGGATTGTCAAGAGAATTGATCATTTCTATTCAAGTTTAATGAGCATATGGTAGATCTATCATTTTTAGACATTGCATTTGAGTCTACCATTAAAACTGCTATTGAAAAGGGATACAAAGAATTAATTATGGTGGACCATCCTAGAACTGTTGCTCTTCGATAACTTTCCCAACTTGTTGTCTTGATATGTAATTGATGTTGTCTTAATTGTATGCTAATTGTTTTGTGTAAACTACACAACAGTGAAATTTGCAAGTACCAAAAGAGCACTGATCTTTTGATTTGTAGGTTGCTCTTCCAGCGTCTTGTTCGTGAAATAGCACAAAACTTCAAGGTATGTGTATTTTATTTGCCCAAGAAATCTAGATATTGTAATATTCAATTTTAATTATTTGGTTGTTTGGGTTTGGTTATTTGATCTATGTTTGTTCGTTTGTTTGTTTTTTTTTGTTTTTTTCAGATGGATTTAAGGTTCCAAAGTCACGCAATGCTCCCTCTCCCAAAGGCTGCAAAGGCATAACTTGTGGGGTCTGTTTGAGGATACCAACCTTTGTGCCATTCACACCAAGCATGTCACCATCATGCCCGATGTCCAGCTTGCTAGGCGTATCCATGGCGAACGTGCTTAATTGGACTCTTGATATATATTGTTTTTAAACATTTCAATTGCATATGTAGACATAGACGGTCTTCATATCCTATTACAATCATCAACGTAATCACATCCTTGTTCTCAGTTCTTGGATATTTTTCAATAACCACCTTTACAACCACTTCAAAGATTGTTATTGAAAGATAACTTTACCCAACCAGTAAGGTAGCCAATATATATATATATATATATTTTATTGATTGTGTCAATATTAATTTATTTTCTAGTAACTGATTCTCTATATTTGTAAAGGCAATTAAACTTTATCAGATAGATTCTTCACAAGCTTGTTGTGCGCTTCACAAAAAATCATGTATATCATCACTTTGGTGTATATTATTAAAATTAATATTATAGTTATTGTATAATTATTTTGCTTTAGGTCTTTTTATATAATTTTATTATGTTACAATATTATGGTGTATGTAATCTAAATAAGTCAATTAATATCATTTTACAAAATTGCTCTAGGCTCATAAGGGATGGAGCTTGGAGCAATGGAGTACCAGGCTCCATCACTTATAGAGGATAGAGCCTGTTGCTCTATCGACGAAGGCTTCATTGCCAATCCATTTCAGACTGAGGAATCCATTTGAGATGGATTTTCTAGATATAGACTTGGAATTTTCTTCCTAGACCTACATCTAGTAAAAAACAAAATTGTTTTTCTTTTCGAAATAAATCAATGTAGAAGAATGAGAAGAGGATCAGTGGAGATCCAATCTCCATATTAGATCTCCATTGATCTCTCGTGTTTTTTGTATAATTTTATTTAATAAATTATTTTTTTTTTAAAAAAAATTATCACCACCATCCACCACTCTTGATGGATGTTGGATAAAAAGGTTTCATTTGTTTACTATTTAATTTATTTTACTTTTTTTGTTATAAAAATCAGTTTTAATTTGATCTCCACCGTTAATCAAATTTGTGAAAAAATAAAAATTAGTTTATTACTATGAGCCTCTTAGGCAATTTAACCACCGATCAATGGTTAACAACAGTGATATCTATAAAAAAAATTAAAAAAAATATATATATGGTCAAAATACAATCACATGACTATAAAAACATCATAAAACCTAATATCATGGAATCTCAAAACCATTTTAACACAATCTTATGACTGACAAATGCTAGACTTCTTAATATATATATATATATACTATCTCATGCAATCTTCAAAGTCGAAAAAGCACAATCCAAATATCTCATGAAATGTCAAAAGAATCATAAAAACACAATAAGATATCCACGTAATCACATATATATCAAGTGTCTAGTAGCAACTAAAAAGGAAAGTCCAAGTGCAAACAACTAAAGGGAAATAAATAAGCAACATTGAATTCCGTGTCCATAGCCTAAAGAAGAAGGCTAAAAGGCAATGGCCCTAAATAATCAAACGATTTAACCACTCTTCATCTCTGTAAAAGTCTTTCACGACTTGTTTATGATCAGACTCAAACTTTGAATCAATGTTCATCTCCTCATCTTCATCTTCAAATGAAAAATCATCTTTATTAAGTTGTAATATTTGGCTCGTGCCGGGCTCTACTTCATCATCACCACTAGTAACAAGCCATCCTTGTGCATCACTAACATCACCATCAATTGCTAGTAGCACATCAACATTCTTCTCATTATGTTTTTTCTTCTTGCTTATTAATATTAAATTGAACTAGACATAGACTAAATTGTTTAGTCGAGTCATATCTAGCCTATTCATTTTCTTCATATGTATTTACGTAAGATTTAAAAATTAAAATTAAATAAATAAATAAACAATCAAAATATAAAACATTGAAAATAAAGTGTGCATTTTGAACTTACTCCCTTAAAAGTGTTCCAATTTCTTTCACGCCAAGGTCAACTAATGGTCAATGAAAGAATAATTTTTACAACTCTTTGAAAGTGTGGTGTTTGATCTCTATAATTGATCCACCATTCAACTACACCATAGAAAATAATCAAATATAGAATTAGTAATATAATACTATTATATCATCTATAATACGAGTATAACAACTAAAAATAATTTATGTGAGTTACAATGTTCAGTTTTTTATTTGGATCTTTAGAATCATTTTCACATCCTTTAATGGCCAACGGTCTCCCAAAGGAACCCTTATTTATCCGATACCTTATTATTTCATCATTGATAATTAGATCTTAAATGGTAAGATCATCAGAATAAAAAAAACCTCCACACAAACAACTACCGCATCCAAAAAATCATTTTCTTCGCCAATATTTGGATCCTTGAAGAGGCAATAAGGGTTTAATAGAAATACTACCAAATGCAATGAAGAATCTAGCAGATCTTTCATTATCCCATCAATTAATTCTATGATTGGACATTAATTATTTTCGATATTGTCAAGGCCTCTCTAATATCTTGTTTAGTCTTCTTAGGGGTCATTTGTTTTTATCGTTTTTCATTTAATGAGTATGAATTACATTTATTAAGTGTTTTTGTTTATTTTTTTAAATGGTCAAACCACTTAAAACCATCTAAAAATTACTAAAAGAAAAAAGTTACAATTTTAACTTTTATCTGAATGTTAAATCTCTTAATGATTTTTTAAATATATTATTTCAAATCTATACTTCCCAAATAATATATTTTCAAAATTATCCTAATTTTACATTATATAGATTTTTTTTTCAATGTAATAATAAAATATTGCAATGACTAAAATATATATAACTTTACAATATTAACTTTTGTTGCAATAGTAATTCAACTAAAGAATATTTTGTTATTTTTATTTAAATATATAAATTCAATTTACTTTACTATAATAATAAATCATATTTTAATTATGAATAAAAATATTATTAATATATACATAAAAGTGTTTTAGTATTTGTTAAATGATTTATTATAATTGTTTGCATTATATTAAATGAAATTACATAATAACTAATAGTTAAAGGGATATAAATGTCAAATTACTAATTTTCAGACAATTTTAATTTTAAAAAACAAATAAGATTACTATATATTTAAAGATAAGGAAAAAAAATAAACATATAATTCAAATTTCAAATATCAATCACTATTTTGTTTTTAGTCTTTAGTAGTATTGTTCAGTCTTCAGATAGAAAAATCAAACGACCCATTAATTCTATATATAGCTAAGGCATGGATGGCTTTCGATCCCATCCACTAATCTCAACACTTTTACCAAAGGTCCAAAAATCTTCAAACATCTTGTCACATCATTCCAACAACCCCAAACTCATCATAGTTTAGTAAATAGATTTCCTTTTAACAGTTTTTGAGAATTTGCAGTTCTATTCCTTACAATTAAACATTGTCTTCAAAGCAATTTTCTCTCTATCAAGCTTTGCAAAGTAAGGAAAGATGACGTAAATCTAGTTTTTCTCAGTCTCACTATGTTTGTCTTCTTTGTAAAAAACCTCATCATTGTCAAAGTCTTATGATGAACATAAATGATTATCAATATTTTGCTTGCTCAATCACTTTTTTGAACCTTGGTAGTTTGTCACTGATTTCAAGCATGAGGTTAATGGTGTGAATGGCATATGAGGTCCAAAATATATTTGGCCTCTTCTCTTTTAGTTATAGTCATATTGTTACTGACATTTTCAGATATTACTTAAACAACATTTTGAAGTCCGATTTGTTCGATACATTTATCCACAAACTCGAAAATATGTTTAACAATGTGTATCATATCAAAAGACTCCTTAAAGAAAGGAATGTGATTACCTCCTTATTCTCACACAAATTCATGATGCTCCTCCACTTTTTTACCCATCCAAGCATCTATCATATTTAAGCATCTAGTCTTAGCCCAATCTTCTTCTTGGTTTTTTAACAAGTCCTTGGTCTTATATTCCTTTTCTTCAATAGTGGCTCCCTTAGTTGGTACATACTTAAAGGTCTATAACCCGACCCAAATTGATCAATTACTTTAGCAATGCATATGAAGCTATCATTTACCAAAGCATTAAATGGAATGCCACTTTTATACGCCCAACTAGACACCCATTCATGCACCTGTTTGGTTCTCTCTTTAAAGAGTGCTTTATTGATTTTTCTTTGGCACATTGTCTTACTTATAACTAATGAAGACTTTGGATTAATCACTCTTGCTAGTCTATCCTTAGAGCCAAGAGGATGTAGCTCTTTCCTTACCTTTCCTATCTCTAATTCTTCCACCTCATCTTCTCCCCCGATATTTATTTCTCTCCTTAAATTCTTGTCTTCTTATGTTTTCTCTATACTCTTTGCCTCTATAATTGCATTTCTACATCTAACTTGATCCTTCAATGTTGTCTTTAGAAATTTCACCACATTTTCGGATATGTGTCCCACATATTCTTTCAACCTATATATCCCTCCAAACATAACCATTTCACATAATAAGCACTTGACTTTAATTATGCTCTTCCCATTAACCAACAACCCATACTTCCATCTGATATCATTTGAATTCCATTTGAGAGGTTGGGTAACAATCATCATTCAACCCATTTGGTGAAGGTTCATTAACATTCACCTTGAATATCAATCAACCTAATCACATTTCACAATTCATTATTTTCTTATTTGATATTTAGTATCACTAATAAAAAAAAAAAATCTATTTTAATCTAACAACATATTCATCACAAAAAATTTATCACAAATATTAAAATTCATTATAAATTCTACCCAAGAAAAACTATATAAAAAAGTAAAATTAATAATTAATAACTGAACTTTTATTTAATATTTATACCACACCTTACATTTTTATTTCATAGTTCATATTTGTTAATCTTAATCATAATCTAAATCTAAAAGGTTAAAAGTTGAACATAAAGCTAAAAAAAAAAAAAATTGTTGTCATTAATGAATCCAAGAACTTAACATATAAATGCCCTCATTTTCACCATGTGTGAAGTCTGGTAGTGAAAAAAGGTTAATTTCAACATTTTTCTTTTTTTCCTTCTTTGTTTTTTGTAAGTATCTAAATACCAAAATGGCATTGTTTTGGTGCCCCAAACAATGATATTTGTGTTGTTTTGTTTTGTGCAAAACAAAAGCTCCACCCAACTAGACCACCTAGGTAGCCCAACACCTAAAATCACCAAATGAGAGTTAATAAAGTGAATTACAATCCTGGAATCTTGGTTCATCGAGGTATCAATATAATTTCTTATCTTGGTATTAGTAAAGTCATTTTAGCTTAGAAGTGAGCCTTTTCAAGACTAGAGAACAAGGAAAAACCTACTAGGTGGAATTCTAGAATTTGGAACCTTGTAGGTTTATTTCCTTATTTTATACGAATACGGACAAGGCTTTATGGGGTTATCAGCTCGTCGGCTAAATGACTACCGCAAATTTGGCGCTTGCCAAAATTTGATAACACTGATTTGGACAATTAGGATCCCCACACACACACATTAACTCTCTCACTCATTATTCATTCATTGAGATCTCATCATTTCTTTCCATTCTGATTTCTTCTCTAGTCATTGCAACGATTAAAGGTAAGGCCTAATAGCCAACAACAACAAGTTGCCATTGATCGCTGAGGTCACCTCTCGATTGCCAACCACAAGGCTCATCACCACTAGTTGGATCGCTCGAGTGGTCCATTTGTCTTCTTGTGCATGAATTTCTTTCATTTTTTTGCTTGAACTCATTTTGATATATTTTCACTTTCCGCTTTTTTTTTCTTTTTTTTTCTTTTTTTTTAAAATGTCTTTTGTTGGATTCTTAAAAGGAATGGATTCCTAAAGTAAGAAAATTTAATAAGAAAACTCAGTTTCCGCTGTTTTGAAAATTGAGAAATAAGAAAACTCAGTTTTGGCAGTAGAGAAATTTAAGAGCCCATATATAAAGCAATTGATGCATGATTAAAATGAAATGCATTAATGGTAATTAATGAAGGTAAGCCTAGATATGTCTATATAAAAGCTTCTCCTCTCATTGTTTCAATCATTGATCCTAAAACTGAGAGAAAAAAAGAGTGGTGTAACTTTTTAAGTGAAATGGAGGTTCTATTGAGTGTTAGAGAATTGTTATTCTCTTATTTATAATTGAGATTTGTGTTGTGAGGATTTAAATGTTAATAAACACTTGTTATTTTCTCCATATAATGAAGATCTACAGCACCTCCGTGGACATAGCTTATTTTAGGTGAACCACATAAAATTTATGTGTTGTTTTTTTATCTGTTTTACTTCATTATTATTTTCACATTATTTTGTCGCTTCGTTAATCTAATGTTTTGAAAGGTTTATTTATTGACATTTATTAATTGATCAAAATACCCTTTTTAAAAAAAAAAAAAAAAAAAAAAAACCCTTTTTAGAAGGATTACTATGGAAATACCTAAATAGAAGTTGATTTATCTTAGTCGTTCCTAGTTGAATTTTGTATCAAGGGTTTGTTTGTTTTTATTTATCACTTAATAAGTCTGAACTGGATCCATTAAATTATTTTTGTTTGTTTTTTTAAGAGGTCAAGTTACTTAAAACTACTCAAAAATTATTTTTTTTAAAAAGTAACAATTTCTAACTTGTTATCTTAATACCAAATTACTTAGTGATTTTTTTTATTATATTATTCCAAGTCTATCCTCCCAAAATATATAACATATTTCCAATTGTGTCCTAATTTTACATTGTACATATTTCCAATTTGTTGAAGTATTTAATTATTCCTATTTAATTTTAGTAGAAAATATATATTATTTTACAATTTAAACTTTCGTTGCAATAGTAATTCAGCTTAAAACTTTTTTTTTTTTGTTTAAGCATATAAATTGAATTTACTCTACTATAATAATTTATTATATTTAATTATGAATAAAAATATTATTAATATATACATAAAAGTGTTTTAGTATTTATCAAATAATTTATTTGTAATTGTTTGCATCATATTAAATGAAATTATATATCAACTAATAATAAAATGATATAAATGTTAAATTACTAGTTTTTAAACAATTTTAACTTTGAAAAACAAAAAAGATTACTCTATATTAAGAGGTAAGGAAATATATATATATATATATATATATCATTTAGATTTTATATTTTAATTATTATTCAATCTTCAATAACTTTTAGCAGTATTTAGTTTTCAAACAAAACACAGATGACCCCTAAATTTGATTAGGAATCTTAGTTAAAGAAGATATCTTATTCGTTTTGAACTTTATATTCTATATTATAAATAGATGTCTTTCTCTCATAAAAAGGTACCGCTCTTATTTTGATTTTTTTTTTTTTAAGAGAGTTCCTCGTTTCTTAGACCTAGATCTTTTGCATGAGTGCTTTCTTTGCATCTAGATTTATATGGTGTCTTGATCAAATATTCTATTTGACTTGCATGCATCTTTTGTATATGTGCTTCAACTTGGATTTGTGATCAACTTGAGGCCTAGCTTTTTAGAGAGAAGAAGTTAGGAGGATTCATCAAACTTGCATGTGAGATAAAAAGGCAAGTTCAAGGAGACATAGGAGATTTAGAAGACAGATGAAGTTGTTCTTCTAGGTTCATGAATAGTAGAATTAGGGGCAGCTATTCCAATAGAGTAGGATTAGTTGTTTAGGCAAAGAAATTGCTACGAAGGATAATTGTAATCCATCTAATAATAGTGGAGTTTTTGTTCGAAAGTAGTTAGAGGAGTACTCTAGTCCCGTGGTGTTTACCTTCTTGGGTTTTCCACATAAATATTGTGTCATTCTTTTCCTTTTTCTTTTTTTATCTATATTGGTTTATATTTTCGCAACGCATAAATCTCCCTCCATTTTAGGTTGTAGGATTGATTTGACATTGGGACTTTCAATTAATCCTCATCAAAGATGAAACAAAAATAGATGAGTTGTCATCTTTGGAGTTCAACTCCCCTTTAACTGATGGGTGTGACTCAAACTTCTATTAAAGAGTGTATTTCACACCTTCATTTCTTCACCAGACATAAATGTCTGGTGAGCCGTTACCTTCTTGGGTAGACTTCAACATCTAACCGATAAAAATGGAGTCTTCTCCATTGGCGATGAGCATCCTCCACCATTGGAGAAATTCACTAGTGATGAAGTGTACTATTTAAAATTGTTTTTAACATTTTTAAATATCACATATTGATTTTCAAATTAGGTGGGGTAATTTTGTCCTAGAAGAACCAGAAATAGTTTAATTAATAAGGAGAGTCAAATTTAATAAGAGCATTAATATTTGGTCATTTTACATTTTGGCCTAAAGCCTAAAAACATGAGGTTTAAAATACAACCATAATCATTTCATCATTCCTTTCTGGCCCATCTTCAAAGGATCGGCCCAAACGCCTGGAACCCTTAGTTCGACCCAACCTTCGACACCACTGGGCTTTGCAGCCCATCCATGTGTCTTCAGTAAATAAATTCTCAAATGAATTTCTCTTTTTTTTTTTTTGAAAAAAAAATTGCTTTTTTTTTTTAAGAAAAGAACAATTCTGGAATGAATTTCACTCTAAATACTTATTAAGTTATAAACAAAAAGTATTTATCGCCCAGAGTGGGAAATCATTGACACTTATAAAAATTTCGACAATCTCTCCTATTTTTTTTTTATTGGAAATATTAAAGAAATTCACATAATTTTACCAAATAGATTAATTGTAAGTAGCCTTTGATAGTTTAAAATCTAAAGATTTTCACCATTTAAAATTCTCGAAACATATTTAAAATTTATCAAAAATATCTCTGGAATTCATTATAATATATATATATACATATATATATTACAAAGTCTGCTTGCTACTTTGGTTAGTATGAAAGTACTAGGGCCACTGAAGTTTATCAAAGGAAAAGAATCAATTCTTTGTATATTTTGTGACAGAAACATTTCATGAACAAATATAAAAAACAAATAAAAAGTGGAGTGTGGGAGGGGAGGGAGAGAGAGAGAGAGAAAGAGAGAGGACCCTTTATGCCAGAAAGGGGAGAGACAAACCATGATACAAGGGTCATGATGGATGTCTTAAAAAGAGAGAGCCCAATCACATCAATAGAGATTCTACAGTCAAAAAAATTTTCCTATTTTTGCCTTTTTTTTCCAATGTCCTTGTTATTTGTTGTCATAAGGACGACCGTCACCAAAAGTGACCTCCCCCACACCCCCATCACTCTTCCACATGCCCTTGGTTACACATTTTGGAGAGTGGAGTCTTGTCCCTTGACACCCTATTATTTTATCTATCTTTATTATTGTCTTTTTTACATCTTTTTAGTACTACAAGCAGGATTTTCTTCTGCTCCCACATTAGTTTTTCCTTTTCTATTTTTTTTCTTATTTGTGAAGTACCATGGCAAGTGACTATCACAAGTATGTCCTATGTTTTAATTTTTTGTTCATCACCAGTGTCCTAGAGTTGTAAGTTATTATGAGAACCCATTTCGGCTTTTTTCTAGTACCAGTGATATATCTAGAGTTATAAAGATATTAAGACAATTAAAACTGAACATATTTAGTTTTTAAAATTGGTTGTTATAATTTTATTTATAACAAGTGATATTAAAGAAAATAGATCATAGTAAACATTGTACTCTAAAACAAAAAAGAAAATAAAAACCCAAAATGGATGAAAATTAAACAATATATGCATCAATGAGGTAATTAATTACATTTAATTATTCTTAAAATTTTTACTAAGTAGAGAATATTGAGATTCTTACTTTACTTATTGTTATGTCTCTATTAGTATATACATGTATATACATGTTCGTTTATACTTCTCATTATCATGAGTCTACTGACTATGTATAATCTATATATGTATAGCAAATTAAATGGCTATCAATAATTTCATGCACAGTAGATAATTGCCTTAGGTGCAGAATGAGGCCTTGTTATTGTCTTGCATAGGTGGAGGGATTAGCTTTACAAGGAGGCATTGGTTGCCTAAGGAATGGCCTTTCTGCGCAGTCAATGTTGAAATGCTGCTTTAATGATGCTATCATCACTTTGCATTGATTTCTCTGACCTTTTCTCTTCTACTTAGTTGGCATGCATGCCATCCTAACCTATCACCGTAACATCCCCTTAATTATTTCTAAATTCTAATATTAATACCACCGGCCAACTTTACATGTTTATTTAATGTTCCAAATTGAAGTAGGTAGCTAGCTAGTTTTGTACAAATTTAAATCTTTTATGAAAAAAATTGAGAGAGATCTTTGGTAATTAAATTAATAAATAAATCTAATATCCAATTCTAAATATAATTTTTTTTTAAATAAAAAGAAGGCTTAAACCAAAAATTATAGTATTAGCTATACAATGTTCAATGAAAATTGTATTGGTGTGTATATATTATATATATATATCATACTATCACATCCTAATTTATAAAAGAAAAACAATGCCAAGCTAGAAGTCCCTTAAATTTATTTAAATTATATCTAGGGACTTCTCCTGCCGAAGTATATAAAAAACAAAAGCATTAGATCCCTTATTGTTTTCAAACTACTGCCACCACGGCATGCATATAAACAAAGTTGTATTCCACTGTAGATTCAAAATCCTTAGATTCCTGCTTAATTTCAGCATCAATCTACCATTACTCTTATTTAATTTTGATCAAACTTGAAATAACATAGAAAGTTAGCATAAAGCACAACAGTAAAGTTAATAATAATCATTAGTTTCATAGTTGAAAATTGGGATCTTTTTCTTTTCTGGGTCTCTTTTACATTAAATATCTTAGTGTTGTATGCATGCATTCACTCTCAAGTCATAAGTGAAAGGTGCCAAGGCATTCATAATGCTGTCTTTGCTCTTTTTCAACTAAAGTCTTGAAAATGCATGATTTTTCAAGGGGGCAATGTGGATGAATATTATTATAAACACTCTTTATCATATCTTTAGATATAGTCTATGTCATGAGTACTTATGAGAGAAAACATATGCAGTTTATTTCACATTTACAGTCAATTGAAAAATCAATCTAAGCTTTTGTTTTTCTAAGTAAATCAATCTGAACTTTGAAATTGGTTGTAAGATTGAAAAATAAAGCTAAAACCTTATAGGTTTTTTATAATTTGTGTGTAGGTACAAAAATTCTTCAACATGAGAAGTGTAAATATATAGTATACTTTTTCCTTTTCAAGGAAAGTAAATTTCGAACATAAAAATCGGTTGTATTTTAGTCTCATAGCTAGTGAATTTTTAAATTTAAATTTTATTTTTTTAAATAAAGTGAATTTTTAATGTTAAAACTATGTTTTATACGCCAAAAAATAGGTAAAGGAACACATACAAAACAAGATTTATGTATATTCAAAAAAAAAAAATAAATAAAAGGGTTTATGTATATACGTTATATACCCTCCCTATCTCTCTTCCTCTAATATATATATAACCGACTGTCACAGAGACATAACTGGACCATACTTGTCTGGGAGATGCCATAGCCCATTCCCATTACTGAGGGCCCTACACACCATATGAAATAATTGATTTAGGGGTTCCTCTTTTTATTTTGGTTTTTTTGAATAGGGCAAGGAAAGGACTTTGGAGATGTGGAAATGGAGACATGACCTTCTCCAATAATTCACTAGCTACAAATAAGTCACATTTGATGGAATTGCTTCTGTCCA